>CAUYUJ010017197.1:187318-212318 GCA_963575745.1 Prorocentrum cordatum | reverse complement strand
ACTACTACTACTACTACGACTACGACTACTTCTACAACTACCACTTCTACTACTACTACTGCTACTACTACTACTACTACTGCTAGTAGTACTACTACTACTACTACTACTACTACTACTACTACTACTACTACCCCTGCACATGCGGCTACAACTGCTACTACTACTACTGCTGCTGCTACTACTACTACTACTACTACAACTACTACGACTACGACTACGACTATGACTACTACTACTACTACTACTACTACTACTACTAATATTACTGCTACTACTACTACTACTACTACGACTACTACTACTACTGCTGCTACTACTACTACTACTACGACGGCTACTACTACTACTACTACTAGTACTGCGACAACTGCTGCTGCTGCGACGGCTACTGCTACTACGACTACTGCGGCTAAGACTACCACTACGGCTACGACTACCATTTCTCCTGCTACTACTACTACTACTACGACTACTACAACTACTACTACTACTACGACGACTACTACTACTACTACTACTACTACTACGACTACTACTACGACTACGGCTACGACTACGACTACTACGACCACTACGGCGACCACTACTACTACTACTACTACTACTACTACTACTACTACTACTAATACTACTATTACTACTACGACTGCTGCTACCATTCCTGCGACTGCTACTTCTACTTCTATAACTACTAAAGCTAGTATTGCCACGACTACTACAACTACAACTACAACTACAATTACTACTACAACTACTACTACTACTACTACTACTACTACGACTACTACTGCGACTACGACTACGACTACGACTACGACTACTACGACCACTACGACGACCACTACTACTCCTACCACTACTACTACTACTACTACTGCTGCTACCATTCCTGCGACTGCTACTTCTACTTCTACTACTACTGAAGCTAGTATTGCTACGACGACTACTACTACTACTACTACTACTACTAGTACGACTAGTACTGCTACTACCACTGCTGCTACTACTGCTGCTACTACTACTGCTACTAAAACTACTACTACTACGACTACCACCACTAATGATATTACTACTACTACTACTACCACTACTACTACTACTACTACTACTGCCACTACCACTACTACTACTGCTATTACTACAGCTATGGCCACATCTCCTACGAATGCTCCTTTCACTCCTACGAGCACTGCGGTCACCACGACTACCATTACGCATTCTACAAATACTTCTATAACTACCTCTACTACTACTACTACTACTACGGCTACTACTACTACTACTACTACTACTAATAATAATAATAATACTACTAATACTACTACTACTACCACTACTACTACCACTACCACTACTACTGTTATTACCACTACTGCTGCTACGACCACTGCTACGACTACTACTACTACTACTACGACTACTACTACTACGACTACTATGACTAGTAGTAGTACTACTACTACTACTACGGCTACTACTACTACTGCTGCTACTACTACTACGACTACTACTACTACTACTACTGCTACTGCTACTATTAAGACTACTAAAACGACGGCGACTACTACTACTACTACTTCCGCCAATATTACTAGTACTAGTACTAGTACTGGTACTACTTCTAGTACTACTACTACTACTACTACTACTACTACTACTACTACGACTACGACTACGACTACGACTACAAGTACAACTACTACAACAACAACTACTACTACTACTACGACTACCACTATCACTACCACTACCACTACCACTACCACTACCACTGCCACTACCACCACCACTACTACTACTACTACTACTACTACTACTACTACTACTACTACTACCACTGCCACTACCACTACCACTACCACTACCACTACTACTACTACTACTACTACTACTACTACTACTACTACTACTACTACGACGACGACGACGACGACGACGACGACGACGACTACGACTACGACTACAACTACGACTACGACTATGACTACGACTACTACGACTACTACCACTACTACTACTACTACTACTACTACAAGAACTAAAACTTCTACTCCTTTTACTACTTGTACTACCCTTACTACTTTTACTACTACTACTACTACTACTCCTACTACAACTACAACTACAACTACAACTACAACTACTACTACTACTACTACTACTACTACTACTACCACTACTACTACTAATACTAATACTACGACTACTACTACCACGACCACCACGTCCCAGTTTGAGCAGGAATAGTTTCTTTCTACAAAACAGGCTTCGAGCCCTGAGAAGGGCACCTTCACTTGAAAATCCATATATTACCGGAGGGGAATCAACGATCATTACTTTTCAATAGTGGGAGATCAACTACTACAACTCACCACTACTACGACTACTACTACGACTACGACGACTACTACTACTAAGACCACTACTACTACTACTACTACTACTACTACCACTACTACTACTACTACTACTACTACTACTACTACTACTACTACTACTACTACTACTACTACGGCTACGACTGCTACGCCTACTTATACTACCACTAAACTACTACTACTACTACTACTACTACTACTACTACTACTACTACTACTACTACTACTACTACTACTACTACTACTACTACTACTACTACTACTACTACTACTACTACTACTACTACTACTACTACTACTACTATTATCCTTATTCCTTATTAGAATATACTCCTACTCCCCCCTCAGAGGGGGCCGCATCCGGGTGGTCCCATCCTAACATGTAAAAAAAACAATACAAAATCAACATTTTCCTATCCTCTCGACATGGACGTCCTGTCGTCCACGGCGATAATCCATTGTAAAAAACACCACAAAGAGCACACGCGCGCGTTCATGTCATAATCCTACCGAACACCGTGTGTTTGCAAGCATTTCAACATAAAAACATCAAAAACCTAATTTTTTTTTTTTCCCCCCCCAAAAAAATACAAATTTCCTGCCCGGCTCGCTTGCTGAAATCATGGGAAAACCATAGGAATCTTAAGAATTCTGTCAAATCCAACGATTTCACGTCATCGCGCGGTGCACTCGCGATGCTCTGTCATGCACCCAGGCCGCGAATCCTGTGCAAAAAATACCACGCGGGCGACATGCGCGCGCGTCGCCGCGAGCGCATGCTCAAATCCTTCTAGAGTCGTCGCCGTCTTTGGCACCGTCGCATGGACGTCCTGTCGTCCACGTCGCAAAATGCATAGCAGGAATGGGACGCGGCGCACACCCCGCGCCCGCCCATCCAATCCGTCCCATTCTAATCTGCAAAAGACAATACACAGTTTTTGTTTTTCTTGTCAACATGGTCGTGCTGTCGTCACGTCGCAAAATGCGTGGCAGGAATGGGACGCGGTGCACACCCCGCGCGAAGGGGTGACATGTCGCTCTCGCCTCGGCGCCGCGCACCAACGTTTTTCCTCTCAGCATGGACGTCCTGTCGTCCACGTCGCAAAATGCTTGGCAGGAATGGGATGCGGCGCACACCCCGCGCCCGCCCATCCAAACCCCCCCTTTATAAAAAAAACAATACAAGTTGGGGCCTTCTGGCTTCCTGCGGTGTACCGGGCCATTCTCGACTCGTCTGGCAATGCGTGCGCGGCATTCATCACGCGCTCGCCAGTTCCCGTCGGCAACCGCCATCGCGGCCGCATCAGCTGTACCAAACCGGCTGGCCGGTGTGACTTCGGCCCCCAGTTGTGCCAGCTTTGCTTCTTATGTTGTGGGAGGGCGGGTGGGACTGGGCATGCCATGCTTGACTCGCTCGAGCTGGCTAGCTTGACTCCTACTCCTACTCCTACTCCTATCCTTATTCCTTATTAGAATATACTCCTACTCCCCCCTCAGGCCGGCCGATAGGGGCCGCATCCGGGTGGTCCCATCCTAACCTGTAAAAAACAATACAAAATCAACATTTTTCTTATTTTTCCCTCTCGACATGGACGTCCTGTCGTCCACGGCGATAATCCATTGCAAAAAATACCACAAAGAAAGAGCACACGCGCGCGTTCATGTCAGAATCCTACCGAACACCGTGTGTTTGCAAGCATTTCAACATAAAAACATCAAAAATCCAACGCTTTTTCACAAACATTTTACAAATTTCCCGCCTGGGCTCTCTTGCTGAAATCATAGGAAAACCATAGGAATCTTACGAATTCTGTCAAATCCAGCGATTTCACGTCATCGCGCGGTGCACTCGCGATGCTTTGTCATGCACCCAGGCCGCGAATCCTGTGCAAAAAATACCACAAAGAGCACACTCGCGCGTTCATGTCAGAATCCTACCGAACACCGTGTGTTTGCAAGCATTTCAACATAAAAACATCAAAAACCCAATGCTTTTTCACAAAAATGCTTTGGGGTGTCCTGTCAGACCGTCGGGCTTCCTCCGGCCACCTCTGGCTTCCTGCGGTGTACCGGGCCATTCTCGACTCGTCTGGCAATGCGTGCGCGGCATTCAACACGCGCTCGCCAGTTCCCGTCGGCAACCGCCATCGCGGCCGCATCAGCTGTACCAAACCGGCTGGCCGGTGTGACTTCGGCCCCCAGTTGTGCCAGCTTTGCTTCTTATGTTGTGGGAGGGCGGGTGGGACTGGGCATGCCATGCTTGACTCGCTCGAGCTGGCTAGCTTGACACCTACTCCTACTCCTACTCCTATTCACTCCTACTCCTACTCCGTACTACTCTACTAATCTACTACTCCCTTACTACTCCTTTACTGCTTCCTACTGCCCCTACTACTTCCTACTACTCCTACTTTCCTACTACTTCCTACTCTATCATAATCCTACTTTCCTAACTCCTACTCACCACTACTCCTACTACTAATAATACTACGACTACTACTACTACTAAATACATACACAACTACTAAGAATACGACTCCGACTACGACTACGACTACGTGACCACGACTACGGCCGCCGGCCGCCGCCGACGACGACGACGACTTACGACAACGACTGACGAAACGGACTTACGAACCACTCTACGATTACTACACGACTACTACCACCACCACCACTAATACTACGACTACTTCTTACCGACTACAACAGACGAATACTACCACTACTCTACTATGAACTCACACCTACGCCTACGCCATACGACTACGACTACGACTACGACTACGACTACGACTACGACTACTACTACTACTACTACTACTACTACTACTACTACTCCTCCTACTACTACTACTACTACTACTACTACTACTACTACTACTACTACTACTACTACTACTACTACTACTACTACTACTACTACTACTACTACTACTACTTATACTACTAATACTACTACTACTACTACTACTACTACTACTACTACTACTACTACTACTACTACTACTACTACTTATTACTACCTACTACTTACTACTACTAATACCACTACAACTACTACTACTACTGCTACTACTACTACTACTACTACTACTATTACCACACTATATTACTACTACTACTACTTACTACTACTATAATACTATTACCTACGACCAATGCTACTACTACGACTTACTACTAACCACCGCCACCACTATAGCGCTGATACTACAACAACAACTACTAATACTAATGCTATACGAATAGGAACTTATACTTATACTTCTACTTCGAATTCTAAGTCTACTTCACTTTAATATAATACACTTACTACTACTACTACTACTACTACTACTACTACTACTACTACTACTACTACTACTACTACTACTACTACTACTACTACTACTACTCCTAATCCCACCAGCCCTTTAGGGCGTAGGTGGTTTAGGGAGTTTCCTCTGCCAACCCCCTTCTTCCCCTTCGGGGAGGGGTTTACCCCTCCCCTTACCCCTCCACACTGACCTGGACGGGGCGTTCCGCGGGTCGTTGGGACGGCCAAGATGGCCCAAGACATCTCCAAGAGCGAAAAGGCGAGAAACACACAAAACATTGATTTTACCTAGGTTTTGGAAGGATTTGGGCCTCTCGGGGGGGCCCAAGAGGCGACTCGAGGCACTCTAGAGGGGCAACGCTAATATACGACCCCCCCTTTTTTGATAGATCTCCTCCATGATGGCCCCAAGAGCGCCCCGAAGGCTCCCAAGAGCGCCCCAAGAGCGCCCCAAGACGGCCCCACGAGGCCCCAAGAGGCCCCCAAGAAGCCTCCAAGAGGCTGCCAAGAGACCCCCCAAGAGGCCCCAAGAGCCTCCCACGATGGCCCAAGACGGCTCCAAGAGCGAAAAGGCGAGAAAGCAAAAAACATTGATTTTACATAGGTTTTGGAACGATTTTGGCCTCTTGGGGGGCCCAAGAGGCGACTCGAGGCACTCTAGAGGGGCAACGCTAATTGGGGACCCCCTCTTCTTTGATCGATCTCCTCCAAGATGGCCCAAGAGCGCCCCGAAGGCTCCTAAGAGCGCCCCAAGAGCGCCCCAAGAGCGCCCCAAGAGGCCCCAAGAGGCGCCCAAGAGGCCTCCACAAGGCTCCCAAGAGACCCCCAAGAGGCCCAAGAGGCTCCCAAGACGGCCCAAGACGGCTCCAAGAGCGAAAAGGCGAGAAAACACCAAACATTGATTTTCCTTAGGTTTTGGAAAGATTTTGGCCTCTTGGGGGGCCCAAGAAGCGATTCGAGGCACTTTAGAGGGGCAGCGCTAATTGGGGACCCCCCCTTCTTTGATAGATCTCCTCTAAGATGGCCCCAAGAGCGCCTCGAAGGCTCCCAAGAGCGCCCCAAGAGCGCCCCAAGAGGGCCCCAAGAGGCCCCAAGAGGCCCCCAAGAGGCCTCCAAGAGGCCTCCAAGAGACTCTCAAAAGGACACAAGAAGCTCCCCGAGATACGCAAGAGGCACCCGGGACCGCCAAGAGGCCCAAAAGACGGCCCAAGAGGCCCCCAAGCTCGCCATTGTCCTCCTCCTCCTCCTCTTTTTCTCCCTCCTCCCTCCTCCCCCTCCCCCTCCTCCGCCTCCTCCTTCTCCTCCTCCTCCTCCTCCTTCTCGTCCTCCTCGTCCTCGCCCTCCTCCATCTCCTCCTCCTCGTCTTCCTCCTCCTCCTCCTCCTCCTCCTCCTCCCCCTCCTCCTCCTGCTCCTCCTCCTGCTCCTCGTCTTCCTCCTCCTACTCCGACGACGACGACTCCTCCTACATCCTCCCCCTCTTGGGGCGTATGGCGGCTCAACCCGCTCTTTGTTCTTCTGCATGCTCCCCCGCTTCCCTCATCACCTCCACTCCCCTGGGGCTCATTTCTGGACGGGCTGGTGGGGATACGCGAAGCGTCTAGAATTGGATTTCTAAGGCTTCTGCTGACAATACATATGTTTCTACAATTACAACTGCTGCAACCACTCACTACTTACACCACCAGAGCTAAAATTGCTGCGCCTCCTGACGTCACGCTGCATTACCATCGCTCATATCCGGCAGTCCCGAGCCATGTCCAGTGGAGAGCCAGAGAGCGTCGATCTGCGGCACATGGAGCCCCGACACCCCGAACATGCCGCGGGGCCAGCTTGGCATGCGGCCAGGGGCGGGAGTCGCTGCAGTGAGACATTGCCCCCCCAAAGCCGAAAACGCGCCACTAGTAGAGATAACCGAGGCTACCTCGGCCACTACGTCGACAACTGCGAAGCAGCAGTAATAAACAAACTTCCCAAGTCGGCCCAACTTGCCAATCCATCCGGCCAGCCAATCTAATCAGCCACCCCGGCCCCAAGCCAGCCCGTCAACCAACCACCCAACCAGCCACCCCGCCACCCAGCCAACCCGCACACCCCCACCGCCTGCCCTCCGTCCCCGCCGAGAGGGGGGGAATATTTTCTTACGAGCGCACGCAAGAAGAATCACCCTCCCAGGGCCAAAGAGGACATCCGGGGCGAAGCAAATCGCACCGAACCGTGGGGGAGCCGGCTGCCGGCTGCGCGCCGCGGGACGTCTGGGACGGTTGTGGGCATCAAGTGTGAGACTGTCGTCACCGTTCTACTCTTCACAGTGCCCCCTTTCTCAACGGAAAGGCTCCCATCATCGAAACTGCTGTCTGTCTTGAGGCCCCTCGCGGGGCTTCCCGCCGGGCCCCCCAGACGGGGCTGGGGAATCCGAATCGCACAGCAAGGTTGATGACCGCTCCCTGGAGCGAACTCACTCGACGGCTTAGGAGGCCCCAGGTAGCCCCAGGAAACTCAGGAGGTCGCAGGAGGCCCTAGGGTGCCCCAGGAGGCCTCAGGAGACGCTACGAGGTCCCACGAAGTCCAAGGAGGCCCAGGAGATTCCAGGAGGCCCCAGGGGGACCCAAAACGCCCCAGAATGTCCCAGGATATCCTAGAGGGCCCCCGGAGGTGCCGGGAGGAGGCTCCGGGAGGCCCCGGGAGATCCGAGAAAGCCCCAAGGAGCTCCGCTGGAGGCTGCAGGAGGCACTACGAGGCCCGAGGAAGCCCCAGAAGGCTGGCCATCGCTCGGACGTCCATTCCCTCTGCTTTTTTCGGCTTCGTGCGTGGTTTTTTCGCCAAATGATCAAGGATGCTCCTCGATGGCCCTCGCCGAACGAAAAATACACTCGTCCGAGCGATGCCAAGCCAGGAGGTCCCATGATGCACCTGGTGGCCGCAGAAGGAGCCGGGAGGTCCCATGGTCCATCGCGCGGGCGAGCGTGCGAGCAGCCGAAGCGAGCACGAGTCGTAACCGCCCGGCTAAGGTAGTACATCGCGCGAGGGGGAGGGAGGGGGAGGGAGGAGGAGCAGGAGGAGGAGGAAGACGAGGATGAGGTGGAGGAGGAGGACGCGGAAGAGACAAGGGAGGAGTCACGAGGAAGAGCCGGAGCAGGAATGGGAGGAGGTGTATTACCAGCAGGCAGTGGAGGAGGAGAAAGATGGATGGATGGACGGAGGGAGGGAGGAAAGGCGAGAGGAGGAGGGGGAGGAGGAGGAGGAGGAGGAGGAGGAGGAGGAGACGAAGGAGGAGGAGGAGGAGGAGCAGGTGGAGATGGAAGAGGAGGAGAGAGAGCAGGAGGAGGATGAGGCAGAGGAGGAGGAGGCGGAGGAGGAGGGTGAGGTCAATGAGACGATTGGAGGGAGCAGGAAGCAGCGGCGGGAGGGAGATCTAAAGGACGAGGCATGTGAAGAGGCACGACACACTAGCAGAAAGAAAACAACGCGAAGAGGAAGCAGGCGGAAAGAAATCACAACCACACTGGCGCTGACACTGCGAAACAGACACCATATGTTAGAGTTCTGGGGACGGGTTCGAAGACCGAACCTGAAGGAATCATGGTTCTATCTCGGTTTAATTTTGCGCTGCGCCGACGAGGCTTGCGCTGATCGAGCTGCACACATGCGTTGGGGCCCGCTGCAAGGAACGACGACCTGCCACTCAACCCTACAACCTGACACCTCAAGCATGGAGCGCGACTCTGATCGGGTAACAGCTGGGCCATTCGGCAACGAAAGACCTCTGCTTCAAAAAAGAACTATTGCTCCACCGCTGTCTCTGGAGCACGCCAGGGGGTCGGCCGCGCCAAGGTCGACCCTGCGACCGCCTGGGCCCGGTCAGGCGAGGAGCCACGCGTGCAAGCACGAGAGTCGCTCACCACTTGGTGGACTGGTCGAGGACGTAAGCCGCCACGTCGTCGATGTCGTCGGGGCCAAGCTTGTCGCCGAAGGCCGGCATGGAGCCCTTGCCGTTCGTCACCTGAGTCTTGATGGCCGCCGCGTTGTAGCCGCCGGTCAAGTACTGCTCGATGGCCGCCTTCCTCAGGGTCTTCTCGGCCACCACGCTGTTGTTAAAGGGAAATACCCCCTAAGCAAGCCCCTGCTTACCCCCTAAGCAGGGCCTGCTTACCCCCTAAGCAAGCCCCTGCTTACCCCCTAAGCAAGCCTGCTTTCCCGCCCGCGTGGCACGCCGCGCAGTTGCCCAGGAAGACGCTTTCGCCGTTCTCGAGGTCCGCCGCCAGCGCCGGCCGTCCGCCCATCACGGCGACCATCATGGTGGGCCTGTTTTCCACCGCCACAACCATCAGTAGGAGGGGGAGGGGGTCGTCCTCCTCCTCCTCCTCCTCCTCCTCCTCCTCCTCCTCCGCCTCCTCCACCTCCTTCCACCCTCCAACATATGGTGCTTGTGGTCCCAGACCCCCGACGTCGTGATTTTTGTCGCACGGTCGACCTCCAAAGGTCTGGACCCCTTCCCCAGGACCGGTTCTTCACCCTCGAGTCCTTTTCTGACGGTCCCGGGGCCCGGTGAGGGCCCCCAAAGGCCGAAGATAGCGAAGAACCTCCCGTCGTTCGGGGGCGGCCAAGAGGGGGGCGTCCAAGAGGGGGGGGCGCAAATCATGACCGGCGGCATGTGCGCGGCCCAGCGGGGGGGCCAGGGACGTAGTGAAACAAGAAGAAGCGCCATGAAATCTGGGGAAATATCATGGCCCACGCCATGCTATCCCCCCCCCCTAGTCATCACCTCCCTCTTCTCCGCCCCCGAAGGAGAGCGAAGAACCTCCCGCCGTGATGCTGTGCACAACGCGAGGGGTCTGGGAAAAAATCACGACGTCGGGGGTCTGGGACCACCAGCACCATAAGTTGGAGGGTGGACGGAGGTGGAGGAGGAGGAGGAGGAGGAGGAGGAGGAAGAGGAAGAGGAAGAGGAGTAGGAGGAGGAGGAGGAGGAGGAGGAGGAGGAGGAGGAGGACCCCCTCCCCCTCCTACTGATGGCTGTGGCGGTGGAAAACAGGCCCACCACATCAGCCCGAGGGCGGCCCCGATGGCCAGCGGGCTCCAAGCGGCGCTGCCGCCCGGGGCCGCCCGCGGCCTCCTCGCCGGCGAGGCCGCGGGCGGCCGGCGGGGCCGCGAGCGGCGCCCGGGGCGGCCGCGGGCTGCGCGGGGGCCACGAAGCCGCGCGCACCGTTAGAGCGCGAGGGTCGCGGCGGCCAGGAGGCACGCGGGGCGGAACATGCCCTGGCTCCTGATCCGCCGCACTTTGGATGATTTTCCGACCTAAAATTGCGTCGGAAATCGACGCCAAAGGAGCCTCAAGGGCGGAAATCGACGCTCAAAGGGGCCTCAAAAGTAGGGCGGAAATTTCCGCCCTACTTTCGAAATCGCCCAAAGTAGGGCGGATCAGGAGTCAGGGAGGAGGCACGCGGGGCGGAACATGGCGCTGGTGCTAAGTCGGGCGCGTCCCTCTGCAGGAGGAGTAGTCAAGAGTAGTCAACACGGACAGTCTGGGGACGATTCTCGTGGCTGGGTTTGAGTATGTTTGAGTATCTTCTGTTCTTCGTCCAAGGTCCGCCTGTAGGGGGACACGCCCACCATAACGCTGGTGCTGGCTTCCGATGGAGCGGCGGCCGAGGCGTACCAGGCTCGGGCTGGAGTCACACACACACTGGAGCCGAAATGACTACGGGGCCGAACCTCAGGGAATCGAGTCTTCGGATGTTCCTCCTCCTCCTCCTCCTCCTCCTCCTCCTCCTCCTCCCCCCCCCCCCTTGCTCCCCTCCTCGTGCTCCTCCTCTACCTCCTCCTCCTCCTCCTCCTCCTCCTCCTCCTCCAGCTCCTCCTCACCCTCGTTTTCATCTTCGGATGTTCCTGGCGCCCCTTTGACAATCCGAGGGTCCGGGAGCCTTCTTGAGTCCTCTGAGAGCATCAAGGGTGGAGCTCTGGAGGCCTCTGGCCACCTCCGCCCCAGCGTTTTTCCTTACGTTTGACTTCCGGGGTCGTTGTCGGACCCACCAGCGAGAAGACGCCAGAGGAGGGTATAACATGAGGCTCTAACAAGTAAGTTGCATCCAAGTGGTTTCCATCCCCGTGAGGAACGTGGTCTAGTAATGATAGCATCATCGCTATCAGTGGCCATGTCTGACCTGTCGTGCGTGAAATAATCAGGCAACTACTACAACTCCCAACTATTCGGCAATATACTTCCCGCTGCGTCCTGTCATGCCCGATGTTTCAAGGGCGTTGTTGATAAGTTGATGTCTTTCATGTTGACGGGATGGCGGGCCGCATATTGAGCAATAGTATCAGTAGTGCAGGTAGTAAGGGAAACTGTGTTATTATAGCGCAAGAAACAGGAAATAACTACAACATCCAACCATTCGGCAACGTATGTCCCGCTGCGTACTGTCATGCCCAACGTTTGAAGGGCGTTGTCGAGGGCTTGATGTCTTCAAGTGACGCTTGCGTCAGGGCGCTCGCGTGAGGTGGACGGGTTGGCGGACCGCATATGGAGCAATAGTATCTGTAGTGCACGTATTGAGTCGTAATCGTACCAGTACTCAGCTACGGCTACTAGTGCAAATATGGGTAGAATCAGCGGCAATACTAGCGGCGGTTTTGGTAGCGGCGCTCATAGACATCGCAACGCCAACGCGATCATTCGTACTATGTTGAGCTACAAACCAACGGCTACAACGAATTACCGTTACAACACATTCTGCTAAGGATACGGGACGGGCAAGACGGCCACTGCGACTCCGACTGCAAGAAGTGGCATTACCATCACTCTGCGGCTGCGGGTCGGATTACCGCTGCCGCTGCTGCATGATACTGCTGCTGGGACTTCTGCTGCTGCCGCTGGCTGCTGGCGAATCACTGGTTGCCGGTGCTCCTGCCACCGCCGCTGCCTCCGAAGGGAAGGGAATTTCTTCATTCGTCGACCAGACAGCGTGCGAGCAGCTGCGGGACGCGCCGGGGCTAACTGAGGCAAGGGGGCTGGGGAGAAGAACGCGCGGAGACGAGAGAGGAAGGAGGAGGAGGAGGAGGAGGAGGAGGGGGAGGAGGAGGGGGAGGAGGAGGAGGGAGGAGGAGGAAGGAGGGAGGAGGAGGAGGAGGAGGATGGGAAGGGAGCACGAGACGGGTGGAGAGCCGCCGTCGTCCGACCCCCTTGATGCGGCGCCTGTGCTGTCGGCCAGCAGCGTCCGCGAGGCCAGCTGGCTGTCCACCACCACCGCCGCGATGCGACCCTCGAACGGCTCGCACTGAGCGTGCCGCGCCCCTCAGTCGCCCGTCAGCATGGACATGCAGAGATCTGTACATACATATAAATACATACATATGCATCTATACATTATGTTCGCATGCATATATATATAGACACGTGCATCTATACATTATGTTCGCATGCCTACACGCATATACACGTATGCTATGAACACGCGTATGATCGTACAAACCTATGCGCATTGATCTGTGTATACATACCAGACGTATATATACATATACGTGTATATGTATACAAGTACACCTGCACACAAACACACACACACACACATACATTCATACTATATATATAGGTCAAATATTTACGTACAAAATACATGTCCAGATGCGCAACCGTACCCTGAGGTACGAGTTGGAATGTCCTCAAGATTTTGCGGAATGGTTCCCGTCGGCTTCCCCGTCCAAGACGGCTCCAGGATGACCCCAGCCTGCCAGACGGCCCCGCCTGGGTCCGGCGGGGAAGGCGGAGGGCACGGGCCTTCCCAGAAGGCTCAGAATCGGGGCACAAAGTGTGACATAAACATAAAAACTCGGAGATCCGCGCGGATTTCTCGGATCGGCGCTGGACCCCCCTCCCTGGCGCGCGGAGCGCGCCAGGGGTGGCGCCGGAGGCGCCGCCAGGGGGCCCCAGCGCCGATCCGAGAAACCCGCGCGGACCTCCGAGTTTTTCCCGGAAAGGGCATGGGCCCAGGGTTCTCTTTTAGTTTGTAAACAAGTCCCCCGGTGCCTGCTTGAAGGAGGCCGGCGAATTGCCGGCGAATTTTTTCCCTGATAAATAACGAGGTCGAAGGAGGCCGGCGAATTTTTCCCTGATAAATAACGAGCCCGAGAATTAAAATTAGAGGATGTCTCGAGCGAAACGCTTGTTTTTGAGGCCGGCGAATTAAAATTTGAGGATGTCTCGAGCGAAACGCTTGTTTTTGAAATCCCGCCTCACCACACCCCAGCACGACCACGCCCCAGCACAACCAAGCACGACCACACCCCAGCACGACCACCCCCCAGCACGACCACGCCCCAGCACGACCCCACCCTAGCACGACCATACCCCAGCACGACCACACCCCAGCACGACCAGACCCCAGCACGACCCCACCCTAGCACGACCACACCCCAGCACGACCATACCCCAGCACGACCACACCCCAGCACGACCCGACCCCAGCACGACCCTACCCCAGCAAGACCACACCCCAGCACGACCACACCCCAGCACGACAACACCCCAGCACGACCCCACCCCAGCACGACCACGCCCCAGCACGACCACGCCCCAGCACGACCACGCCCCAGCACGACCACCTCCCAGAGACCACTCCCCAGCACGACCCCACCCCAGCACGACCACGCCCCAGCACGACCACACCCCAGCACGATCACACCCCAGAACGACCACACCCCAGCACGACCCCACCCAAGCACGACCACACCCCAGCACGACCATACCCCAGCACGACCACACCCCAGCACGACCCGACCCCAGCACGACCCTACCCCAGCAAGACCACACCCCAGCACGACCACACCCCAGCACGACCTCACCACAGCACGACCACACCCCAGCACGACCACGCCCCAGCACGACCACGCCCCAGCACGACCACGCCCCAGCACGACCCCCCCCCAGCACGACCACCCCCCCAGCACGACCACCCCCCAGCACGACCACCCCCCAGCACGACCACACCCCAGCACGACCACTCCCCAGCACGACCACACCGCCTTGGTTGAGTGGTTGCCTGTCGTCGTGGAATGTTTCGTGGGGTTTCTCGTGGAATGTTTCGCGGGGTGTCTCGTGGAATGTTTCGTGAGGTGTCTCGTGGAATGTTTCGTGAGGTGTCTCGTGGGATGTTTCGTGAAGTGTCTCGTGGGATGTTTCGTGAGGTGTTGCCCAGTTGGGTATCGTGAAAACGTGTCCATGCTCCACATGTCTATATCCCTGTCCGGGTTCGAGGGTCCATCATGTTTATGTTTCGTTGTCCTTTTTGTGCCCCCACAGAAGGCCTCCAGCCCTCCGACGGGCCTCCTCAGTCTTCAACTGGCCATTCGCTCGGACGTCCAGTTCCTGCGCTATTTTTCCCGGAGAAAGGGCAAGAGCCCAGGGTCTCTTTTAGTTTGTAAAAAACTTAATCCCCCGGTGCCGGCTTGAAGGAGGCCGTGCGGAATTTTTTTTTTCCTGAAAATTTAACGAGGTCGAAAAGGAGGCCGGCAGGGCAGTTTATTTTAAAAATTTGAGAGTCGCGAGGCCGAAAAACGATTGTTCCCGAAAGGGCTTGGCCCAAGGGTTCTCTTTTAGGTTTGTAAAAACCAAGTCCACCACATACGGCTTGAAGGAGGCCGGCCGGCGGCGAATTTTCGGAATTTTTTTTCCCTGATAAATAACGAGCCGGCGAATTGCCGGCGAATTTTTTTCCCTGATAAATAACGAGCCGGCGAATTGCCGGCGAATTTTTTCCATGATAAATAACGAGCCGGCGAATTAAAATTTGAGGATGTCTCGAGCGAAACGCTTGTTTTTGAGCGCCGGCGAATTAAAATTTGAGGATGTCTCGAGCGAAACGCTTGTTTTTGAGCGCCGGCGAATTAAAATTTGAGGATGTCTCGAGCGAAACGCTTGTGTTTGAGGCCGGCGAATTAAAATTTGAGGATGTCTCGAGCGAAACGCTTGTTTTTGAAATCCCGACCTCACCACACCCCAGCACGACCACACCCCGACACGACACGCCCCAGCCACGGCTCCCGATCCCACACCCCAGCACGACCCGACCCCAGCACGACCCTACCCCAGCAAGACCACAACCCAGCACGACCACACCCCAGCACGACCTCACCACAGCACGACCACACCCCAGCACGACCACGCCCCAGCACGACCACGCCCCAGCACGACCACGCCCCAGCACGACCACGCTCCAGCACGACCACGCCACAGCACGACCACACCCCAGCACGACCACACCCTAGCAAGACCACACCCCAGCACGACCACACCCCAGCACGACCTCACCACAGCACGACCACACTCCAGCACGACCACGTTCCAGCACGACCACGCCCCAGCACGACCACGCCCCAGCACAACCACCCCCCAGCACGACCACCCCCCCAGCACGACCACACCCCAGCACGACCACCCCCCAGCACGACCACACCCCAGCACGACCACTACCCAGCACGACCACACCGCCTTGGTTGAGTGGTTGCCTGTCGTCGTGGAATGTTTCGTGGGGTGTCTCGTGGAATGTTTCGCGGGGTGTCTCCTGGAATGTTTCGTGAGGTGTCTCGCGGAATGTTTCGTGAGTTGTCTCGTGGGATGTTTCGTGAGGTGTCTCGTGGGATGTTTCGTGAGGTGTTGCCCCCCCCGTTTTTTTTTTTTTCCCTCTTTGATTGGGTATCGTGAAAACGTGCCATAGCCACTCCACATGTCTATATCCCTTTCCGGGTTCGTGGGTCCATTCATGTTTTTGGAATTCCCGACGATAAATCACAGGGTGCGGGCCACTCTTTTTTTTCGTGATGGTGAGAGATGTCTCGAGCGAAACGCTTGGCTCCGACAGAGTTTGCCGATGAAATCCGAGCGAAACCGCTTGTTTTTGGCGCATGCGAGCCGACCCCGCGACGCGGAAAAGAAAAAGCGCCCCTCGCGCTGAAGGGGGAGGAATTTTCGATGAGTGTTCTCGACTAATTCCTTTGTTTTTGTTACGATTTCCTGGGAAATTTTGGCCAGGATGTCTCGAGCGAAATGCACGACCCCACCCTAGCACGACCATACCCCAGCACGACCACACCCCAGCACGACCAGACCCCAGCACGACCCCACCCCAGCACGACCCCACCCCAGCACGACCATACCCAGCACGACCACACCCCAGCACGACCCGACCCCAGCACGACCCTACCCCAGCAAGACCACACCCCAGCACGACCACACCCCAGCACGACCTCACCCCAGCACGACCACACCCCAGCACGACCACGCCCCAGCACGACCACGCCCCAGCACGACCACGCCCCAGCACGACCTCACCACAGCACGACCACACCCCAGCACGACCACGCCCCAGCACGACCACGCCCCAGCACGACCACACCCCAGCACGACCACACCCCAGCACGACCACACCCCAGCACCACCACACCCCAGCACGACCACACCCCAGCACGACCCGATCGATAAATCACAGGGTGCGGAGCACCCCAGCACGAACCCACCCCAGCACGACCCCACCCCAGCACGACCCCACCCCAGCACGACCACGCCCCAGCATGACCACACCCCAGCACGACCACACCCCAGCACGACCACTCCCCAGCACGACCCCACCCCAGCACGACCCCACCCTAGCACGACCACCCCCCAGCACGACCACACCCCAGCACGACCCCACCCCAGCACGATCACACCCCAGCACGACCCCACCCCAGCAAGACCACACCCCAGCACGACCGCACCCCAGCACGACCAAACCACAGCACGACCACACCCCAGCACGACCACGCCCCCGCACGACCACGCCCCAGCACGACCACGCCCCAGCACGACCACGCCCCAGCACGACCACCCCCCAGCACGACCATCCCCCCAGCACGACCACCGCCCAGCACGACCACTCCCCAGCACGACCACACCCCAGCACGACCACTCCCCAGCACGACCACACCCCAGCACGACCACACCACCTTTGGTTGAGTGTGGTTGCCTGTCGTCGTGGAAATGTTTCGTGGAGGTGTCTCCGCTGGAATGTTTCGCGGGGTGTCTCGTGAAATGTTTTCGTGAGCGGTGGGTTGTCTCGTGGAAAGGTTTCCGTGAGGTGCTAGTGGGGGTTTCGTGAGGTGTCCGTGGGCTGGTGGGCTGTTTCGTGAGGTGTCTCGTGGGATGTTTCGTGAGGTGTTGCCCAGTTGGGTATCATGAAAACGTGTCCATGCTCCACATGTCTATATCCCTTTCCGGGTTCGTGGGTCCATCATGTTGTCGGTTTCGCGCGTGGTTTTTTCGCCAGATGATCAAGGATCGACTAGACGCAAGAGTGACCCTGGGTAAGAATGACCTTTGGTGCGCGGCTTTTGGGGCGCCGCGGGGGAACCAAACGCAAGCGCGGAAGCCGCTACCATCGCATCGCTTTCTGCGATCGGGGGGACCCCATTGGGCCCGCACCAAAGGTCACTCCGGCGAAAGGATGCTCCTCGATGTTCCTCGGGGCCTCCGGCCCTCTGACAGGCCTCCTCGGCCTTCTCTGAAGGAGGCGGAAGGCTTCCCAAAGGCCGGAGGGCCTCCGAGGAGCCCCATCGCCGGACGAGCAGGCCCGCCCCCCTCCCGCGTCCTCCACCCTCGGCGCGCCGCCGACCAGGGCCAGCGACGTCAGGATAGTCTTAGGTCGGGCGTGTCCCCCTACAGGGATTTTCGTCGAAAAATAAAAAATACCCCCAGAAATACACCAGAAAGGGAAAGAAGGCACCAAAAATAGTCCCCAGACTATTTTCCCGGAAAGGGCGTGGGCCCAGGGTTCTCTTTTAGTATGTAAACTTAGTCCCCCGGTGCCTGCTTGAAGGAGGCCGGCGAATTGCCGGCGAATTTTTTCCCTGATAAATAACGAGGTCGAAGGAGGCCGGCGAATTAAAATTTGAGGATGTCTCGAGCGAAACGCTTGTTTTCCAGAATTTGTTGAGGATGTCTCGAGCGAAACGCTGGTTTTGCAGAGTTGGGGATGTCTCGAGCGAACCGCTTGGTTTCAGAATTTGTTGAGGATGTCTCGAGCGAAACGCTGGTTTTGCAGAGCCGACCGCGACACGGAAAAGCGCTCCTCGCGCAGGAATTCCGAGGATGTCTCGACTAATTCGTTAGTTTTTGTGCGATTTCCTGGAATTTTGGCAGGATGTCTCGAGCGAAATGCACGACCCCACCCTAGCACGACCATACCCCAGCACGACCACACCCCAGCACGACTACACCCCAGCACGACCCCACCCCAGCACGACCCCACCCCAGCACGACCCCACCCTAGCACGACCACACCCCAGCACGACCACACCCCAGCACGACCACACCCCAGCACGACCCCACCCCAGCACGACCCCACCCTAGCACGACCACACCCCAGCACGACCACACCCCAGAACGACCACACCCCAGCACGACCCCACCCAATCACGACCCCACCCCAGCACGACCACACCCCAGCACGACCACACCCCAGCACGACCACACCCCAGCAGACCCCACCCCCCCAGCAAGAACCACACCCCAGGCACGACCACACCCAGCAAGACCTCACCACAGCACGACCACACCCCAGCACGACCACGCCCCAGCACGACCACGCCCCAGCACGACCACGCCCCAGCACGACCACCCCCAGCACGACCACCCCCCTAGCACGACCACCCCCCAGCACGACCACCCCCCAGCACGACCACACCCCAGCACGACCACCCCCCAACACGACCACACCCCAGCACGACCACACCCCAGCACGACCACACCCAGCACGACCACGCCCCAGCACGACCACGCCCCAGCACGACCACCCCCCAGCACGACCACACCCCCAGCACGACCACCCCCCAGCACGACCACGCCCCAGCACGACCACGCCCCAGCACGACCACACCCCAGCACGACCACACCCCAGCACGACCACACCCCAGCACGACCCCATCCCAGCACGACCCCACCCCAGCACGACCCCACCCTAGCAAGACCACACCCCAGCACGACCACACCCCAGCACGACCTCACCACAGCACGACCACACCCCAGCACGACCACGCCCCAGCACGACCACGCCCCAGCACGACCACGCCCCAGCACAACCACCCCCAGCACGACCACCCCCCCAGCACGACCACGCCCCAGCACGACCACCCCCCAGCACGACCACACCCCAGCACGACCACTCCCCAGCACGACCACACCGCCTTGGTTGAGAGGTTGCCTGTCGTCGTGGAATGTTTCGTGGGGTGTCTCGTGGAATGTTTCGCGGGGTGTCTCGTGAAATGTTTCGTGAGGTGTCTCGTGGAATGTTTCGTGAGGTGTCTCGTGGGCTGTTTCGTGAGGTGTCTCGGGGGATGTTTCGTGAGGTGTTACCCAGTTGGGTATCATGAAAACGTGTCCATGGCTTCCAACCATGTTATATCCCTGTCCGGGTTGTGTGTTCATGGGTCCATCCCACATGTTTTCCCCGGAAAGGGCATAGGCCCAGGGTTCTCTTTTAGTTGGTTCCCCCCCGGTTTTGACGGCTGTAGGGCCGGCGAATTATTTTTTTCAGCGAAATGATTTGCGAAAATAACGAGGTCGCGTTAGGCGCCGGCGAATTTTTTTTTATTTTTTTTTTTTTTTTAAAAAAATTGAGGATTTCCCTAGCGAAAACTCGCTTGTTTTCAGAATTTGTGAGGATGTCTCGAGCGAAAACGCTGGTTTTGCAGATGTTGGGGATGGCTTCGAGCGAAACGCTTGTTTCAGGGAATTTGTTTGAGGATGTCTCGAGCGAAACGCTTGTTTTCAGAATTTGTTGAGGATGTCTCGAGCGAAACGCTGGTTTTGCAGAGCCGACCGCGACGCGGAAAAGCACCCCGCGCGCAGGAATTCCGATGATGTTTCGCGCGTGCCGCGTCCCGCGCGCAGAAATTTCGAGGATGTCTCGACTAATTCGTTTGTTTTGCTAGGATTTCCTTGAATTTTGGCAGGATGTCTCGAGCGAAATGCTTGTCTTTCATAATTTGTTGAAGACGTTTCGAGCGAACCGCTGGTTTTGCAAAATTGGGGGATGTCTCGAGCGGGGGCCTCGTGGGGGGCGTCGGGGGGGGTTCCAGAATTCATAGGATGTCTCAGGCGAAATGCTTGTTTACACGTCCCGCTCGCAAGAATTTCGAGGATGTCTAGCGCGTCCGCGCCCCGCGCGCAGGAATTCTGAGGATGTTGGCAGGATGTCTCAAGCGAAACGCTTGTCCCCAGCACGTTCCGTAGCGCGTCCCCTTGACACGTCCCGCGGTGCATGCCCGTGGCACGTCCCCTGGCACGTCGCTTGGCGGGTCCCTTGGGACGTTCCGCGGCGCGTCCTCCTGGCATGTCCCCTTGTCAATTAGCTCTGGGGCAGCTACTATGTGTTCAGGCAGCTCGAGCTTACGATTCAGATCAGGACTCGGATGCAGAGGAGGACTCGATCCACGAGGCTATAGAGCACAATCGCGGCATGGCACATAGCAAGTCAGCACGGCGCAGCACAGCACAGACTTCGGCACAGTACATCAATATCGATAGACTCAGCATTGCAACTTGGCACGTTCCTTGGCACGTTCCGTGGGGTCCTGCCTTGGCGAGTCCCCTTGGCACGTCGCGTGGCGCGTCCCCTGGCACGTCCCGCGGCACGTCCATTGGCACGTTCCGTAGCGCGTCTTCTTGGCACGTCCCGCGGTGCGTGCCCATGGCACGTCCCCTGGCACGTCGCTTGGCGTGTCCTTTGGGACGTTCCGCGGCGCGTCCTCCTGGCATGTCCCCCTGTCGATTAGTTCTGGGGCAGCTACTATGTGTTCAGGCAGCTCGAGCTTAAGATCCAGATCAGTTCGGTCAGGACTCGGATGCAAAGAGGACTCGATCCACAGCGCTATCTAGAGCACAATCGCGGCATGGCACATCGCAGTTCAGCACGGCGCAGCACAGCACAGATTTCGGCATGGTGCATCAAGATCGATACACTCAGCATTGCAGCTTGGCACGTTCCGTGGGGCGTCCCTTGGCGAGTCCCCCTGGCACGTCGCGTGGCGCGTCCCCTGGCACGTCCCGCGGCACGTTCCGTAGCGCGTCTCCTTGGCACGTCCCGCGGTGCGTGCCCATGGCACGTCCCCTGGCACGTCGCTTGGCGTGTCCTTTGGGATGTTCCGCGGCGCGTCCTCCTGGCATGTCCCCCTGTCGATTAGTTCTGGGGCAGCTACTATGTGTTCAGGCAGCTCGAGCTTAAGATCCAGATCAGTTCGGTCAGGACTCGGATGCAAAGAGGACTCGATCCACAACGCTATCTAGAGCACAATCGCGGCATGGCACATCGCAGTTCAGCACGGCGCAGCACAGCACAGATTTTGGCATGGTACATCAAGATCGATACACTCAGCATTGCAACTTGGCACGTCTGGGGCGTCCCTTGGCGAGTCCCCCTGGCACGTCGCGTGGCGCGTCCCCTGGCACGTCCCGCGGCACGTCCATTGGCACGTTCCGTAGCGCGTCCGCTTGGCACGTCACGCGGTGCGTGCCCATGGCACGTCCCCTGGCACGTCGCTTGGCGCGTCCCTTGGGACGTTCCGCGGCGCGTCCTCCTGGCATGTCCCCTCTGTCGATTGGTTCTGGGGCAGCTACCATCTGCTCAGGCAGCTCGAGCTTAAGATCCAGATCAATGCGGTCAGGACTCGGATGTTAAGGACGACTCGATCCACGACGCTATGTAGAGCACAATCGCGGTATGGAACATCGCAGTTCAGCACGGTGCAGCACAGCACAGCCCCTGGCACAGTACATTCAGATCGATACATTCTGCATTGCATTTGCCCGTCGCCCAATCAAGTGTCTTTGAACAGTTGCCATGCCTTACATTTTTATATTCCTTTCCGGGTTCGTGGGTCGATCATGTTGGACTATTTGTTGACCATATTGGGGGTATTTTTTATTCCCGGAAAGGGCACGGGCCCAGGGTTCTCTTTTAGTAGGTAAACCTGTCCCCCGGTGCCTGCTTGAAGGAGGCCGGCGAATTTTTTCCCTGATAAATAACGAGGTCGAAGGAGGCCGGCGAATTAAAATTTGAGGATGTCTCGAGCGAAACGCTTGTTTTTGAGCGCCGGCGAATTAAAATTTGAGGATGTCTCGAGCGAAACGCTTGTTTTTGAGCGCCGGCGAATTAAAATTTGAGGATGTCTCGAGCGAAACGCTTGTTTTTGAGGCCGGCGAATTAAAAATTGAGGATGTCTCGAGCGAAACGCTTGTTTTTGAAATCCCGACCTCACCACACCCCAGCACGACCACACCCCAGCACGACCTCACCACAGCACGACCACACCCCAGCACGACCACGCCCCAGCACGACCGCGCCCCAGCACGACCACGCCCCAGCACGACCCTACCCCAGCAAGACCACACCCCAGCACGACCACACCCCAGCACGACCTCACCACAGCACGACCACACCCCAGTACGACCACGCCCCAGCACGACCACGCCCCAGCACGACCACACCCCAGCACGACCACACCCCAGCACGACCACACCCCAGCACGACCACACCCCAGCACGACCACACCCTAGCAAGACCACACCCCAGCACGACCACACCCCAGCACGACCTCACCACAGCACGACCACACCCCAGCACGACCACGCCCCAGCACGACCACGCCCCAGCACGACCACGCCCCAGCACAACCACCCCCCAGCACGACCACCCCCCCAGCACGACCACACCCCAGCACGACCACCCCCCAGCACGACCACACCCCAGCACGACCACTCCCCAGCACGACCACACCGCCTTGGTTGAGTGGTTGCCTGTCGTCGTGGAATGTTTCGTGGGGTGTCTCGTGGAATGTTTCGCGGGGTGTCTCGTGGAATGTTTCGTGAGGTGTCTCGCGGAATGTTTCGTGAGGTGTCTCGTGGGATGTTTCGTGAGGTGTCTCGTGGGATGTTTCGTGAGGTGTTGCCCCGTTGGGTATCGTGAAAACGTGCCCATGCTCCACATGTCTATATCCCTTTCCGGGTTCGTGGGTCCATCATGTTTTTCCCGGAAAGGGCGCGGGCCCAGGGTTCTCTTTTACTATGTAAACATGTCCCCCGGTGCCTGCTTGAAGGAGGCCGGCGAATTGCCGGCGAATTTTTCCCTGATAAATAACGAGGTCGAAGGAGGCCGGCGAATTGCCGGCGAATTAAAATTTGAGGATGTCTCGAGCGAAACGCTTGTTTTTCAGAAAATGGTGAGGATGTCTCGAGCGAAACGCTTGTTTTGTGTTATAGATTGTCCTCTCCTGGGGACCTGAATTCTGAGGACCACCTCCCAGCACGACCACCCCCCCAGCACGACCACCCCCCAGCACGACCACCCCCCAGCACGACCACACCCCAGCACGACCACTCCCCAGCACGACCACACCCCAGCACGACCCCACCCCAGCACGACCCCACCCTAGCACGACCACACCCCAGCACGACCACACCCCAGCACGACCACACCCCAGCACGACCCCACCCCAGCACGACCACACCCCAGCACGACCACACCCCAGCAGGACCCCACCCCAGCACGACCCCACCCCAGCACGGCCCCACTCCAGCAAGACCACACCCCAGCACGACCACACCCCAGCACGACCTCACCACAGCACGACCACACCCCAGCACGATCACGCCCCAGCACGACCACGCCCCAGCACGACCACTCCCCAGCACGACCACCTCCCAGCACGACCACCCCCCCAGCACGACCACCCCAGCACGGCCACCACCCCAGCACGACCACACCCCAGCACGACCACACCCCAGCACGACCACACCACAGCACGACCACTCCCCAGCACGACCCCACCCCAGCACGACCACGCACCCAGCACGACCACACCCCAGCACGATCACACCCCAGAACGACCACACCCCAGCACGACCCCACCCCAGCACGACCCCACCCCAGCACGACCACACCCCAGCACGACCACACCCCAGCAGGACCCCACCCCAGCACGACCCCACCCCAGCACGGCCCCACCCCAGCAAGACCACACCCCAGCACGACCACACTCCAGCACGACCTCACCACAGCACGACCACTCCCCAGCACGATCACGCCCCAGCACGACCACGCCCCAGCACGACCACTCCCAGCAGCACGACCACCTAGCACGACCACAGCACCCAGCCGACCAGCACCACACCCCAGACCACGCCCCACCCCACGACCACGCCCCCACGACCCACCCCCCAGCACGACCACACCCCAGCAAGACCACACCCCAGCACGACCACACCCAGTCGCA
>CAUYUJ010017197.1:92318-182318 GCA_963575745.1 Prorocentrum cordatum | reverse complement strand
TCCCACGAGGGCCCCAGGAGGCGGTTTGCCTCCTCCTCCTCCTCCTCCTCCCTCCTTCCTCCTCCTCCCTCCTCCTCCTCCTCCTCCTCCTCCTCCTCCTCCTCTTCCTTCCCCTCCTCCTCCTCTTCCTCCTCCTCCTCGTCATCCTCCTCCTCCTCCTCCTCCTGCTCCTCCTCCTCATCCTCCTTTTCCTCCTCCCCTCGCCCCCCCGCGGGCCCTAGGGATGGCCCGAAGAGGCCCTCAAAAACCGCCCCCTTGCTCCCAAAGATCTCTCTGTTCATCCTGGTTGTCCGCTTTGTTTCGCTACACGTGTACCCTCGTCCCTTTTCACGTCAGCTCTCATGGGCAGGGTTTCTGAACGGGCGGGTGGGGATACTTTTTCTGTCGCAGCCGCAGGCGAGAGCGCCGGCGGCGAGTAAGGTCCAAGCGGGCCGTGCGAAAGCCTAATTGCCTAGCGCCGACGAGCCGACGACCACGGGTGGGGATACGCGAAGCATGAAGAGTCTCTCGAAGAGAGTCCAGCCGTGGCGACGAGAGCACTCCAGGAAGAGCAGCGGCATCGACACCGTGTCCTCCTCGGCTTCTGCGCGCCGCCGACTCCTGCTGCCCAGCGGCCCGTCGGGGCCTCTTCCAGCAGGACCAGACAGAGGAGGAGGTGGAGGAGGAGGACGAGGAGGAGGAGGAGGAGGAGGAGGAGGAGGAGGAAGAGGGAGGAGGAGGAGGAGGAGGAGGAGGAGGAGGAGGAGGAGGAGGAGGAGGAGGGGGAGGAGGAGGAGGAGGAGGAGGAGAGGAGGGAGGAGGAGGAGGAGGAGGAGGAGGAGGAGGGAGGGAGGGAGGGAGGGAGGGAGGGAGGGAGGGAGGGAGAGAGGGAGGGAGGGAGGGAGGGAGGAGGAGAAGGATCGAGGAGGAGGAGGAGGAGGAGGAGCAAAGGGAGCAGAGGAAAGGCAGGGACCTGGCTGGCGGCGCACACCAGGCGGGGGGAGGGGGGAGGCCTCGTAGAAGGAGGCTGCTGCTTAGAAAGCGCCAGCCTCACATCTACAGGGCAATTGTTTTAACATCGGATAAAAAAAACATAGGATTTTAAGCAGATGGTTAATTTAGGCACGAACTCATCGTTGGTTTTTTATACTATATCCCTGCATTTGTATACATGATCCGCACGCGGAGCATGTATAAAAAAAACGGCACTGTACAGACAAGGCCAGCGCCTCGTAGAAGCAGGGGTGTCTCTGAGAAGCCATCCCCCATCCCCCTGCCCCCCTCTGCGCGTGGCCGACTCGACCAGGCAAGCGATCGTCAGTCCAGGCGCGGGTCGCGTTGGGAGCGAGCAAGAACCCGAGGCCAGCGCCGCCCTCGGCATCTCCGGCCACAAAGTACTTGGAGCTGCCCTGCGAGGCCATGACCAGCGCCGTGATCCGCGGGACCACCCCGTCGTCTGTGGCGGTGAGCTGCATCCGCTTGAGCAGCAGGGTTGTGATGTTGACCTTGGGCGAATTTTTGGTGCCCCAAGTCCTGAGCCGAACGGGGCAGAAAAAGTGGCGTAAAACCATATGTTGCCTTGATCCGTGGGGTGCCCAGATCTAGGGGTGATGTTGACCTCGGGTCCCCCAGAGGAGCGACGCCGAGAAGCAGCCCCCCCCCCAACGAGGTGCCAAGCCAAGCACACCGCTGCCTGCTGCCACGCCTGCTCTTCGGACATGCTCGCGAAGCCTCGCTCGGCAGGATCTGCTCGCAAGGACACGTCGGTAACCACTCGCGGACGGCTGCTGGCGAGAGGCTCGCTTGCACAACCCACGGAAGAGAAAGGGACAAGAACTGATGCCGCTACTCTCGGGGAGACGTAAGACTCGGGTACGGGGGACTCGGGCTGGCCCCACGGGGCCTACAAAAAAATGACGAGGCCCAATCTGAAATTTGACGCGAGCTCCCGCTGCAGACATCCCACGGAAACTGGGCCGTCAAGATCCAGGACGCGCTCGTCAAAAAAGCGTCGGCAAACCCGAGTGCCGGCTTACTCGGGTCTTGCGTTTCCCCGCCACTCCCCAGACCTCTCCCGGGGTGCGTCCTGAGCAGGACTTCAGTGAAACAAGAAGAGGCGCCATGAGATCTGGGGAGATATCATGGCCCCCGCCATGATATCCACCCCCCCCTAGTCATCACCCCCCTCTTCTCCGCCCCAGAAACTGCTGCCGCCACTCCCCAGACCTCTCCCGGGGTGCGTCCTGAGCAGGACTCCGAGGAGCATCCGGCCGTGGCGACGAAGGCCCTCCAGGGCGAGCGGCGGTGTCGGGAGCTCGTCCCCCTCGGAAGAGCACGGCGGCCCAAGCCAGCCGCGCTTCGCGCTCTGTACGGACCAGGACAAGAGCTGTGTTGGGCCGACGGTATCTCTGGGGGAACAAAAAGTGGCATAAACATAACAACTCGGAGGTCCGCGCGGATTTCCCGGATCGGCGCTGGGGCCCCCCGGCGGCGCCTCCGGCGCCGCCCCTGGCGCGCTCCGCGCGCCAGGGGGGGGGTCCAGCACCGATCCGAGAAATCCGCGCGGACCTCCGAATTTTTATGTTTATGTTCCCGGAAAAGGCGTGGGCCCAGGGTTCTCTTTTAGAAGTTTGCCCCCGGAATCGACGGGAAGAGGGCCAGCGGAATTATTCTGCGATCAATTACTTGCGGGAAGAGGGCCGGCTGAATTATTTTTGAGGATGTCCCTAGCGAAACGCTTGTTTTTTCAGATTTGTTGAGGATATCTCGAGCGAAACGCTGGTTTTGCAGAGTTTGGGATGTCTCGAGCGAAACGCTTGTTTTCGGAATTTGTTGAGGGTGTCTCAAGCGGAACGCTGGTTTTGCAGAGCCGACCGCGACGCAGAAAAGCGCCCCCGCGCGCAGGAATTCCGATGATGTTCCGCGCGTGCCGCGTCCCGTGCGCATGAATTTCGAGGATGTCTCGACTAATTCGTTCGTTTTGCCAGGATGTCCTTGAATTTTGGCAGGATGTCTCGAGCGAAATGCTTGCCTTTCATAATTTGTTGAAGACGTTTCGAGCGGAACGCTGGTTTTGCAAAATTGGGGAATGTCTCGAGCGGGGGCCTCGTGGGGTGGGGGTCCAGAATCCAGAGGATGTCTCACGTGAAATGCTTGTTTTCACGCCCCGCTCGCAAGAATTCCGAGGATGTCTCGCGCGTGCCGCGTCCCGCGCGTAGGAATTCTGAGGATGTTGGCAGGATGTTTCGAGCGAAACGCTTGTCCCCAGCACGTTCCGTAGCGCGTCCCCTTGGCACGTCCCGCGGTGCATCCCCATGGCACGATCCTTGGCACGTCGCTTGGCGGGTCCCTTGAGACGTTCCGCGTCGCGTCCTCCTGGCATGTCCCCTTGTCCATCAGCTCTGGGGCAGCTACTATGTGTTCAGGCAGCTCGAGCTTAACATCCAGATCAGTTCGGTCAGGACTCGGATGCAAAGGAGGACTCGATCCACGAGACTATAGAGCACAATCGCGGCATGGCGCATCGCAATTCAGCACGGCGCAGCACAGCACATATTTCGGCACGGTACATCAAGATCGATACACTCAGCATTGCAACTTGGCACGTTCCTTGGCACGTTCCGTGGCGCGTCCCTTGGCGAGTCTCCCTGGCACGTCGCGTGGCGCGCCCCTGGCACATCCCGTGGCAGATCCATTGGCACGTTCCGTAGCGCGTCCCCTTGGCACGTCCCGCGGTGCGACCCCATGGCATGTCCCCTGGCACGTCGCCTGGCGCATCCCTTGGGACGTTTCGCGGCGCGTCCTCCTGACATGCTCCCCTGTCCATCAGCTCTGGGGCAGCTACTATGTGTTCAGGCAGCTCGAGCTTAACATCCAGATCAGTTCGGTCAGGACTCGGATGCAAAGGAGGACTCGATCCACAACGCTACAGCGCACAATCGCGGCATGGCACAGCGCAATTCAGCACGGTGCAGCACAGCACAGCCCTCGGCAGGGTACATCAAGATCGATACACTCAGCATTGCATTTGCCCGTCATCCAATCAGGTGTCTTTGAAAACGCTGCCATGTGTTACAGTTCTATATTCCTTTCCGGGTTCGTGGGTCGATCATGTTTATGTCACTTGTTGTTCCCCTAATCTCGGCCGACTGCGCTCGGCAAGCGCCAGGAGCGTAGATTCAAGTCGGGCCTGTCCCCCTACAGGGGGATTTTGGATGACAAAATAAAAATACTCACAAAATGCCAAAATAAATATACCCAACAATTTTCAAAAAACGAGTCCCCAGACAATTTTTTGAAACTATTTTTGAATATTCCCCCTGTAGAGGGACAGGCCCGACTGAAGCGTAGATCGCGCGCCGCCCAAAAACGAGCACGAGGCTGCCCCGCGGAGGGGACGCCCCGACGTGCGGCGCCCTTCTCAACGCCTGCTCTCGGCACAGCCACCGAGGCCTCGAGCCGAGGAGCACAGGGGCGGCGGGGACGGCGAGGCCGCGCGAGGCACTCTCGAGCGTGCCTGTCCGCACGCGCGCGCGCGCGCAGGAAGCACAAGCAGCACCCGCTCCCCTGGGGCCCAACTGTGCTGAGGAAAAGAGTGTGGGGGGGGGGGAGCCGGAGAGGCGGAAGCGGGGGAGGGGCGCAGAGGGGAGGGAAGGGGCAGGGGAGGGCGGAGGGAGGGCGGAGGGAGGCCCTCCCCTCCTCAGGCCCGACCGCAGGGGGCATCGGCGATCGGGCGGCCCTCCGACGGCCTGGGCCGACAGAAGCACGGACCGGTGGCTTCAGGTACGGCGAGGCCTTCTCCTCCGCCGGGCCGCCGGGGCCCGCCTTCCTCTTCTCCTTCGAGGGGCGCTGCTGTCGCACGGTGACCTTGTGGGCGCGGATCTCCCCGCTGGCGTCTCCGGTGACGACCACGGGCTCCTCCGGCGCGAGGGAGGTGGCCAGGTGGCTGACGGGGTGCTCGTGGCCCGTGGAGAAGGAGTGCACCAGCTCCCCCGCGGGCGCGAAGAGCTCGACCGTCCCGTCCTCCCGCGCCACCACCAGCAGGGACGGGGGCGCGGAGCCCTGCGAGGCGGACGCGGGGGCGGAGGGGCTCGCCGAGTCTTCCGGTGCTGCCTTGGCGCTGTGGAGAGGCAGGAACTTGACGAGGCTCGCGGCGCCCTGCAGCGGGATGACCGCCTTGGAGAGCAGATAGTCCTCAGGAGCTGCTACGGGCGTAGGATCGCCTGCTGTGGCCATCTGTGACAGCAGCGGCACCTGCGGGGATTGAAGCTCGTACGCCTACCCTCGAGGAAGAAAAAACGCATGAACATACACTTTCGACGGTCCGCGCGGATTTCTTGGATTTGCGCTGGGCCCCCTCCTCCTTGGCGCGCGGAGCGCGCCAGGGGCGGCGCCTGAGGCGCCGCCAGGAGGCCCCAGCGCGGATCAGAGAAATCCGCGCGGAGCGCCGAAAGTTTACGTTTGCTCCCCAATCAGTGCTTGCACTGAAGGGGTCCTCGCGGAAGTTGAAGGTTGATCGTGAGACCGAGAGTGGCATCGATTCAATGAGACGATAGTGAGATCGATCGCGAGATCGCTCATGCGATCTCCAGTGAGATCGCTTGTGAGATTGATAGTGAGATCGATTGTGAGATCGATGGTGAGATCGATCGAGAAGTCTTTGATGAGATCGATGGTGAGACCGATCGATCAGAAGATCGACCAAGAACCCGGGAACCTGGGAAAAATCGCCGCCCTCCGAAATCGGCCTGGAACCCGGAACCAGGAATCTCACTATCGATCTCATTGAATCGATTTCACTCTCGGTCTCACGATCGACCTTGCAATCGTCATCACTATCGATTCCACTATCGATCTCACAATCGATCTCCCAAACGATCTCAAGATCCATCGTATCAATTTTCAATTCATCCATTGATCGGGATTTCCTCAGGTGTAATGTGTTCTTTTCTTCTTCGATACCCTACATGCTCCACGCTTGTCGGGTTAACTACTCGTGAGTGAATGAACTATCAAGGCCTCGAACCCCAGATTACCGGGGGGGGCGCGTCACGTGTTCCCACATGACTTGTTTCGGCGCCGAGCAGCTCCACGTCTGGCCGGAGGGGCCCCAAGAGGCCCACAGCACAGCCCGAGAGGGCCCCGAGTCGCCGAAAGATTGCTCCGAGGCGCCCCAAGAGGGCTGCAATGAGCCCCCCACGAGGCCCAAGAGGGGCCCAAGATAACCCCTACAGGGGGGAACACGAATCGACGTCTCGAGCCCTCCGCCCCAAGACGATCTCAGAGACCGCCAGCTGGCCTCCGAGAAGCCACCCAGAATCTCCAGGCCCAAGAGGCCCCGAAGGGGCCCCCAAACCGCCTCCAAGGCGCTCTCGAGCGGCCTCTCAAGAGATCAACACAGGCATCCAAGATGCATAAACACGGTGGCGGAGTTGGCCGAATACCAATAGACCTGGCCCGGCACAGAAACGGAAAGAGCGCTTCAGAAACAGAAACCGAAATTACTCACACCACCGTTCGTACTGGGAGCCTTGGCGTTGAGAGCTTGTTACGTCACCCCTCGCTCTTGGGAGCCTTGGTGTTCAGAGATTGTTGCGTTGCCGCCCGTTCCTGAGCCTTGGCTGGGCCTTGGTGTCAGGAACTTGTTACGTCACCGCTCTCTGCTGGGAGCCTTGGTCTTATCAGCTTGTTTACGTCACCGTTCGCTCTTGGGAGCCTTGGTGTGAAGAGCTTTTTGCATTACCGATCGCTCTTGGCGTCTCTGGGCCTTCGTGGGAGTCCTATTGGGGCCCTTTTCGGGCTCTCCTGGTGGCCTCTTGGAGGCCTCTTGGGGCTTCTTGGGGGTCTGTGGGAGCCTCCTGGGAGCGCCTTGGGGGGAAAAGCCAGACTTTCGGGTTCGTGGTTACCCTCTTGGGGCTGTGTTGGGGCCCTCTTGGGCCGTCTGGGGCGCCTCTTGGGCCGTCTTGGCGCCCTCTTGGGCCGTTTGGGGGCCTCTGGGCCTCTTGGGCCGTCGTCAGCGCCGTGAAAGCTGAAAACCCATGTATGCTAAAAATGCATGTTTTCCCGTAGCAAATCTATGATTTTGGCCTCCTGATGGCCTCGTGGGACGCCTCTTGGGTCTTGGGGGCCTCTTGGGGCTTCTTGGGAGGCTGTGGGGGCCTCCCGGGAGCGTCTTGGGGCGATAGGCTCGACTTTTCGGTTCGTGGTCCCCCTCTTGGGGCCGTCTTGGGGCCCTCTTGGGCCGTCTGGGGCGCATCTTGGGCCGTCTGGGGGCCCTCTTGGGCCGTTTTGGGGGCCTCTTGGGAGCCTCTTGGGCAGTCTTGGGGGCGGTCTTTGGGGCCTCTTGGGCCGTCGTCAACGCCGTGAAAGACGAAAAGCCGTATATGCTACAAATATAATGTTTCCGCTGGAAAATCCGCCGACCCCTTGGGGATCATCGGCGTGTGAGATGCTTTCCCCCTCCCCAAACCCCTCCCCCGGGAGCCTGGTCCGGTCGATTTGGAGGGGGGGGGGGGGGTCCACCACGAGCGCGTCATGGGGCTCTTTCGGTCCCAAGAGGGGCTACAGACCGCCCAGGAATGCCCCAAGAGGCCTCCAAGACCGCCCACGAGCGCCTCGAAACGCCAAACGAGCGCTCGGAGACGCCCAAGGTGTGCCCAAGACAGCCCAAGAGGCCTCCAAGACGGCCCAAGAGGTCCCCAAGAGGCCTCTTGGGAGCGGCCCAAGAAGGCCAAAATCGTTGATTTTCCATTGGTTTTTGAAGGAAGGGGGCCTTCTCGCCCTTTCGGCTTTCCGACGCTCCAAGACGGCCCAAGAAGCTCCCAAAACCGCCCCAAGACGGCCCAATAGTCCCCCAAGACGGCCCCAAGACGGCCAGAGAGGGCCCAAAGACGGCCCAAGAGCCGCCCCAGACGGCCCAAAAGGCTCCCAAGACGAGCCCAAGAGGGGGTGAAGAGGGGGACCCGAAACCGAAAATCCGAGTCTTCCGCCCCAAGAGCCTTCCAGGAAGCCCCAAGAGGCCCCCAAGAAGCCACAAATAAGCCCCAACAACCCCCGAGAGGCCCACAATAGACCCCAAGAGACCCCAGAACGGCCCCCAAGAGACTTCAAGAGTGCTCCGAGAAGGCCCCTGACAGACATACCAGGACACCTTCAAGAGGCTCCAAAGACGGCTGCAAGAGGGGGGACAATGTACATCAAGGGGTCGGCGGTGTGGCGTAAGCCCAAGAATCGATGATTTTGGCCTCTTGGGGCCCTCTTGGGACGCCCCTTGGGCGCCTCTTGCGGGCCTCTTGGGGGCCTCTTGGGCCGTCTTGGGCGGTCTTGGGCTCTCTCGGAGCGCTCTTGGGCCGTCTTGGGGGAGAGCCCTAAAAACATGCAAAAACCCGAGGGAAAACCCAAAAACGGCCATTAACCACGCTTCGCCCCTCCCCTGGAACCCCTCCCTCTGGGGCTTCGCCCCGACACAACGTCATCGCTCGCACCTCGCTCTTTCCGTTCTTCGCCGCTCCCTGTGGATTCATCGCAGGGGGGCCTGGCTTGCTAAATCCTTTTGTTTTGGGTTTTGGTTCTTTATCCAAAAGATCTCGCCCAAGGGCTTCGGCCCATCCCGCCGGCCACCCGGAAAGATCCTCCAGAGGTGGTTGCCAAGGGTTTTTCCTGCTCCAGACGGCTCCAAGAAGGCCCAAGATGGCGTCCAAGATCGCCCAAGACGGCCAAGATGGCCTCCAAGACGGCTACGATGGCCCCGAAATGCCTCCAGGACGGCCCAAGATGCACCCAAGACGGCCTAAGATAGCCTTAAGATGACCCAAGACGGCCCAAAAACCCCCGAAGAGGTCTCCAAGACAGCCCAAGAGGCCTCCAAAAGGTCCTCCAAAGGCCCGAAGAGGCCAAAATCATGCATTTTCCATATGTTTTTGAAGGACCTTTGCAGTGTCGCTTTTTCCCGGAAAAGGCGTGGGCCCAGGGTTCTCTTTTAGAAGTTCGCCTCCGGAATCGACGGGAAGAGGGCCGGCGGAATTATTCTGCGATAAATTACGTGCGGGAAGAGGGCCCGCTGAATTATTGAGGATGTCCCTAGCGAAACGCTTGTTTTTCAGAACTTGTTGAGGATGTCTCGAGCGAAACGCTTGTTTTGCAGAGTTGGGGATGTCTCGAGCGAAACGCTTGTTTTCAGAATTTGTTGAGGGTGTCTCAAGCGAAACGCTGGTTTTGCAGAGCCCACCGCGACGCGGAAAAGCACCCCGCGCGCTGGAATTCCGATGATGTTTCGCGCGTGCCGCGTCCCGCGCGCAGGAATTTCGAGGATGTCTCGACTAATGCGTTTGTTTTGCCAGGATGTCCTTGAATTTTGGCAGGATGTCTCGAGCGAAATGCTTGTCTTTCATAATTTGTTGAAGACGTTTCGAGCGAAACGCTGGTTTTGCAAAATTGGGGGATGTCTCAGCGGGGGCCTCGTGGGGGGCCTCGTGGGGGTCCAGAATTCAAAGGATGTCTCAGGCGAAATGCTTGTTTTCACGTCCCGCTCGCAAGAATTCCGAGGATGTCTCGCGCGTGCCGCGTCCCGCGCGCAGGAATTCTGAGGATGTTGGCAGGCTGTCTCGAGCGAAACGCTTGTCCCCAGCACGTTCCGTAGCGCGTCCCCTTGGCACGTCCCGCGGTGCGTCTCCATGGCACGTCCCTTGGCACGTCGCTTGGCGGGTCCCTTGAGACGTTCCGCGTCGCGTCCTCCTGGCATGTCCCCTTGTCAATTAGCTCTGGGGCAGCTACTAGGTGTTCAGGCAGCTCGAGCTTAAGATCCAGATCAGTTCGGTCAGGACTCGGATGCAAAGGAGGACTCGATCCACGAGGCTAGAGCACAATCGCGGCATGGCACATCGCAATTCAGCACGGCGCAGCACAGCACAAATTTCGGCACGGGACAGCAAGATCGATACGCTCAGCATTGCAACTTGGCACGTTCCTCGGCACGTTCCGTGGGGCGTCCCTTGGCGAGTCCCCCTGGCACGTCGCGTGGCGCGTCCCTTGGCACATCCCGTGGCACATCCATTGGCACGTTCCGTAGCGCGTCCCCTTGGCACGTCCCGCGGTGCGACCCCATGGCACGTCCCCTGGCATGCCGCCTGGCGCCATCCCTTAGGACTTTTCGCGGCGCGTCCTCCTGGCATGTTCCCCTGTCCATTAACTCTTGGGCAGCTTCTATGTGTTCAGGCAGCTCGAGCTTAAGATCCAGATCAGTTCGGTCAGGACTCGGATGCAAAGAAGGACTCGATCCACGACGCTATAGAGCACAATCGCGCCATGGCACATCGCAATTCAGCACGGTGCAGCACAGCACAGCCCTCGGCAGGGTACATCAAGCTCGATACACTCAGCATTGCATGCGCCCGTCACCCAATCAGGTGTCTTTGAAAACGTTGCCATGCGTTACATTTCTATATTCCTTTCCGGGTTCGTGGGTCGATCATGTTCGGCCTTCCGACGGCCCGAGAGGCTTCCAAGATCGCCCCAAGATCGCCCAAGAGGTCTCCAAGACGGCCCTAGAGGCCCCAAGATGCCCCCCAAGAGGGCCCCAAGACGGCCAGATGGTCTCCAAGACTGCTAAGAGGCCCCGAAGAGGGCCCCAAGTCGGCCCAAGATGCACCCAAGACGGCCTCAGATGGCCTCCAAATGGCCTAAGACGACCCAAAAGGCCCCCAAGAGGCTTCCAAGACAGCCCAGATGCATCCAAGAGGCCTCCAGAAGGGCCCGAAGAGGCGAAAATCATTGAGAGGCTTTTCCCGGAGAAGGCTTAGGCCCAGGGTTCTCTTTTAGCTGTTTACCCTCGGACCTGACTTTAGGTGGGCCGGCGGAATCATTCCCTGATAAATATCAAGGTCGAGGTGCGCCGGCGGAATTATTTTTGTGGATGTCCCTGGCGAAACGCTTGTTTTTCAGAACTTGTTGAGGATGTCTCGAGCGAAACGCTGGTTTGGCAGAGTTGGGGATGTCTCGAGCGAAACGCTTGTTTTCAGAATTTGTTGAGGATGTCTCGAGCGAAACGCTGGTTTTGCAGAGCCCACCGCGACGCGGAAAAGCGCCCCGCGCGCAGGAATTCCGATGATGTTTCGCGCGTGCCGCGTCCCGCGCGCAGGAATTTCGAGGATGTCTCGACTAATTCGTTTATTTGTTCCAGGATGTCCTTGAATTTTGGCAGGATGTCCCGAGCGAAATGCTTGTCTTTCATAATTTGTTGAAAACGTTTCAAGCGAAACGCTGGTTTTGCAAAAGTGGGGGATATCTCGAGCGGGGGCCTCGTGGGGGGCCTCGTGGGGGTCCAGAATTCAAAGGATGTCTCAGGCGAAATGCTTGTTTTCACGTCCCGCTCGCAAGAATTCCGAGGATGTCTCGCGCGTGCCGCGTCCCGCGCGCAGGAATTCTGAGGATGTTGGCAGGATGTCTCGAGCGAAACGCTTGTCCCCAGCACGTTCCGTAGCGCGTCCCCTTGGCACGTCCCGCGGTGCGTCCCCATGGCACGTCCCTTGGCACGTCGCTTGGCGGGTCCCTTGAGACGTTCCGCGTCGCGTCCTCCTGGCATGTCCCCTTGTCAATTAGCTCTGGGGCAGCTACTAGGTGTTCAGGCAGCTCGAGCTCAAGATCCAGATCAGTTCGGTCAGGACTCGGATGCAAAGGAGGACTCGATCCACGACGCTATACAGCACAATCGCGCCATGGCACATCGCAATTCAGCACGGCGCAGCACAGGACAGATTTCGGCACGGTACATCAAGATCGATACACTCAGCATTGCAACTTGGCACGTTCTTTGGCACGTTCCGTGGGGCGTCCCTTGGCTAATCCCCCTGGCACGTCGCGTGGCACGTCCCCTGGCACATCCCGTGGCACATCCATTGGCACGTTCCGTAGCGCGTCCCCTTGGCACATCCCGCGGTGCGACCCCATGGCACGTCCCCTGGCACGCCGCCTGGCGCCATCCCTTGGGACGTTTCGCGGCGCGTCCTCCTGGCATGTTCCCCTGTCCATTAGCTCTTGGGCAGCTTCTATGTGTTCAGGCAGCTCGAGCTTAGGATCCAGATCAGTTCGGTCAGGACTCGGATGCAAAGGAGGACTCGATCCACGACGCTATAGAGCGCAATCGCGCCATGGCACATCGCAATCCAGCACGGTGCAGCACAACACAGCCCTCGGCGGCGGAATTTCAGTTCGCCCAGGCGGATGTGTCGAGGAAGTCTCGATCGAGAAGCTTGTTTCCACGTGTCTAGGTCGCCCAGGCGGATGGCTTGCATGAGGATGTGCTGAGAACGTCTTGAGCGAAACGCGTGTTGTCACGTGTCCAGGTCGCCCAGGCACAGCACAGCCCTCGGCACGGTACATCAATATCGATACACTGAACATTGCAGCCTGGCATGTTGCCTGGCACGTTCCGCGGAGCGTCCCGTGGCGAGTCCACCTGGCACGTCGCGCGGTGCACGTCCATTGGCACGTTCCGCAGCGCGTCCCCCCCTTGGCATGTCCTGCGGTGCGTGCCCATGGCACGTCCCCTGGCACGTCGCCTGGCGCGTCCCTTGGGACGTTCCGCGGCGCGTCCTCCTGGCATGTCACGTCAGTCGATTAGCTCTGGGGCAGCTACCATCTGCTCAGGCAACTCGAGCTTAAGATCCAGATCAATTCGGTCCGGACTCGGTGGCAACGAGGACTCGATCCACAACGCTACATATATATAGAGAGAGAAAGAGAGAGAGAGAGAGAGAGAGAGCACAATCGCGGCATGGCACATCGCAGTTCAGCACGGCCCAGCACAGCACAGCCTTCGGCACGGTACATCAAGACCGATACACTGAACATTGCACCTTGGCACGCTCCTTGGCGCGTTCCGTGGCGAGTCCACCTGGCACGTCGCGCGGCGCGTCACCTGGCACGTTCCGCGGCACGTCCATTGGCACGTTCCGTAGCGCGCCCCCTTGGCACGTCCCGCGGTGCGTGCCCATGGCACGTTCCCTGGCACGTCGCCTGGCGCGTCCCTTGGGACGTTCCGCGGCGCGTCCTCCTGGCATGTCACGTCAGTCGATTAGCTCTGGGGCAGCTACCATCTGCTCAGGCAACTCGAGCTTAAGATCCAGATCAGTTCGGTCAGGACTCGGTGGCAACGATGACTCGATCCACACCGCTATATATATAGAGCACAATCGCGGCATGGCACATCGCAGTTCAGCACGGCGTAGCACAGCACAGCTCTCGGCACAGTACATCAAGATCGATACATTTAGCATTGCATTTGCCCGTCGCCCACTCAAGTGTCTTTGAAACGTTGCCATGCCTTACATTTCTATATTCCTTTCCGGGTTCGTGGGTCGATCATGTTGAAGGACTTTGGCATTCGCTTCTTGTCGGCATTCCGACGGCTCTAGACGGCCCAAGAGGCCCCGAAAGTAGCCCACGACGCCTCCAAGATGGCCTCAGGACGGCCCAAGAGGCCCACAAGACGGCCCCAAGAGGGCCCAAGAGGCCTCCAAGACGGCCAAAATGGCCTCTAAGACGGCTAAGATGGCCTCAAGGTGTCTCCAACACGGCCGAAGATGCCTCCAAGACGGCCCAAGCTGGCCTGAAGATGGCCCAAGACGGCCTCTAAGAACCCCTGATATGCCCCAAGAGGGCCCCGAGACGACCCAGACAGGCCCCCAAGACGGCTGCCGACGGCGTCAGACAAGCCAGGAACACCCTAAGACGGCCAAAAAGGCTCCCATAAAGCCCCCCAAAGGCCCCAACATGATCGACCCACGAACCCGGAAAGGAATATAGAACCGTAACACATGGCAGCGTTTTCAAAGACACCTGACTGGGTGACGGGAAAATGCAATGCTGAGTGTATCGATCTTGATGTACCCTGCCGAGGGCTGTGCTGTGCTGCACCGTGCTGAATTGCGATGTGGCATGCCGCGGTTGTGCTCTGTAGCGTCGTGGATCGAGTCCTCCTTTGCATCCGAGTCCTGACCGAACTGATCTGGATCTTAAGCTCGAGCTGCCTGAACACATAGTAGCTGCCCCACAGCTAATTGACAGGGGAACATGCCAGGAGGACGCGCCGCGAGAAGTCCCAAGGGATGCGCCAGGCGACGTGCCAGGGGACGTGTCATGGGGACGCACCGCGGGACGTGCCAAGGGGACGCGCTACGGAACGTGCCAATGGATGTGCCACGGGATGTGCCAGGGGACGCGCCGCGCGACGTTCCAGGTGGACTCGCCAAGGGACGCCCCACGGAACGTGCCAAGAAACATGCCAGGTTGCAATGCTGAGTGTATCGATCTTGATGTACCGTGCCGAAATCTGTGCTGTGCTGCGCCGTGCTGAATTGCGATGTGTTATGCCTCGATTGTGCTCTATAGCCTCGTGGAGCGAGTCCTCCTTTGCATCCGAGTCCTCACCGAACTGATCTGGATCTTAAGCTCGAGCTGCCTCAGCACATAGTAGCTGCCCCAGAGCCAATTGACAGGGGGACATGCAAGGAGGACGCGACGCGGAACGTCTCAAGGGACCCGCCAAGCGACGTGCCAAGGGACGTGCCATGGGGACGCACCGCGGGACGTGCCAAGGGGACGCGCTACGGAACGTGCTGGGGACACGCGTTTCGCTCGAGACATCTTGCCAACATCCTCAGAATTCCTGCGCGCGGGACGCGGCACGCGCGAGACCTCCTCAGAATTCCTGCGGGCGGGACGTGAAAACAATCATTTCGCCTGAGACATCCTCTGAATTCTGGCACCCCACAAAGCCCCCCACGAGGCCCCCGCTCGAGACATCCCCCAATTTTGCAAAACCAGCGTTTCGCTCGAGACATCCTCAACAAATGTTGAAACAACAAGCGTTTCGCTAGAGACATTCTGTCAAAATCCAAAGAAATCCTGGCAAAACAAACGAATTACGAGACATCCTCGAAATCCCTGCACGCGCGAGACATCCTCGGAATTCCTGCGCACGGGGCGCTTTTCCGCGTCGCGGTCAGCTCTGCAAAACCAGCGTTTCGCTTGAGAGATCCTCAACAAATTCTGAAAACAAGCGTTTCGCTTGAGACATCCCCAACTCTGCAAAACCAGCGTTTCGCTCGAGACAGCCTCAACAAATTCTGAAAAACAAGCGTTTCGCTAGGGACATCCTCAAAAATAATTCCGCCGGCCCTACTCCCGCACGTAATTTATCGCAGAATAATTTCGCGGGCCCTACAGCCGTCGAAACCGGGGGGAACCAACTAAAAGAGAACCCTGGGCTCGAGCCCTTTCCGGGAAAAACCCTCCAAGAGGCCCTCAGGAAGCTCCCAGGAGGCCCCAAGAGTGCCCCAAGAGGCCTCCTCATCCTCCTCTTTTTCCCGGAAAGGGCTTAAGCCCAAGCTTCTCTTTTAGAATGTTTTTCCCTGGGTTTGACTTGAGGTGGGCCGGCGAATTTCTTTTGCGATAAATATCGAGGTCGAGGTAGGCCGGCTAAGTAAAATTTGAGGATGTCTCGAGCGAAACGCTTGTGTGTCAGAATTGATTGAGGATGTCTCGAGCGAAACGCTTGTTTTGTGTTATCGACTGTCCTCTCCTGGGGACCAGAAGTCAGAGGATCTCTCAAGTGAAATGCTTGTTTTCACGTGCCCAGGTCTTGAGGATGTCTTCAGCGAGACGCTTGGTTTCACGCCTCCAGGTTGCTCAGGCAGAGGTCTTGCGCCAGGATTTGTTGAGGATGTCTCGAGCGAGACGCTTGGTTTCACGCGTCCTCGTCGCCCAGGCGGATGTCTAGCATGAGGATGTGTTGAGGAAGTCTCGATCGAGATGCTTGTTTGTACGTGTCCAGATTGCCCAGGCGGATGCCCAGCATGAGGATGTGTTGAGAATGTCTCGAGAGATACGCTTGTTTTCATGTGTCCAGGTCGCCCAGGCGGATGTCTAATATGAAGATGTATTGAGGATGTATCGAGAGAGACGTTTGCTTTCACGTGTACGTACAGGTCGCCCAGGCGGATGTCTAGAATGAGGAGGTGTTGAAAACGTCTCGAGCGAAACGCTTGTTTTCACGTGCCCAGGTCACCCAGGCGGACGTCTCACATGCAGATGTATTGAGGATGTCTCGAGCGAACCACTTGTTTTCACGTGTCCAAATCGCCCAGGCGAATGTCTAGCATCAGAATGTGTTGAGGATGTGTTGAGCGGAACGCTTGTTTTCATGTCAGGCGGATGTCTAGCATGAGGATTTTGGCGGGATGTCTCGAGCGAAACGCTTGTCCCAAGCACGTTCCGTAGCGCGTCCCCTTGGCACGTCCCGCAGTACGTCCCATGGCACGTCCCATGGCACGTCCCCTGGCACGTCGCTTGGCGCGTCCCTTGGGACGTTCCGCGGCGCGTCCTCCTGGCATGTCCTCTTGTCAATTAGCTCTGAGGCAGCTATTTTGTGCTCAGGCAGCTCGAGCTTAAGATCCATATCAGTTCGGTCACGACTCGAATGCAAAGGAAGACTCGATCCACAACGCTATAGAGCACAATCGCGGCATGGCACATCGCAATTCAGCACGGCGCAGCACAGCACAGATTTCGGAACGGTACATCAAGATCGATACACTCAGCATTGCAACCTGGCATGTTTCTTGGCACGTTCCGTGGCGCGTCCCGTGGCGAGTCCCCCTGGCAAGTCGCGCGGCGCGTCCCCTGTCACGTCCCGTGGCATTTCCACTGGCACGTTCCGAAGCGCGTCCCCTTGGCACGTCCCGCGGTGCGTCCCCATGGCTGGCGCGTCCCTTGGGACGTTTCGCGGCGCGTCCTCCTGGCATGTCCCCCTGTCAATTGGCTCTGAGGCAGCTACTTTGTGCTCAGGCACCTCGAGCTTAAGATCCAGATCAGTTCGGTCACGACTCGGATGCAAAGGAGGACTCGATCCACAACGCTATAGAGCACAATCTCGGCATGACACATCGCAATTTAGCACGGCGCAGCTGAGCACAGCCCTCGGCAGGGGACAGCAAGATCGATCAACTCAGCATTACATTTACCCGTCGCCCCAATCAAGTGTCTTTGAAAACGTTGCCATGCATTGCATGGCTATATTCCTTTCCGGGTTCGTGGGTCGATCATGTTTCCTCATCCTCCCCCTCCTCCTCTTCGTGCCCCCCCACGCGTTCCCCGAAGTCTTTCCAAACCGACTCGGGGAACAACTGGCCCGATAGCTTGGCCAAGCTCTGGCCCAGCCGTCGGCCACAGAGGCGCTTCCAAAGGGGCAGTGGGCGGCGGTGATTCGCCGTGGGCGCCTTTGATCCGCCGCCCCCTGTCGATTCATCGCAAGGGGTGCCTGGCGCGCTAAATCCTTTCGGTTTTGGTCTTAGTTCTTTTGGCCTCCTCCTCCTCCCCCTCCTCCTCCTCCTCCTCCTCGTCCTCCTCCTCCTCCTCGTCCTCCTCCTCCTCCTCCTCCTCCTCCTCCTCCTCCTCCCGGAGGCTTCGGCCCGTCCCGCCCCGCCGGCCACCCGGAAGAGATTGCCCAGAGGCGTTTGCAAAGAGCTGCTCCTGCTCCAGACGGCCCCAAGATGACCCGAGATGGCCTCCAAGACGGCCAGGATGGCCTCCATGACGGCTGAGATGGCCCCCGAATGCCTCCAAGACGCGCCAAGATGCACTCAAGACGGCCTCAGATGGCATCAAGATGGCCCAAGACGGCGCAAGAGGCCCCCAAGAGGCCTCTAATATGACCTAAGAGGCCTCCAAAAGGTCCTCCAAGAGGGCCCGAAGAGGCCAAAATTAGTGGTTTATCCATAGTTGTTCAAGGATTCTGGCATCTGTGCATTTTTGGGCCTTCCGACGGCCCAAGCGGCCCCCAAGATCGCCGCAAGGTCGCCCCCGGAGTGGCCAAGACGCGTCCAAGATAGCTTCAGGACTGCCCAAGAGGCCCCCAAAGACGGCCCCCAGAGGGCACAATGACGACCCAAGAGGCCTCCAAGACGCCCACGATGACCTCTAAAACGGCCCCGGGAGCACCCCAAGAGGGGCCCCAAGTCGGCCCAGAGAGGCCCCCCAAACGGCTTCCGACGACGTCAGACGGGCCAGGAGCTCACCAAGAGGGCCCCCAGGAAGGCCAGAAAAGTCCAACAACATATTATATATATATATATATACATACATACATACATACATACATACATACATACATACATACATACATTATATATATATATATATATATATATATATATATATGTATATGTATAAACATCCCCTGTTGAAAAGGTTCAGGTTGCCGTTGTTTGCGGTGCTGCGGGGCACCCAACGGCCTCGAGGAGGCCCATGGGGCTCTCGGAAGCACATCCAGTGGCACCGCTCGCATCGCGAGCCTCCTCGCGAGGGCCGACGGTCGGACTGACCAGGCTGCAGACAGGACGCGGCGGCGCCGTGAAGACACCTTCAAGCGCGCTTCGAAATCCTGAGCAGGAGACCCAGCAATCCCCAGGCGTCGAGCATTCAGAGCTGACAAAAAGGCATCACAACATGCAGCACGCAGCAGCATAACCTCTAGAGGCGCAGGGAAAAGGAGGAGGAGACAAAACCAGCAAGGTTGCCCCAAGGGCCCACTAGAGCTCGACATTCTAAACCCAATCCAATGGGCAACCAATTTGTCCAAACGAAAGCAACGACAGCAATGGTGCACGCCGTCTAAATCAAGATCGCCGTCCTGAATGCAGCCAAACAGACAAGCCCGAGGCTCCGCATGGAAGCGCGAGGAAGTATCGATGGAGTTCGTGAGGGGTCTGAAGGGGTAACGGACAGGCGCACCGAGGTGTGCGTCGCTACCTCCTGCAAGCTCCTGCAAAAGATCTCAACATACTTGGCAGAGACGGAAGAGCGATTCTTCTGTGCCTGCCTGAGAAGAATGTCTTTCGCACCCTCATAGTGGCCCTGCCGTCGGGCGACGCGGCGTGAGTGGGTCTGGGGTTTTTTCTTCTGGGAGTCGGTGGGCGGCGCGACGGAACGACGCTAGTTCAAGGATTCCCGAGAGTGGGAGACGAACGAAACCGAGTGCCAACCCCTATGCCGCCGCAAGGGAACGCGTTCAAGATCGATCCGGATTCCTTCAAGCTGCGCAAGAGATTGTTCGAGAACAGACGAGCGGATGGCGAATCTCGTGCTCGCAGCAGTAGCGACTGCGCGCGCGTCGAGAGACTAGGCCTCCAGGCCGATCGCGCACAGCTGGGTGGCAAGCTCGTATGAGGTAGAATGCCTGGGCCCCACCGCGAGGGGCAATGCTCCTTCCTTGAAACAATGTGCCGGTTCGCCACTGGCGGGGTGAAGCTGTAATCTGAACTGAAGTAAAGAAACGCACAGGGCACGAAATAAAATCGCGCTGAGCGCCATGCTAAGCCCAAGAGCACGCGCGAGTCAAATTCGATTGCGGAATTTTGGAAGCACTGGGCCCCGAACATGTTTGCGCCCTTCTGGCCCAATAGAGATGCCACGATACACCGCCCAAGACTCCACCAAGAGCTTGTCCGCTGGATCCCCAAATTCATTCAGAACCTGTTTAAGGATGTTCAAAGGCCAAGTCCCCGCAACCTGCGATCTGACACTTGGCCAAATTCAGTTCAAGTTCGGCACGTCATCGAATATCTGGAGCCCCTCGAGGATCGGCCCTAAATCCTGGAATGTATTTCCAAGCCAAAACAATAGGTCGTCCGCGTGCGCAAGATTGAGACATCCATGGTGGTGGACATGTCGGAGCCAGCGAAGGAACGAATCAGTGGTCAGAGCATGCAGCAGCGTCGAAGCAGGACGCCCCTGCTTGACGCCGGATTGGGTCGCCACCGCCGCGAAGAGTTGACCGGCGAGGAGGATCGCGCCCGCGTTGTCAGCATACATCATGCGGAACAACAGAACTACACACTGAGGAGGGCCCGCGCATGCGAGGACGCGAAGCAACCATTCTGAGGATAGCGAAGGGAAGGCTGCAGAGAAATCTGTGAGAAAGAGCGAGGCATATGGTGCACCTGTCATGTGCTGGAGGAGGTCCCGCGTCTCGGCTCGAACAATGTGTGCCATCATTTCCCTGCCTCTGAGACATGCCTGGTCTTTGTCTACAATGGAGCTTAGATTCTCCGTCATCGCAATCGCGAAAGCGCTCGCAATCAGTTTGGCATCCGCGTTGCCCACGCTCACTGGGCGGGCGCAGGAGGCGCGCCGAAGGAGCTCAATCCCATCCGCAAGGTCTTTCGGGGCCGCGCCCTTCGGAAGGAGGAACCCGAGGCTCTCGCGCGCGGCAGACGGGAGAGAGGAGACCTGAGGAGACCTGATCTGTGAAGAGGGTGGAGTAGACGTCGTATACAAACCGAGGTGCTGCCGCATTCCTCCAAGTCGAGTAAGGGCCCCGTCGGGGCCAGGCATGCTGTCGGGCCTCTTGAAATCGTTTCGTACCAGAGGCTATAGGGGGGTTCCAGTCCACCGCGAGGGGGCCGGGCGCATTCTGGATGTGGGGCTCAATCTGGGGCCGGAGGTCCGACCTAACATTGGGTTTCTTGAAATGGTCACTCCAATGGCCCCGCGGGGCCTCGGCCGAGGCCTGGGTCGCTTCACTCGGGCGGCCGTCGTTGTCATCGATGCCAATGAGAAAGGTCCGCCGTCGAAAACGGCGCCATGGCTCTGTGCGCCGAGTGTTGCGAGCAAGCGGAAGCCGTTTCTGCCCCCCCTCAAACCCCAACTTCTGTATGACCCCCCCCTCCCCCTCGAGAATCTAGGTAAATGCTCCCTGAACATGCTGGCGCGCAGCGTCGATGCGGCAGCAAACAGAAAAGTCGGGGCTGCAATGGGCGCGAAGCCCCAGGTAGCACTGCACGGCCTGCCCCCGTCGGCGACGCGCCCCCTGGCGAACGGAGCGAAGGGCTGCGAACGCATGAAAGTGGCGGCCCTGCAGGGCAGTCGCCTCGCGGGAACGCACGGCAGCCTGGCCCTGGAAGATTTCGGTGACCATGGGGAAGAACGTGTCGAAAAGTCTGGAGCGGGCGGCACCCCCGAGTGAACGCGCGCCAGCATCACAACGCATGCGCCCTTCGCCCTCGAGTGCAAAATTTACATCTCCGAGCAGCCGACGACGCGCGCGCTTCCCATCTCCACCAGGAAAGTGAAGTCACATATCCTGCCCGAGCCTGGACAGCGCTCCTCTGCAAATCGGCGCGGCGTCGCTGGCGTTCGGAAAGTGGGCGCTATAAACCACGAGGCCCCCGCGGGGGCCCGACAGGTAGTTTTGGGAACTCCCTCATTGGACGATCTCCCCATGCCGTAGTTCAGCGCGACAGCGGGCGAGGTGAGCTGAAATTGAAAGCGCCCCACCTTCGCAGTTGGAGCCGAGGAGAGGGAAGCCGAACTGCTGCGGGCGGAGCTCCCGCCCCAATTCGCGAACGTCGCCGATGCGGCCGCGTGTCTCCTGCGCGCGGGCAATGTCGCACCTCTGCGCAATGTGCGTGTATCTGTAGTGCCTGGAGGTTGCCGTTTTACTAGATGTACGAACTGATGCCATCGCAGCCTGACAGTTCCACGCGCGCGCAGAGAGAGGGCAATCAAAAAAGCAATCCAATACGTGTGTATTCGACCCTGGAGGTGAGGAGGGGGGTGGAACTGCCATCTCGCGCGGGCAGTCTGCTTCATTGTCGAAAGGGGCGTTGAAGCTGCACCTGCGCTGCTGATTCCACGCAGGCTGCGCGCTGTGATATGCCATACTCAAGCAGGGCATCACGGCCAAAACAACAGGAAACACTACCTTGGCTGTCGACCGAAACAGCGGCCACCTGCACTGGGTTGCGCGGGCCGCGTAGCACATAGACGCTGCCGCCAAGGCCCGACGAACCAACCGCGGACCAGGTCGGAAATGCGATTGCGAACTTTGCCGAGGGACAAAAACAGTTGGCGGCTGTTGAGATGCATGTCGCGGCGAGGCCTTAAGGATAAATTGATCGACGGAGTCGGCGGGCATGGGTAGTCCCACGTCGTGTTCTCCACCAGGAAGTTGCCAAGGCATTTATGTTCCTGCAGCAGCTGGGGTCTCGAAGTGGTGGGTGACCTTCTTACTCATGCCGGATGCGCGCGCAACAACCTTGTGCACGCCTGAACTCGGAGCGAAGGTGGCACGGCTGGTTTCGCCAATGAGATGGAGGTCTTTTGACTAGCATCGTGCGAGTAAAACCCAAAATGTCCAATTTACGTGTCTGATCTTGAAGCCGGCCTTTATCTCGAGGAACATCTGCTGGCGAGGATCGTTGCGAGCGAGACCCAGGGGTAGGTGTCGAAGCTACTTCTGCAAGCTGCTTCTCAGAGATGAATTGACGCGAAGAGAGGTCAGCAATCGAGGCCTCGAGCCGCCGAGATCGCACTTGTGTCCCATATGGCCACCACCGACTTTAATCGCACCATTCAGGGCGTCCTGTTGCAGCTTCTGGATATTGAGGTCCATGTCGCGAACCGATGTGGAAACATATCCTTGCATCTCCTGAGGTGTTGTGTGAACCTCTCTGCCAAGCGAGGCCATCTGGTCGGAGAGCTGCGAGCACCGTTCGATCGAGAGGCTACAAGCGCCCCGAATCGCCCGTACATCCTGAGCCTGGTTCGCCACTGCCTGACTCAAGCTTTCCATACTCCCCATAAACTGATCTAACTTCGTGGTCATGTGGCCCCGCTCCTGCGACAGGCTGCGTGTCGCCGAGAAGGATCGGCTGCGATATGTGGAAGAGTCTCGATGCCGACGGTGTCCTGCACGGTGTTCGCTGTCGCCCTCTAACCTCGAGCGATGCGTCCTGCCTCCCATGGCGGCAAACGAAGACTAGAATGTGTCGGATGCCGAAGACGTGGTCCCACCTCTTGTGTGGTGGGCTGCGAGGGTGGGCCACACCCTGAACTGCCCAGTTGCCTCGACAAATGTGTTACTTGAGCCTAAATGGCTACGGAGATCTTCCTAGAGTTTTTGAAGGATTTGACAGTTGCTTCTTTTCGGCCTTCCGGCGGCCCGATACGGCCCAAGCGCTCCCAAAGATCGCCCCAAGATCGCCCAAGAGGCCTCCAAGATGGCCCCAGAACGGCCCAAGAAGCCCCCAAGACGGCCCAGGAGGCCTTGAAGACGCCCAAAGTGGCCTCCAAGACGGCCCTGGAGCACCCCAAGAGGGGCCCCAGCCGGCCCAGAGAGGCCACCCAAACAGCTTCCGACGGCGTCAGACGGGCCAGGAGCCCACCAAGATAGCCGAAGATGGCTCTAATATGGCCCAAGACGGCCCAACAGGCCTCCAAGAGGGCCTCCAGAAGGCCCGAAAGGCTAAAATCATCGATGTTCCCATGAGTTTTTGAAGGATTGTGACATTTGCTATTTTTCGGCCCTCCGACGGCCCGAGACGGCCCAAGAGGCATCCAAGACGCCCAAGAGGTCTCCAGCATGGCCCCAGAACGGCCCAAGAAGCCCCCAAGACGGCCCGAAGGGGCCCCTAGACGGCCCAAAAGGCCTTCAAGACGCTCAAGATGGCGTCCAAGACGGCCCTGGAGCACCGCAAGACAGCCCCAAGTCGGCCCAGAGAGGCCCCCAAGACGGCTTCCGACGGCGTCAGACGGGCCAGGAGCCCACCAAGACGGCCAAAGAGGCCCCGAGAGGCCCCCAAAGGTCCAAGAGGCTCCCAGGAAGCTCCTAGGAAGCCCCAACAGTGTCCCCAGACCCTCCCAAGATGCCCCCGCCTTCCACTCCTCCTCCTCCTCCTCCTCCTCCTCCACCACCTCCTCCTCCGCCTCCTCTTGATCTTCCCCGCCATCCTCCCCCAAGTGTTCCCCGAAGGGTTTCCACAACGGTTGGGGGAACACATGGCCCGATACCTACGCAGAGTTTTTACCATAACGCTCGGCCACATGGGCGATCCTACAAGGCGGGGGGCGGCGGTGATTCGCCGTAGTCGTCTTCGATCCGCCGCCCCCTGTTGGCCTGCCACAGGGGTACCCGGCGTGCTGAATCCTTTCGCTTTTGGTTTTGGTTCTTTTCCCAACAGAACTCTCACTGGGGCTTCGGCCCGTCCCGCCGGCCACCCGAAAGGCCGCACAAAGCAGCATCAAACACCTCAACGACCCAACAAAATTCTCCAAGATGGCTCACGATGGCCTCTAAGATGGTCGCCCAAGATGGCCTCCAAGATGGCTTCCAAGACGGCCCGAGAGAGTCCAAGATGCTTTCAAGTTCGTCCAAGAAGCCTCCAAGACGGCCCCAGATGGCTCCAAGATGACCTCAGACTGGCCAAGAGCCCACCAAGAGGCCTCCAAGACGCCCTCCAGGAAGGCCCGACAGGGCAACAATCATTGATTTTCCGAAAGGTTCTTATCACCTCTCCGACGGCCCAAAAGGCCCCCATCATCGCCCCAAGAGCGCCCAAGATGCCTCCAAGATGGCCCCATGACAGCCCAAGAGGCCCCCAAGAGGGCCACAAGAAGAGCCCCAAACGGCCCAAGATGGCCGGCCCCGCAGACGCCGAAGATGGCCTCAAAGACGGCCACAATGGCCTCCAAGACAGCCAAGAAGGCCTCCAAAACAACGAAGATGGCCCCAAGATGCACCGAAGACGGCCCCAGATGGCCTCAAGATGGCCTTAGACTGCCCAAAAGGCCCGCAAGAGGCCTCCACGACGGCCCAAGAGACCTCCAAGACGTCCTCCAGGAGGGCCAGAAAGGGTCAAAATGACTTTCGGACGGCCAAGATGACCTTCAAGATGCCTCCAAGACGGCCAAGATGGCCTCCAAGTCGGCAAAGACGGCCCCAAGATGCACCCAAGACTGCCCAAAATGGCCTCAAAATGGCCTAAGACTGCCCAAACGGCCCGCAAGAGGCCTCCAAGACGGCCCAGGAGTCCTCCAAGACGTCTTCCAGGAAGGCCCGAAAGGGCCAACATCATTAATTTTCTTTGAGTTTTTGAAGGGTTTTGACATTTGCTTATTTTCAGCTCTCCGACGGCCCAAGACGGCCCAAGCGACACAAAATATAGCTCCAAGATCGCCCGCGAGCCCTCCAAGATGGCCCCATGACAGCCCAAGAAGCCCAAGACGGCCCCGAGAAGGCCCCAAGACGATCCAAGAGTCCTCCAAGACGCCTAGATTGCCTCGAAGACGGCTCTGAAACGTCCCATGAGGGCCCGAAGTCGGCTCCGAGAGGCCTCAGAGACGGCTTCCGAACGGGGTCAGATGTCCGCCGCCTCTGTTGGCTTGCCACAGGGGTGCCCTGCGTGCTAAACCCTCTCGATTTTGGTCTTGCTCGAGCAGCTCACTGGGGCTTCGGCCCGTCCCGCCAGCCACCCGAACAGACCCCAAACTGCACATGTCAGTGCCTTTCATGCCCAAGATGGCCCCAAATGGACTCCAAGATGCCTCCAAGACGGGCAAGATGGCCCAAGATGGCTTCCAAGTCCGCCTAAGATGGTCCAAGATGGCTTCCAAGACGGTCCCAGAGGGTCCAAGATGCCTCCAAGACGGCCCAAGAGGCCTCCAAGAGGTCCTCCACGAGTGCCCGCAGAGGCCAAAATCAATGGTTTTCCTAACGTGTTTGAAATTTTTGGGCATTGCTTCTTTTCGGCCTTCCGACAACCCAATACGACCCAAGAGGTCTCCAACATCGCCCCAAGAGCGCACAAGAGGCCTCCAAGATAGCCCCATGACTGCCCAAGAGACCCCCGAGAGGGCCCCAACACCCCAAGACGGCCCAAAAGGCCCCCAAGATGCCCAAGATGGCATCCAAGACGGACAAGATGGCCTCCAAGATGCCTCCAAGACGGCCAAGAAGGCCTCCAAGACGGCGAATATGGCCCCAAGATGCACCCAAGGCGGCCCCAAATGGCCTGAAGATAGGCTTAGACTGCCCGCCAGAGGCCTCCAAGACGGCCCAAGAGCCCTCCAAGACGTCCTCCAGGAAACCCCGGGAACGCGTGGCCCGATAGCTTGGCCAAGCTCAAACCCAACTTTCGGCTACGCAGGCGCTTCCAAAAAGGCAGGGGGCGGCGGTGATTCGCTGTAGGCGTCTTCGATCTGCCGCCCCCTGAGATTACAAGGATGCTTGGCGTGCTAGGTTATCGGAGACGCCTACGGCGAATCACCGCCGCCCCCAGCCTTTTGAAAACGCCCATGTGGCCGAGCGTTGTGGCAAGAACTCTGCCAAACTATCGGACCACGCGCTCGGATGCGGAGGAGGAGGAGGAGGAGGAGGAGGAGGAGGAATATGAGGGGGCATCTTGGGAGCCTCTGGGGGCACTCTTGAGGCCTCCTGGGAGCTTCCTGGGAGCCTCTTGGGGACATCTTGGGGGCCTCCTTGGGCCTCTTGGGGGCCTTTGGGGGCTTCTCAGGAGCCTCTTTGGCCGTCTCAAGGCATCCCTGGACCGTCTGACGCCCTCGGAAGCCGTCTCGGGGGCCTCTCTGGGCTCTTGTGGGCCCCTTGGGCCGTCTTGGGCCATCTTAGAGTCATCTTGGCCCGTGGTGGTGGGCTCCTGGCCCGTTTGACGCCGTCGGAAGCTGCCTTGGGGGGGCCTCTCTGGGCCGACTGGAAGCCCCCTTGGGGTGCTCCAGGGCCGTCTTGGAGACCATCTTGGGCGTCTTGGATGCCTCTTGGGCCGTCTTGGGACCCTCCTGGTGCGGTATTGGGGGCCTCTTTGGCCGTTCTGGGGCCATCTTCGAGGCCTCTTCGGCGATCTTGTGGCGATCGTTGGGGGCTCTTGGGCCGTCTCGGGCTGTCGGAAGGCCGAAAACAAGCAAATGCCAAAATCTTTAAAACAACCTAAGACAAATCAACGATTTTGGCCTCTTCGGGCCTTCCTGGAAATCCTCTTGGAATCCTCTTGGACCGTCTTGGAGGCCGCTTGGGCGCCTCTTGGGCCCTCTTGGACCTTTATGGAAGCTTCTTGGGCGGACTTGGAAGCATCATGACCCCTATTGGGCCGTCTTGGAGGCCATCTTGGCCATCTTGGCGGCATCTTGGAGGCCATCTTGACGGTCTTGAAACCCATCTTGGCAGTGTTGAAACCCATCTCGAACCGTCTTGGGAACATGCTTCTGAGAATTCCGCGCCTCTCGGGTGGCCAGTGGGACGGGCCGAAGCCCCAGGGAGAGTTCTTTTGGAACGAGCAAAGAAAACACCAAACCGTCGAGGGTCCAGCACGCCGGGCGCCGCTGTGGCAAGCCAACAAGAGGCGGCGGATTGCACCGTCTCGAACATTGCAAAAATTCCCAGCGGCCTCCGGTCTGACCCGCCGGCCCAACGGCAAAACCCGGGCGAGCTCCATCCTGTCGGCCCAAAACAATCGTTTCGCCTGGGCCATCCTCACAAGATGGAGATGCTGGCGCAAGACGGCCCGAGATGGCCCCAAGACAATACATATGCCCTCCAGACGGCCCGAGAAGCCCCCAAGACGCCCCAGGAGGGCTGCAGGCGGAACTCCATGAGGCCAGAATCATTGATTCCACGACGGCCCCAGATGCCTGCAAGATCGCCCAGAGACAGCCCAAGATGCCCCCAAGTGGGCAGCAATTCTGCCCAACCCAGACATCCGTCGTCTCGATTTTTTCGAGACGCGGGCCCCCGACCTCCCGACCACTTCCCTGGGACCGGTTTTTCATCCCGAATCGTTGTTTGACGGTCCCGAGGCCCGGCGGGGGCCCCGAGATACCAACAACTGTGGAAAACCTCTGTCTCGATTTTTTCGAGACGCCCGATGTCTGGGAGGAGGGCCCCAAGACGGCCCCACAGACCTCCAAGATGGCTCAGAAAGGCCCGAAGAGGAACCCACGCCTGCCCGAAGAGGGCCCCACGACCGCCTCCGAAGGCCAAGGGGCCCCTTACAGGTCCCCAGGAGCCTCCAGGAGGCCCCTAAGGGGCTCCAGGATGCCCCCAAGAGGCTCCAGGAGCCCCCCTAAGAGGCCCCTCAGAGGCGCCCCCCAGAGGCTCCCAGAAGCCTCCCGGAAGCCCGAAGACGGCCTCAACAGGCCTCCTTTTCCCGTTTCTCCTCCTCGTCCTCCTTCTTCTCCCTGTCCCCCTCAATTCTCTTTCTCTCCCGAGTGTTCCCCCAAGGGGTTCCACAACTGCTGGGGGGAAACACAGTTCAATAATTAGGTCAGACGTTGGCCCAACGTTCGGCGCATGGACGTCATGTGCGTTTCCAAATGGCAGGGGGGCGGCGGTGGTTCATGGTAGGCGTCGCCAGAAGTACTAGCAATACTACTAATAGTACGACTGCTATTCATACTAATGTTGTTACTGCGACTACAACTACAACTACACCACTAGCACAACCACCAACAGCACCACCCACTAACAACACCACCAACAACAACCACAGCAGCAACACCACCACCAACAACAACAACAACAACAACGACACCAACAACGACAACACCACTTACAACAACCACAACAACACCACCAACAACACCACCACCAACACCACCACCACCGATACCACCAACAATAAAAAACAACTACTACAACTACGGCTATGAATACTACTGCTACTGCTACTGCTACTGCTACTGCTACTGCTACCGCTACTGCTACTGCTACTGCTACTACAACTCTACTACTACTGCTTCCACTTCCCTCATGGTCTACTTATTCAAGGGGACAAGCAAAGGGCAACTACCGTGCCTTTAGTCCGACTGGTCCCCGAGCACCTTCTCACGTAGAAATCGCATGGCGAATTCTGGAACACTGAGATTGTGTCCACCAGCTACTGCACCCTGGAGCTCCAGCAACAAGCTCCTGCGAGTCTTGCTCAACTTCATAATCTGTTCGAGCTCCTTCGCACGAAGACGACTGGGAACGAGGCGACACGGAGCAATCCCAGGATGGAGCGGGCAGCCAGCCCGATACTGGAGCATCACATCACCGAAGCAACGAGGGCAACGATCTGCATGGCAACGATTCCAGCAACGATTGGACAGCTCGCAGTTCCACGACAACAAGGCCAGAGGGACAGTTGGCAAATCGACAGAAACATTGTGGAACCTACGTCGAGGAGCCAAATGTGACAATGAGACCATCGTGCGGACAACTTGCCCTGACCCCGAAACCGTACCCCTGCTCGCATCACCATGAGGGGCCCTACACACTCGCTGTTCACAGGATGCTGTGCAAGTGAACGAAGCGTTCCTAACACGTCGAACCTTGTCTTGAGCTGAAGCATAGAACAGCATCCCTTCTTCAACATGCGCAAGTGTCAACAACCATGCATTGCGTTTACGGAATGTGGTCAATTCGGTATACAGTCGGGGCGTTGACCTAAGGAACCCTGAATAAGGAACGAGGCCCCTCTTTTCCATAAGTTAAATTTCGATTGCCCATACAACAACCTAAGGGGAACCCGAGGCAAACTGTAAAACAATCAAGGAACACCGAGCCCCTCCCCAACGAAAAGCGTTCCTTCTTCAGGGCCCCGGCTGTACTCACGCCAGACATTCTGATGTACTCACCGTCGGCGAAGTGCAGAACCATCGGCGAAGTGCGAACTCATCACCATTGTACGTCTTCCAATATACTTCAAACTTGGGTGGAACGCAGGGTGCTCACACATTCAGGACATGACGAGCGCAAGCCTCAGATACGATTCCTCACCTCACGTGTTGGCCCTGCGCCCAGCCCTGCCTCTGCCTTGCAGCTGGGTGTTTCATTTCGGCCCAGGCATAACACTTGCGAGATTACCACGCGCATGCACACACGTGCGCGTACACGCACACACTGTTTGTTCGCGCCCCGTTACAACCGACAAAAAGGTTCAAGAATTCGCCCGCAAATCAAAACGGATCACAGGCAGCGCGCGCCAGCGCGAACAGCAACCGTACGCCCGACGCACAGGCCAGAGGCAGTTCTGGTGGTCTGCGGGCGCACAAACAACAAATTATCTTCTTCAGTGTTAGCGGTTTCCTCCGACACGATGGCGAAGCGAAACCTCCAGGACAACAAAGGCGGGCTTCGCTCTGCGCTAATCGGGCACCCTACGTGTTGGCACGTGCAGAGCTGATGGCTCTCGGGCAGCCCTGCACGAGCCGAACCTCCGAGCAGCAGATGCAGAACGTGCCGAGCGGGGAAGTTCAGGGATGGACCGGCTCAGGGGGGCGGGGGTGGACACCGAGCTGCACTCGCTCGGCGATCGGCGATCGCCGCCGAAAGATCGGAGACAAGCCCCCGAGAGCGAAGCCGCGCGCTCCTGGGCGGGGTGGGCTGTCGGGCCCTTCTGGGCGGTGAATGAGTGACTGGGCTTCGATGCGTTAGCCTTATGTCGGGCGTGTCCCCCTACAGTGGGATTTTCGACGAAACATAAAAAATCCACCAAAAATGCCCCAAGAAGGCAAACAAATACACCAAAAATGGTCCCCAGACTATCTCTGTATGATTTTTTGACTATGTTTGGGGTGCCTTGTATTTTTCGTCGAAAATCTCCCTGTAGGGGGACAGGCCCGACTTAACGCTAGCCCCCCACTTCCCATATTTCCCCATATTTCCCCATATCTTCTCGTTTTTTGTCTTCCCCCCTACTTCCCATATTTTCCAATATTTTCTGGGGAATCGACGATTAATTGTGTCTGTGTGTTTTTTTTTCCCTCCTGATTCGATGCGTCAGCCCCCTGAGCCTGTCCGCCCCGAGCGTTGGCCCCGGGGGCCCCTGCGACGCAGGCAGGGGAGCGCGCGGGCGGAGACCACGGCCCCAGAGAGGGCGCAGGCAAGCAGGCAAGCTGGGGAGGGGGCGGGAAGGGAGCAGACCGCATCGGGGATCTTCTGACACGGGTCAATCCAGACCCGGGTCAATCCAGACCCGGGAAGGGAGCAGACTTACGTCGGGCCTGTGCCTCTACAAGGGGAAACTCCCAAAAAATAGTCGAGAAATGGTCGGGGGACTAGTTTTTGTGCATTTCTTTTCCATTTTGGAATATTTTTTGAGCAGTTCTTATTTTTCGTCGACAAGCCCCCTGTAGGGGGACACGCCCGACTTTAGAATAGACCGCATCGGGGATCTTCTGACACAGGTCAATCCAGACCCGGGTCAGCAGGACACCAAAAAACTGCAATGCAAAAACCAAAAACTGCAGCGCAGGGCTTCGCAAACCCGGGTCAGCCACTATGCGCGGTCGCCTCGCGGCCACGAGCGGCTCGCTACCCCGGGTCAGCCAGAGGGGGTCTTCGCAGGATCCTGCAGGACTTGGTGCCCTGGCTGACCCCCGTTTGCATTGACCCCCGTCTCCTGAGCCCCGACCGCAGCAGCAGGCGTGGGCGCCGGGGCGGCAGAGAGGGCGCCGAGGCGCGGCAGGGCCAGAGCGGAGAGCAGAGGCAAGCGAAGGGGCCGGAGGGCGAAGGGGCAAACACGGGCAAGCGGCTGGGCAGGCGGCGGCACCTGGGCCGGTGCAAAACGTGCGTGGCACAAGCACACACGCACACACACACGTACACACGCACGCACACAAACACACACACACACATACACACAAACACACACACACACACACGCACGCACACGCACACGCATGGAAACGTGTGCGTTCACGCGCAGGCACGAGAGAGCGCCACACGTGCGCGCATACACATGCGCACAAACGCACGCCTGCTCGCAACAATACCGCGCACGTGCGCGCACGCATGGCCGATCCTCGATCTCTTGGGTGATGAGGTCTGCCTGGGCAACGAAGGCAGAACCGTTATCGATAACACGAAAACTATGGATCCTCCCCTGTCCTCTTGATCTCTCTGCCTCCTCCCTTTCAACCACCGCTCCTCTTTCTTCAGATCCCCGTCTCATTTCCAATGCCCTCCCCTCCCCTCAGCCCCTCCGCGATACCCTGCCCTCCCCTCGCTGTCTCTCTTTCTCTCTCGCTCGCACGCTCGCGTTCTCTCTCTCTCTCTCTCTCTTTCTCTCTCTCTCTTTCTCTCTCTCTCTCTCTCTCGCGCTGCCCTCCCCCAATCCCTCCGACGATCCCCAGATTGACCCTGGCGAGCCACCCCCGAGCACCCCTCGGACAGAGGTTGGCCATTTCGCGAGGTTTTCGGGGCGGATCCGCCCGCCAGCATACCAAGGCAGAGGAGGGCAAGGAGGACGAGGAGGGGCAGGAGGGGGGAGGGGACGATAACGAAGGGAAAGGGCAGGGGGTGAACACGAGAACTTGTTGTGTTTTTGTCAAACTTCTCCACGCTGCGTGAGCCGGGCTAGCCCGCGCGATTCCGCTTGACTTGACCTAGGCGTGTGGCCGCGACTCCAAAAAGTGTGTGTGTGTGTGTGGGTGATTGTGATTGTGTGCGTGTGCGTACATGAATATATACACATCTGAATATGTGTGCGGTTGTGTGTTTGTGCGCTCCGCCGTTGCGGTCCGCCTCTGCGCCACCATGGCGTTTGGACTGTGCACTGCTCTTCTCCCGCCTTTCCGTGTCTCCCCCCTCTCCCCTCTCTGCTCCTCCTCCTCCTCCTCCTTCCCTCCCCCTCCTCCTCCTCCCTCCTCCTCTTCCTCCTCCTCCTCCTCCTCCCCCCTCCCCCCTCTCCTCCCCTCCTCCCCCTCCTCCCCCTCCTCCCCTCCTCCTCCCTCCCTCCTCCTCCTCCTCCTCCTCCTCCTCCTCCTCCTCCTCCTCCTCCTCCTCCTCCTCCTCCTCCACCTCCTCCCCCTCCTGCTCTCCTCGCGACGGCCCCTTCGTGAGAGAAACTGCTGATCCCCTATGGGTGGATGCGGTATCTCCACGCCGCGTGAGGTGGGCCAGCCCGCGTGCGTCTCGCTCACGCTCGAGCTGCACTACGCAGCGCCGTTGCGCGCGCTGCCGCGACAATGCCAAAAGTAAGTGTGCGTGCGCGTGTGCGTGTGCGTGTGCGTGTGCGTGTGTGTGTGTGTGTGTGGTGTGTGTGCGTGCGTGCGTGCGTGCGTGCGTGCGTGCGTGCGTGCGTGCGTGCGTGTGCGTGCGCGAGCACCCCTCGAGGGGGGGAGAGGAGGAGAAGGATGATGTTGATGATGATGATGATGATGATGCTGATGATGATGATGATGATGATGATGATGATGATGATGATGATGATGATGATGATGATGATGATGATGATGCTGATGCTGATGATGATGCTGATGATGCTGCTGCTGATGATGATGATGATGATGATGATGATGATGATGATGATGATGATGATGATGATGATGATGATGATGATGATGATGAGAAGGAGGAGGAGGAGGAGGAGGAGGAGGAGGAGGAGGAGGCGGAGGCGGAGGCGGAGGCGGAGGAGGGAAAGGAGGAGGGAAAGGAGGGCGCTGGGGCGATGACGAGGGGCGGGGGAGAAGGAGGAGGGAGAAAGACCAAGGAGGAAATGCCACGGAAGACGAAACTGAGGAAGAGGGGCGGCCGCGCCCGCGCGGGGGACCGGCGGCCGAGGGGCCGACCGAAACGGCCGCGAAGAGCGGGCGCGCGCCGAGGGCCTGAGCAGACCAGAGACGGGGGTAATTAGGGTTAAGTCGGCCCTGTCCCCCTACAGGGGGATTTTCGACGGAAAAAAAAAAATACCCCAAAAATAGTCAAAACATAGTCCAAAAATAGTCTGGGGACTATTTTTTGAATATTTTTTGGCCTTTTGGGGATATTTTGGGGGTATTCTTGCTTTTTCGTCGAAAATCCCCCTGTAGGGGGACAGGCCCGACATAAGGGTAGGGGCTGGGCGAGATGGCAGCTTCTCTCGTGTCCGGGGCCAGCCAGCGTGCGTCGAGTAGGGCCACGTCGAGTAGGGCAGGGGCAGCGCAGCAGGGCTGCAGCGGAGTGCTGGGCCTGGGAGCTGGGCGGTGCACCAGGTGCCTCCGCCCAGTGTCCATCTGCTCGGACACGGCGAAGCTGCAGGACGCCCATTGGGTGGGCTGGAAGGTCGCCAAGACCATGGTCTGGTGGGGCGGGGGGCAGGCGGGGCTCTGTCCCCGACCTCCTGTCCTTCGTCATCACGGTGACGCTCCTCGGGGAGCTCAGAAGGTACCAAGGCTTCGCCATGGACCTCTCAAGTGGGGCTTCGACTTGGCGGGGCACGCTGCCATGCTCCGGAATGGGCGGGGGTGGGCGGGCGGGAGTGTTTACTTCTCAGCGACACCCTGGCGAAGGAGAAGCATGTCTTGGCACTCCACGGCTTGCTGTCGGAGGTGCTCGTGCTCGCCTGTGGCACCGCGCAGGGGGGCCAATATAGTGTGCCGGCGTCCAACGCGCGGCTGCGGCCCCTCCGGGACGACCTGACGGAGGCCGTGCCCGGAGGCTGCAGGGCATGTCTGCCAGAGTGGGCCGCGGGACTCGCTGGCGGCAGCAGAAGCCCAGCCGGTCTGCGCGGCGCGGTCGATGGATGGCACTCCGGCGCGGGAGGCCGACCTGTGGGCGCGCGCTGACGCCGAGGCAGAGGGGCGGTCTAAGGGCGAGGCCGTGACGCACTTGGCTGCCTTGCTGTGCCTGACGGACCGGGCGACCGTGGTTGAGCTCGGCGGCGCGCAAGAGCTGGGCCCACTGAACTTCATTGGCGACGCCGTGGTGCCCTGCCCTTCCGCGGGCGCAATCACGGCGGTTCTGGATCAGTCAAGGAGCTGCGCATCCGTGCGGTACGCCCTCTAGGAGAAGGTGGCCTTCGATTGCGGGCCAGGCGAGTCGGCGTGCATGGCAATCAGTAGGAGCCCAGCGCTCCAAACGGAGGGCCGGGGCTACCACGAGGTGACCTGCCACGCGCTCGTGGGGATCAAGGTTAACTTTGGCCTCACGTCTGTGCCGCACTCGCGGGAGGTGCTTGCCACAGGCAGGGCGGCGTTCGAGGAATTCTTCCAGGCGTGCAATGCAGGGATCCCGCTGCGCGTGGAGCCGGGGGTGCTGAGAAGCGCGGCGCTGCTGGTAAGAGTCGAAGGCATTGAGTCTAGACTTCGCCGGCTCCAGTACATACAACTGGGCGCGACTTCTTTAGGCTGCAGGAAGGGTCCTAGGCAGAAGTGGGCGTTGTGCCATGCGCAATGCGATTGGGAGCTCCGCCTCGGGACACGCATGCCGGAAATAGCTCGCGTGGCACGCGCGCGGTTGTGGGTCCTGCCGCAAGGGCTCCGGGCAACGCGACCTCAAGTAGAGGAAAAAGAACTATGCACATACACCGATGTTGGCCAGGCCCATCCTGAGCCCAGGATCGGTGCACACGCCCTCATACCTTGGCCAGGAAGGCACATGCACCGATCCTGGGTCAAGGATGGGCCTTGCCAGGATCGGTGCATGTGCATAGTTCTCTTCGTCCGATCAAGAAGCGGCGCGGAATTCGACCGCGCACACGCGGTGGCAGCTGGTGGGCCAGCGGATGGCCGACCTACCAGGGGGCCGGTTGCCGGACAATTGGGAGGTGGAGGGGCAGGCGAGGGCTGTGAAGGCCGCCGCGACTTCCGCCGCCGCGCGCAGGGTGGTGCTGCGACGGTACAAGTTGGAGGTGGTGCGGCTGGCGCTGCGAAAATACAACCAGGCTAGAAGACGAACAAGCGCCATGAGCATAATGAACTTTTCGCGCTCCGCGCGGATCTCTTGGATCTGCGCTGGAACCCCCCTCCCTGGCGCGCGGAGCGCGCCAGGGGCGGCGCCGCCAGGGGAGGGGCCCAGCGCGGATCCAAGAAATCCGCGCGGAGCGCGAAAAGCTTATGCTTCTGGCGTTGTTTCCCCTTCGACGGGCGGCGTTCGACCGGGCCGCGGACAAGCGCATGTCCCTGCCGCAGGGGGGCGGCGTGCCGCCGCACAGGCCGATGGGCCTCTGCAGATGGCTTGGGGGGGGACGACCTGCCGTGGGGACTGGAGAGGTGCAGGGCTTGCTGGGGCGAGCGGGCAGCCGTCTCCCATGCCTCGTGCGCGTGTGAGGGCACCCTCGCGCTCTTCCGCGAGCTGGAAGCGGCTGCCAGCGCACTGCCGCGCGCGGGTCGCAGCCGGAACTGATGAGGGCACTGTCTGGGCGCGGCCACGGGGCCGCGCACGTCCAGTGTGTGGGGGGCGCGCTCTGCTGGCCTGCATGGGACGCAGAGCGCCTCTGCCCACTGGTGAAGGCGGCTGATCCGTGAGCGCCGAGCAGGGGTCAGGAGTGGAGCAACAACTGCGGGGGTCGGATGCCGCTGCGTGGTGACGGGTGCCAAGGAGAGGAGATGCTTTGCCATCCGGCCACCCAGCGTCATCAACCCTGCGGCTGGCTCTTTCCGCGGATCTGGATACATCCGCTCCTGGGCGCGGCTACGCCATTATTATTTGCGTGCATACGTGCGTTCAGGTCATTATATATTTGATTATGCATTCGTGTACTCAGTTATTCGAGTATACGCTTATTCACTCGTCCAGGGATTTATCTGGTATTTACATTCGTATGACCGCGCGGTGCGCGGGAAGAACCTGGCCGGGGCTGGCGGGTGAGAGACCCCGGAACCAGCCCCGCCCAAGCACCGGGCCTGAGATGCGAAACGAGAAGCGAAGAACGAGGAGCGCAGCGGCACGGAGCGCCTCGCTGAAGACGTCGGCGGCGCGCAGGAGTGCAGCGCGCTGCCCCGCATGCGTTTCCAGTCCAGTGCCCCTGCTCAGAGGCATGCAGAGACACCGGCCTGATGGCGAATCGTGCCGTCGGACCCGCAGGAGAACGACGAGGAGGAGGACGAGGAGGAGAGCGAGGAGGACGAGGACGAGGGCGAGGAGGAGGAGGAGGAGGAGGAGGAGGAGGAGGAGGAGGAGTCGGGCTCTGGCAGCAGAGCGGTGCACGCCCCTGCCCCCCCCCGCCCAGGCACTTCGGCCAGGGAGAGGCGAGGGAGGAGGGACGAGGAGGGAGGGGGAGGGAGGGGGAGGCGAGGGAGGCGAGGGAGAGGCGAGGGAGAGCAGGGGGGCCTAGGAGGGCGAGGGAGAGGGGGAGGGAGGGGGAGGCGAGGGCGAGGCGAGGGAGGAGGGGGAGGCGAGGGAGGGCGAGGGCGAGGGAGGGGGAGGCGAGGGAGGGCGAGGGAGGGGGAGGCGGGGGGAGGGGAGCGGACGGGAGCGGGCAAGACGGAGGGGAGGGATGGGGGAGTGCCCGCAGCAGCATCAGGTGCAGCAAGGTCAGAATAGAGGACGGAGAGACTCGAGACGGGCATCCTCCTCCTCCTCCTCCTCCTCCTCCTCCTCCTCCTCCTCCTCCTCCCTCTCCTTCTGTCCTCCTCCCCTCGCATCCTGGCCTCTCTCTTCTTCTGTCCTTTCTTCTGTCCTCCTCCTCCTCGCGCTTGAGGCTTGCACCCCTTATCCTTTGCAGCAGCCTCGTCTTCTGAGGCCCCTGACCCAAGTCGTGTTGACTTGTGCGTTACCAAACGCGCGAACACGCTTGACGACTAAGATTTTGATCACCGAAATATATTTCCGACGGCGCAACTGTACTATCCGAACTGCGCGAGAAACCGGAGCTGGTGAGCAAGCTATGCTTGCTGCCTCCTGGCTGGTCTCTGCCAGGGCTGATTTGTCAGTCTGACGGGAAGTCCGAGCTTGACGAGGGCCTCGTGTGCCCATCCCTTGTATATTTTCCTGAGCTGCAGTCCCTCCAACAGCCTGTCTTGCAGAGGGCCATACCAAAAAAACATCCTCGACTTTCTCCTCCTCCTCCTCCTCCTCCTCCGCATCCCCCTCCTTCTCCTTTTTTTTTCCTCCTCCTCCTCCTCCTCCTCCTCCTCCTCCCATTCGCTGTTGTCGTCGTCGTCTGCCTCCTTCTCTGTCCTCCTCCTCCTCCTCCTCCACCTGACTCGCCTTGCTTCCCCTCCTCGCTTCCTTTGCCCCTCCTTCTTTTCCCCCCGTCCCCCTCCACCTCCTCTCATTTGATCATCCGCCGCCCCGGGAAGCCTTCACGACGCCTCCTCCTCTCCGCCGCCACTGCCGCCGCCGTCACCGGCGTCGTCGGTGGCTGCTGTTGCCAGCGGCGTCGGCGCCCTCGGCGTCGGCATCGTCAGCGCCGCCGCTGGCGGGGGCGGCCGTCTGCCGCCTGTGGCGCCTCCGGACGCTGCCGCGCGGGCGACCGCGCCGCTCGGGCGGCGCCCGCGGCGCCGGCGCCGGCCGCCCTGCAGGCGGCCTCACCCGCTCCGGCGGGGCACGAGCCCTCGCCGGGGTCCTCGGCGGAGGGAGGCGCCGCCACTGCTGCCGCTGCCGCCGTCACCGCCACTGCCTGTCGTGGCCGTCGCCGTCGTCGAGGCCGTCGGCGGCGGCGGTGGCGTCGTCGCCGTGGCTGGAGGCGGTGGGGTCGGCGGCGGCGCCGCCGCCGCCGCCGCCGCCACCGTCGGGGCCGCCGTCGTCGGAGTCGTCGTGTTCGTCGTCGTCGCCGCCACCCTCGCAATCGTGGCCCCTGTTGTCGTCCTCGTTGGGCTCCCGGGGCCCTTTCCGGACTTCATCAGCCTGTCCGGGCCGTCTCGGGGGTCTCTTGGGGTTTGGTCTGCAGGCTATTGTGGGGAACCTTGTGGAGCATCTTGTGGCTCTCTTGGGCCGTATTGGGTCCGTCTTGGGCCCTAATCCCACCAGCCCTCTGGGCGTAGGTGGTTCCGGGAGTTTCCTCTTCCAACCTCCTTCATCCCCTTCGGGGAGGGGTTTACCCCTCCCCTGGACTTGGACGGGGGGGGTCGCTGGTAGTTAGAGCGTCCAAAACGGCCTCGGCGAGGAAGCCAAAATCATTGGTTTTACTATGGTTTTGGCCGATTTTGAAGGCTCCCGAGGGGGGACGCTAATTGGGGGACCCCCTTCCTTTGATCGATTACCTCCAAGATGGCCCCAAAAGCGTTCCCAAGGCTCCCAAGAGCGCCCCAAGAGGGCCTCAAGAGGCGCCCAGGAGGCCCCAAAAGGCGACCAGGAGGCCCCAAGAGGCCTCCAAGAGTCCCCCAAAATACCCCCAAGAGGCCCCCAAGAGGCCCCAATAGGCTCCCACGAGGCACCCAAGACGGTCCAAGAAGCTCCCGGGACCGCCAAGAGGCCCCCAAGACGCCCCAAGAGACCTCAAAGAGTATCCAAAGAGACATCCCAAAAGACTCCGCGAGGCATTCAAGAGGCCTTTGACTCTTCTGATCGCCCTTATCCTCCTCCTCCTCCTCCCCCTCCCCCTCATCATCACCATCATCATCATCATCATCATCAGCATCATCATCATCATCATCATCATCATCATCATCATCATCACCATCACCATCACCATCACCATCACCATCACCATCACCATCACCATCGTCAAGACCACCACCATCATCGTCATCATCAGCATCATCAATATCAACATCAACATCATCATCCGCCTATTCCTCCTCCTCCTCATTCCTCCCTCCCCACCCTCATCATCCTCCTCCTCTTCCGCCTCCGACTCCTCCTCCATCCCCCCCCCTTGGGGTACGACGGCCTCCCCAGCCCCTTGTTCCTCTGTGTGCTGCCCCGCTTCCATGATCACCTCTCCTCGCCTGGGCGTCGTTTCTGGATGGGCTGGTGGGGATACGCGAATCGTGAAGAATTTGGAGCCTCTTGGACACATTTGGCGTTGACATTGGAGCGATCTTGGAGGCCTCTTGGGCCTTCTCGGGCGCCCGGGACCGAGAGCCGTCGTGGGGACTCCTCTCGGGGGCCCCTTGGGCTGCCGCGGGTGCCCGTCTGGCCGCCCTGGAGGCTGTCTGACAGCACTCAGGATTGCATTTTTTTTTTTTTGCAATCCTTGGATCCTTCGTTTTTTTTCTGTTTGCAATCCTGGGTTTGTTTGCAATCCTTCGGGCTGGAACGCTATTGGCGCCATCCGGAGCTCGTTTGCAGGCAGTCCAGGGCTGCCTGGGAGGCCCTCGGCGCGAAGAAAAATACATCTCCTACTGAAGACCCATCTGGGGCGGGGCACGATGCATGTGTGTGATGGGTGATTATCCGGTATCTGTTTCTGTCGGTATGTGCTTCTGTTTAGGTAGACGCATGTGTGTATATATGTATGTATGTGTATATGTGTAATTGTGTATGTATGTGTACATGTAATTATTGATGATTAACCTTATGCAAATGTATATGCAATTGTATGTGTACCGGAATATGTACAGTTATATGCATGTGTAGACCTCTCACTATATATACATACTTATTTGTATACATACGTATGCATGTACGTATGTGTATGTCCATGTGTGTATGTATGTCACTCGTACCTTGAGGAGTCCAGACGGGTCCCGCCGAACAGACCTAGAAGGGCGCTCCAGAGTGCTCTACAAGGGACTGGGCAGCACGCCGTAGATTGTAATGATGCCTCCCAAGAGCCTCTTCACTCTCGAGAGGGCCGAGAGCGGGGGCGGTGCAGACAAACTTATATATGTGATAAGCCCGCACAATCCTCTCTACGATCTCGGGCGAAGGGTGACCATCGAGCCCAAGACGCGTGGAGGGGCAAACGGGAGGCGGGTCAGGATGGTATACAAGCCTCCAAAGGACAAGGCAATGAATATAGTGCAACATGTCGTCTCGGCATTGGCCGCATTGGAATCTGCACAGGCCGATCTCCGACGAGTGCAAACGTGCGCTTGTGAGCCAACCTCCTACAATCGTCTTCAGGACAGCACTTTGCCATGCTGGAGGGCCTCCGTTGCGGATGAGATCTCTGAGGGCGCCCCAGAACGATTCCGAAAATGGGAGCTCACACGAGGCCACGCGCTTAGCAAGAGTGAGGTGGAGGACGTCGGGGTAAAGAGCGAGGCGAAGAGAGGAGGAAAGGGATCTCTGCACACTCACTCGCCCCAGTACCGAGGCTTCGGCGAGGGCGGACAGGGCAGCGCGGGCGGCCGAGGCATGAGCCTTCAGAGGGAATGCGGCCCTGCTGGCCTCAGAAATGTGGACCACGATCGGTTTTGTCCAGAAGACGGGCGACCACCAGCCTGAGCCCACCTCCGCGAGGCTGCCGTGGGCGAGCGTCGCCTCGTGCAGCGCCTTGAGCAGGGGCGACCAGTTGGTGACCGTGCTGATGGCTGTGCGCATGCGGGAAGCCAGGCTGAGGACTTGCATGCTGGCAGGCGACCAGCTCCCGATTCCCAGAAGTCCAGCGAGCGAGATCGACTGCGGTGGGAGATGCCGGATCTTGCGCCAAGCCCAAGCCTCACGCCTGGACAGGGCGCGGGGCAGCGGCGCCAGCTGCATCAGGTAGCTGAGGACCGTGAGCACGCGCGAATTGTAGATCACCGTCGTGATGTGCACCGGCGCTCCCTGACGAGCGAGGTCGCGGATGCGATGGATCCATTTGGCGCCAGCCTCCTGCCACGCGTCATCGATCGTGGCTCCAGGGCCCAGGATATAGCCTAGGTACTTGGCGAAAGGAACCACGTCCATCTGCTCCCAGCCAGGCAGCTCCAGGGCGAGCCACTCCTTGATGTTTGTAGCCAGCTCCACGGAGAATGAAGCATTCAAGGGGGCGACCTTGCACTTGGCCAGCTTCAGGGCTAGACCTGCCAATTCGCGTGCAGCAGAGAAGACCCCACGCAGGCGGAGAAGAAGCCTGCGATCCTGCAGGACCGTGCCGACATCGTCCGCACAGACGCCCACCGCGGAAGACTCCCACTGCTCGAGGATGCTCTCCATGTGGGCCACGAAGGGGTTCATGGCCACAGCCCACAGGGACCCTGAGAGCGGGCAGCCCTGAGCGATGCCCGCCGTGACTAGCATGAAGCGGCGCAGCTCGCCCTCCATGGATACGAAGGCCTGCGGCGGCCAGTGCATGCCCATGATGAGCTGGTAGAGGCCGCCCTGGAAGCCAGCCCGCAGCAGCACTGCGCGCAGGAAGGAGACGGCGAGGGAGGGGAAGGCGTTCCCGAAGTCAAAGAGGACCATCAACGGCATGCGCTGGTCCCTGGTGGAGGAGAAGCCCACGCGACGGGCGGCAGTGTCGAGCAAGGTGATGTTGTCCAGGAAGTTGCGCCCAGGTAGGAACCCCCTCTGCGAAGAGGGGGAGTGGCGCTCGATGTCAAACTTGATGAGGTAATTCACACTGGCGGCCAGCAGCTTCACGTCCATGTTCTTGAGGGCCAGAGGTATCGTCGTGGACGGCGAGCGAGTCGGGCCCGAAACCAGATCGTCAGCCTCGACACCTTTGGGCAGGAAAACCATAAGGTGATCGTTGAGGTCAGGCGGCGGTGGGAAGCCCTGCGCGACCTCGAGCCCCACCTGCGCCAGGTCTTCCAGAGGACGCGATGACCCACAGCAGCTCCAAGCATCATAAGGCAGTCCGTCTGGGCCAGGTGCTGAGGCGCGAGCCCTACGCGCCGCTCGCTGAAGATCGCGAGAGTCTGGTAGACGAATGTCCTCGAGGCCGTCGATCACCACGGGGTGCTCGTCCAAATAGCGCTGCACAAGGGGGTGTTCGGGCAGATCACGCTGGAATATCGGCGACCAGTGCTTGCGTAACTCTTCGAACACGTCAGCCTGAGCATTCACGATTCTTTCCTCTCCCTGTTCCAGGACATGAGGGCCGCCAGAGTCAGGGAGACGCAATCCCTGAAGTTTGAGAGTGCGCTTGAATGGGGTCCAGAGTGCAGCCCTCCTCCTGGTGGCCCTCCTCATGGCGATGATGCGCTTGAAGGATGTGCCGTCGGGAGGAGCCGCCTGGGCCCGACGATCGAGATCAGCGAGTCGGCGTTCAGAGAAGATGTTCTGCTCAGCCGCGAAAGCCGCTGCAAAGTCCGAAGGGTTCGAGAGGGAGACCGAGTTGCTGGCGATCAATAAGTGCTCGGCAGCAAGCGGTGACGATGCGACCAAGCGCTCCGCCAGCTTGAGATCGTCCCTCCAGACCGCTCTGGCGATCGAGCGGAAGATGAGCAACTTTGAGTCGTTGTCATGAGCACCGTGCTTGAAGACACTGTCCCGTACTCGACGAGCAGCTTCACGCATGAGTCGCTTGTGCTCAAGTCTCCGCTGATAAGGATGCAGAACGTGCCATTGAACATGAGTGGCTAAGAACCGATACTGCCTCGCATACTCGGGACTCTTGAGGATGTAACGTGGGATCGGTTGCGTCGCGCTGTCCATCGGCGGCCGGCCAGCAAAGGTAACCACAATGGGTGCGTGATCACTAAGACCAACCTCGTGCAGCCGTTCAGGGAGGTCACGCGTTGAGAGCGTGACGTGCCGCTGTATTGCCAGCCACGGGGGAGAGGCTAAGAACGCTCTGTCAATCTGCGACAGCTTCGGCGGCGAGCCTTCCTCTTGCCAGAAGTGCGCGGGGAGCTCATTGCCAAGCTCGACGAAGTCAGAGAAAATATCATTCCAGCGGCGCCCCAGTGGCCGAGGTACAGCATCGTCCATGCGAACGAGGCCCTTGTTGATGAGGGGGGTCTGAACTAGCAGGGGCGGTGCCGCCATGATGTTGAAGTCGCCGAGCAGCAACAGCGTGACCATATTCGGCGCCGATTGGGCCATGGCGATGTCAGAGCGAATACGACGTTCGATCTTAGTCATCTCGTCGCCACTGATGCCGAAGTTGTGGACGTTATAGATAATGGGCGAAAGAGAAATGGTGACGGATGCAGGGCCTGAAACACGGAGTCGCTGAACTCGGCCAGCGACAAGAATCTCATGAGAGTTTCTGGGAGCATCAGTGGCTGCGAAGCGCCCAGGGAGAAGAATAACAGTTCCGCCAGTATCACGCCTGCCGCCAAAGTTCATGAAGACCTGATTGTGGACATGATGTCGGTGAAGTTCTTGCAACAATTCAATGGCATTACCGTGCACCTCCTGAATGCACATCGCTGTGCCCTGTCCGAAATATGACAGCAGATGACGAAACTTGCGGTCCCTCGTGGTAGCATCATGATGCACGAGCGCTCGAGCATTCCATGACCCGATCGCAGCGCACTCACGAAACTCGCCAGGATCACGCCAGGGAGCGAAACGAGTGCTAAAGAGCCCACTGGATCTTCTCGGTGGAGCCGAAGACTTGGTCGAATGACTGCTTGATGGCGTCACGAGGAAGGTTGCGAGCATGCACAACACGATAGTTCCACTCAAGGATAGTCGGGTCCTCTGCCGTTTCGCCCACAACCAGCTTGATGACGGGCTGCGGGCCGTCGGTGGTGACACCTGCATGACGGTTGGCACGCCAGCGCCCTTCCACTCCAGCGTCTCGCACGAGCTCGAGGAGACGCTTCGTCTGGATCTCGCGGCGGATGGCCTGGGGAGATTTGTCCAGACCGACGAAGATGGGCACCTGAGTGCCTCCCTCGATAGATGCCGCTGTGAAGCGGCGCCATGAGCCGTCCTTCTTGAGCTTCTGGAAGGCCGAGATGACACGACGAGCAGCCAATCCCTCAGCGCCCCGCATGCGGAGAATATGACGGCGGCCAGGGGATGCTCCCTCGAGCGACCAGCGCTGATCCTCGATGTCGGCGCCCGCCAGCCAGGGACGCACACTTGCGAGGACCGCCTCCGAGGTGACCGCTTCCTTGGCCGTGATGACGAAGATGGACTTGTCGGGCTCCCTGCACCAGTCCGCCACGTCGCCGAGGTGCTGGGCAGGTGCTGCCGCCTCGCAGGCCGTGACCACCTTCTCCAGCTTCTCCAGGGCCTCGCGCATCTCCTGCTGGTCTGTCTGGATGCGCGACACGCCGCGATCGAGATCCTGCAGGTGCTGGTCGATCTGCGCATTCTTGGCGGCCTGGCGCTCGCCGAAGACGCGGAGGGCGGCCGCGGTGGTCGCAGCGATGTTGGCAGACAGCTCGTTGTTGGCACTGGAGACGTAACCGACGATAGAGTCGCGCATGGCACCCAGGATTTCCTCCAGCTCCGAGTGCAAGACAGGCCCATCGACGCCCGTAGCAGGAGCGATAGCAGGCCGAGGAGAACCAGGAGCGCGGTGAGGGTGAGCTCTGTCACGGCCGCTGCTGCGTGGTGTCCTGGGGGTCGCAGGAGGAGTGGCGGCGATCGGCGTGGCCGTGCCTTGGCACTCGTTCCCACGGGCGCGCCAGGGGTCAGCATTGGCGGACTGGAAGGGGTCGTCCGTGCCTGCACTGCGACTGCGGTCATCGCCCTCGCGCGGGCTGCCACGCCGTCGCTGACCAGTGCCAGCACCACCAGAAGCTTTGCCAGCCTTGCCAGGCCGCCGAGACAGAGAGGCAGCGCCATCGGGCATCCCACCCGCACGAGAGAAGCGGACGGGGAACGTGCGCGGCGGATGCTGGGGCCCAGAAGGGCAGCACGAGTCTCAATTGGTGAGGGAGTCTTAGGCCTCAAAGCGCGAACCCCCTCGCGCTCATCAGTCGCCGACCGAGGCCGACTCGCGGTCGTCGGGCGGTTCATAGCCTTGAGCCAAAATGGCTTGAGCCAAAATGGCTACGGACCATGTGTGTATGTATGTGTATACACATGTTTGTATGTATGCACGTTTTAATGCATGTATGTGTGTATGCATATATGTATCATTGTATGCTGTACTGTCGGCGTCGTTCACTATTGAATTGCTGGGGTGCTATGCGTGTGCTAAGGGTGTTGTGACGTGTGTGCTATGACGTAATGTTTACCCTAGGCGAATGATGTTATTATGCCATAGTCGCCATTCAAATGTGTACGTTGCGTACTATAACACACATTGCAACTACAACATACCATAACGCATGCGCTGTGCGGTATACAATATAGCTTATACGACAGACGCATCCACACATACATGTTTCATATATATATATATGGGTGTATGTGCACATGCACTTACACGTACAATTCACACACGCATGCGTACAAACATATATGTACATGTATGCATCCACCATCTTGCCTGGAGGCATTGCCCGGAGTGCTCCTCGGGTTTCTGAGAATTCGTTGTACGATGCATTCCGCAATGACCTGTTCAATTTAAGCACAAGGAACCCAAATTTGACGTCTTCCGGATGGTCCCGCGCGTTATCACCCCCCCCCGCCTGATTACTCCAAAGGCCCAACGGCCTGTTGGCCCTTTATGACGGACCAAGAAAACCACAGGAGGCCCCCAAGACAGCCGAAGAAAACTCCGGGTCGCCCAAACATCGCTCAAAAACACCCAAGATGGCCCCCGGACGGCCCAACAGGGCCCCAAGGCGCCCGAAGAGGGCTCCCAAAGGCCCCCCGGAAAAGGCCCCGAGATGCCAAACTCGCTAATTGCGCACGCGTTTCTCGAAGGTTTTCGTGTTATCGCCTTCTCATGCTGTTGACGTTCCAAGACGGCCCAACAGGCCCCTCAAGTCGCCCTCAGAGGCCCCACAAAACGCCCCCGGATGGCCCAAGATGCCCCCAAGAAGGCCCAAGAGGCCCCCCAAACGGCCTAACAGACGCCCGAAAGGGACCCCAGAAAGAGACCACGACCCGTTTGACCCCTGCGCCTCAAAATGAATTAGAAATGAGAGTGCCACGCCATGTCTGCAGAGGAATGGAAGACCATGTCGTGGTGAGGAGTGGCGATGACATTTGAAAACGAAAAACATGTTTTCCTAAACCCGGCGCCGCAAATGGAGTGCAGACACCGACGCCTACACTGGCAGATAAGGCGACGCTGCATTGGGCCTCGAAGGCGGCGATATCAGCGGAGCGCATGTCCCCCCCGGGGGGGGGGCGCCCCCTCGAAGTCGGGAGGTGCGGAGGGGGGGGGGGGGGGCGAAACCTGATCGCCCTTATGTTAGCGCCAGGCGGTCGCCAAAGTATTCGGTGACCGACTCGCTCGATTACTGCAACTGTAAGGAATCACGCGAGAAAAGACGAGGGTGCGCAGCGCGGGGTCGTATTTCCATGAGCTAGCCAGCTCAGCACCTGAGCGTAACATGCCAGAGGTGAGCTGAAAAGATGCAGCACGCGCTGGGCCAGCCGACAGACGGCCCAGAAAGCCCCGAAATACGCCGTTGGGGCTGATCTCGCATCGGGCAGAAAGATCGCCGGCGTCCGCGGCCGCGCAACTGAGCCAACCAAGAACTGCAATCCTCAATGAAAGGCTGGCTGAAGGGGCGCGGCCGCGCGCTCGCCCCAAGGCAGTCGCGATTCCGCGGCACATGATTGGCAAGAGGAGCGCGGGCGCGCGCTCGCTCCAAGCAGCCGCGGCCCCACGCAAGCTCTGAATAAGGACAGAATGAAGACGCCCCCCCCCGTGCAACTGGCGGCCGCGGCTGAGCAATCCCTCAGACAACAAGGGTCCAAGAAGGCGCGCGAACAGGAACGGCTTCGCGCAGTGACAGTCGGAGCGCTGCCGCGGCATGGCGCATGAACATCGCGCGTGCAACTCTGATATCCATCCGCGGCCCGTGAAAGTAGACCGCGGTAGACGGGGCCCTTGGCGTGCCCATCCACTGTCGGATCTCGAGCGCCACGCCGCGGCGCGGCGTTTACGGCGCCGATTTCAGGAAACTGCCCAGGCCGACCGGCAAGGCCCAGCAACGTTCTTGCGACAGGTGCCTCCAGGTCCTTGCAGGAGAGAGACTTGCGCGCGGATTCGGCGCCGATCGCGAGGGGCGCCGCAATGTAGAGCCCACCCTGTTTACGAAGATGTTTGGGCCCAGATGGGGGTCAGTGGGCCCTTCGGGAGCTCATGTAGCCCCGCTAGCGCGGGGTGGCATTCATCCTCGCTATGTGCTGCAGCAGGTGCTGCAGCAGCGTAAGTGGATCAAACTTGGCGGCGATGGGACTCGCGCGGGCTGCCGCTGCAATGGGTGACATCCTCCGCGCTGCTCGTGATTCCACGGTGCAGCAAGCAGGTTTCCCTCGAAGACCCCCTTAGCTGTTCGTCTCCTCGCCCCCCTCTCCTCTGAATTTTCGGTGGCCCGAATCGCTACGTAGATCGACCTCGCCGTCGGGCGTCGTCGCGCGCCTGGTGATCTCCTTGGGATATTGCAGTAATTGCCAAGCGGGTACAGTGAGACGTCTCGCCCGGGCATCTTGTCGGCGCTTGAATGCGCTGCAGTGGCGCAAAATAAAACACAATCCAGAATTCGGCCAGTGCGGAGTAGGCGAGTGCACCCTCAGGACTGACGCGCATCTCGCTGACGGACTTGCTAGCCGCTGCATCTGGCGATGCCCCGACGAGTGCGGGGCGTGCGATTCGGCATAACTGTCTGGCGTCGCCTTCTTGATCCACGGTCGCGTCGCCCTTCTCCGCGTCGTGCACCTGACTGCGCAATTACCGCAGGTATGCTTATGGCGCTTAGATGTGACAGACACCTGCTCTACTTTGCGCACGTAAGAGTCGACGTGCGCCTCCATGCCGCACATGTAGGTGTCATTTACGTGTTTGGCAGTAGCTAGATACGGTGCAGAGCCGCATTCTGCGTCGTACGACATCCATGCTAGGCCTGTGCCCTCGGTTGTCCTTTTGAGCTCGAGGGAGAAAGCCCGCGGGGCGTCCTATCCCCGCAGCGGCGCAGCCGCACGCGTGGCGCGCGCAGGTTGCTGTCGCCAGGGGCCAGAAGTAGCCCGGTGGTCCAAAGAGGACGACGTTCATCTTCAGATCCGTGGGCTTGAAGGCCAGCTTCTGGATCCTCCGCCAACGTGGTCCAGATCGCTTGTTAGGTACAAGCAGATGCCAGTCACATGGCGCACTCGCCCATAGCATGGTATAGTCGCCCTCTACCAGTTTATCGAGGGATTGCGCACCGCCGGAATTCATTGGCTCGTGCTGACATTTCCTATCGCAGAAAAAGGGGCGTTGGCGGAATGCGGCGCAAACCACGCGTGCGTCTTCCATCACGAGGCCCCGAAAGCCCCATGCAGGTGCTGTGCGGCCCTTGCCGGAACGAGCTGCCATCGGACCGTTGGCGGCCTGTCCCCTTTCCTGATGACGAAGAAGACGTGGACGGATGGTGGGTCGAATTCCCTCGGTGGCCAGCCAGCCTCGGCATCCGCGTGCACCTCGGTGCGCCTGTTGTCCAGGAGGGTGGCGGCGTGCTCCGTTTCGCGCGTGTAATAGTTCGCCCTGGAGTCGAAGCGACCGCGGGGGGTGACGCGGTGCCGGCTAGGCGACCCGAGCACTGCAAGTACTTTAGCGGGCCTGCGCAACTTGATGGAGAAGCCCTCGCCCCCTGGAAAGACGTCCTCCTCTTCCCCCTCCCTTGCGATAATAATGGTCGCCTTTTTCTTGCACTGGCGACTTGCCCAGGATGGCAGGTAAGTCAGAGTGAATCGCTGCGTTGGCCGTGAAGGTATCTCTCTGGCTGCGATCTTGGCATTGAACTGCACTAAGTAATTTGGCCGCATCGTCGCGCGGCATCGGGTCATGCCCCACCCCAGTGACGTTCAATCGATTTGCGCGTCGCGATAGGTGCGTGGCCAATCTGCACTTGAAGACCGCGTCATTGAACTCGCGCCCGGGCGCCTTGTCGCCGTTAGCGTTTATGTACGAGCAAAGATCAACGAGCGTGGGTGGTGGGCAATTGGGGAACTTGGTCCGACGTCGTCTCAACGCGTGGCGCCTCGGGGTTCGCGTTGCCACGAGACCCAGTGGACCCCCCAATCCCGCCCATGATTCCCGCCGCGCATTCATCAAAAGATAAGTGGGACAGGTCCGGATCTTGCGTGGTAGTCCACGAATGGATTTGGTCTTGCGCGTGCATGGCGCGCGGCAGGCCGCCGTCGGACCGGGTGGTCTTTGGAGTCGCATGCGGCGGTGACGATGGTCTGTTGCTGGATCTGGTGCCGATGGCGAAATTTGATAATGTCGTTGTCGGTGTGCTCGTTGTTGGCGCACTGTGGCGCAACGTTGCAACGTCTTCCATTTGGGGGGCGCCCGGGCACGGGCCAAGTGCTTCCGCTACCCCTGGTGCACTGCAGTTAGGGCAGTCAGGGAGCTCATCCCGCGCCCGGCTAACCATCCTTCTGCGACAGCAGTCCTCGCGAAACAAATGATTGCAACGCGGTCTCACTAACGGGGCACCCAGTGCGACATATTCCAAACGAATCTTGCAAATACGACCATTACCATGATACCTTGTGGCTGCAGTGTCGTCTCTGGGCGCCGTTGGCGCCGTCCTGTGCGAGGCATTGCTCTCGCCGGGGGGCTCATTCGACGCGGTTCTCCACCGGCCATCGCCGTTTGCCTCGTGGCCATCTGCTGCGTGATGCGCATGCCCTGGATGCTCGGGGGCCGGGCTCTTGAGTGGTTCTGCGCGCGCTGGGGCGCGCAGCTTGCTCGATGGGCTTGTTTGGGTCATATGCCGCGCGGGGAAGTGGTGCTCGGTCTCCCTCGCGAGTGGCGGATAGTTGGCGCTGTCGCCCACCGTCTGGCGTAGGTAGCGGCTGCTGAGGCTGCGAACTGGTGGGTTGATAAGAGGCCGCCCAGTTTGCTCAGCGAGAACATCAGGAAAGGCAGGCGGGTCCGCAAGCTCGCGAGGTGGCCGCTGTAAGTCCAGGAAGCGTGGCCTCGTGAAGATAGCGTGAACATATGGAATGCAATCAGCAGCCGTGGCACCAGGAAACCAAGCATATGGTGGCGTCCGAGCATCGGCCGTGATAGGAAGCCCCTGCCGCTGCAGGGCCTCCGTCGCTGCTTCGGCCGCTGCATGTGGTTGAAGCAGCGCCCGCTGGCGTTGATCTGCTTCGTCATGTAATTCAAATTGTTTACGTCGTAGACGGAGCTGGTGGCGGGCCTCGTCGGCGTCGACTCTCGAACGGCTCAGATTTGGATCTGAAGGTTTTTGTTCTGTGCGTCCTGTCGCGTCTCCGCAAGCCGCGGCCGTTGCCGAGGGGGCCCGCGCTGGCTGCTCATGTTGGTGTTCGAATCGCTCTAGCCACGCATGTCGGAATGGGTTCTGCCTGCCTGGTGGACTGAGTCCCCTACCGCGCAACGTCACGGCGTCCTCGAGTTCGTGTTGTATCGGTTGAGTAGATGCCATGGCGCTGGGGCAGATCCACCATGGGGTGTAGGAGTGACCTCGTGGGACACGATAACGAGGCCGATGGCATTGCCGAGCGAGCTCTCGTCGCGTTTCCGCGCTCTGCTTGACCCGGGAGGTGGCGCGGCATCTTCGGCGCGCGAAACGCTGATGGGGGTCTCCCTAATGATGGCGCCCCGCCTGGCGCCTGCGACGCCGGTCGCGGCGGTGGTGTCCGCCGCGGCCATGCTAAATGCGAGGCTTGGAATACGTCGGCAGTAAACTCCCCCCAGTCATCATCGATGGCATTCCGGCGGAGGTGTCGCGGTGATGCCCGAAGCGGCTCGCGCCGCGGGTCGTGCCAAACCATGCGCTTTCCGAGATCCACGACTGTATGCATCTACGAGTTGGAATGATTCCATTCTGTCCATGCGTAAGTAATGCCTCGTTCTTTGCAAGAGGTACCCGCACGCCATCCTTTAATAAGTCTTATAATGGCATGCAATTGGCGACATTACCAGAAAGCACTAGCAACTTCGCATTGCAACGGTTGGCGCTGGATCACAGGAATCACGCCTCGGCCCCCTCGCACCGCGATCGCTGCGTCGGCCGAGGCAGGATGCCCCGCCCGCTGGCCCGTGGAAACTACTTCGCGGTGTTGTGCTGGAGGTTCTGCGTGCCGTAGCGGGCAGAATTCTGCGTGTCCAGAGCGTCAAAATCGATCGTCTCGTAGGGGGCGCTGAAAACCGAAGGCGCGCCGAAGACCAGAAAGTCGCAGAAAACCAAAACGGAACGCCGAAAACAAAAGGGGCGCGAAAAAAAAAAAAAAAAAAGAAAGAAAGGGGCGCCGAAAACCGCGCGGTCGCCGACAACCACGGAGGAGCCCAAGACCGAAGAAGCGGCGCCGAAAACCACAAGAAAGAAAAAAGGGTCGCCGAAAACCGAGACGCGTCGACAACCAAAACAAGAAAGCCCGACCCCAAAGAGGCGCCGAAAACCACGAAGGCTCCGAAATCTGCAGGGGCGCCGAAAACCGCAGATGCACCGAACGCCAGAAGAGCCCCGACAACCGGGGCAGCGCCGAAAACCAAGAGGGCGTCGAAAACCACAGGGCGCCAAAACCCCAACGGGCGCCGAAAACACAGAACGTCGCCAGGGGCGCCGAAAACCAGAAGGCTATCGAAAACCACGCGGGCGCCGACCACTGAAGGGTCGCCAAACACCGCGGGCGCAGATGACCAACGCGGCGGAAAACCGCAGGGGCGCCGCGCACCAAAAAGGCGCCTAACACAAAATCGGCGCCGAGAACCAAGGGGGCGCCGAAAACCGACGACGCGCCGAAAACCGCGCGGGCGCCGAGAAGCACGGGGGCGCCGAATACCGACGGGGCGCAGAAAAACAAAAGGGCGCCGAAAACCAAGGGGGCGTGCAAAATCAAAATGTCAAAAATTAGCAGGCGCCGAAAGCCAAATGTGCGCCGGAAATCTGAAGAGCGCCGAAAACCAAAAACACCGAAAACTCAGGTGGCGCCGAAAACCAAAATGGGCGCCGAAAATCAATGGCGCGCCGGACGCCCAGGGGGCGCCAGGAACCATGGCGAGCGCCGAAAACCGAAAGGGCGCGGAAACCAACGAGGCGACGGAAACCAAAAGGGCGCCGAAAAAAAACACGCACTTGCCGATGACCATGAGGGCGCCCGCAACGAAAAAGGCGCCGAAAACATCGGCGGCTCTGGAGACGGACAGGGCGCCGAGAAGCGAAAGGGCGCCGAGAACCATGGGGGCACTGAAAACCGCAAGGGCGACGAATGCCAGAAGAGCACCGAAAACCAAAGGGGCGCCGAATACCAAAGAGAGGCGCCGAGAACCAACGACGCGCCGAAAACCAAAGGGGCGCGCGAAAACTGCAGGGGCACCGGCGACCAACAGGAATACAAGACCAAAGGGGCGTCGAAAACCGAAGGCGCGCCGAAAGTCGAGGGCGCCGAGAACCAGCGGAACGCCGAAAACGAACGACGCACCGAAAACTAAAAAGATCGTTGGGGGCCGCAATTGCCCCGAGAACCAAGAGGGCGCCGAGAACCGAAAGGGCGCCGAGAAGCAGAAGGGCGACGGGGCCCGAGGGGGCGCCGGAAACCAGCGACTTGCCGAAAACTCAAGGGCGCGCAGAAAACCAAAAGAAGCGCCGAAAACCAAAGAGCGCCGAAAACCGCGCCGGCGCCGAAAACCAACGGGGGCGGCGAAAACCGCGCGAGCGCCGCAAGCCGGGAAAGGGCGCCGAACATGAAGAGCACGCCGAAAACAAACGGGGCGCCAGAGGCCGCAGGGGCGCCGAGAAACCAAAAGGGCGCCGGATACCAAAGAAACGCCGGAAACCACGAGCGCGCGCTGATGACCAACGACGCGTCGAAGACGAACATGGAAGAGCAGCTTTGGAGCCCCCCTTTCAGCCAGGGCCCTCCAGCTAGACGAGCTAACAGAGGAAGGGGGGGCGGCCTCGGACGCCCCCCCCCCCCTGCCCCCCTTCGGGAGAGGGGGGGCCCGGGCATGCTGCGGGCACCGAAAGGAAGGGGCGGGGGGGGGTCGAATTGCAAACGCCGGTTCGATGGTATATACACCGGTGGAATGGGGCGCCCCCCTGTCCAAATGGTTTATGTCCCCGTTTCTTTTTCTGCAGCGTGAGGAGATCGTACTCGACGCAGAGAGGCGTCGCAGAGATCTCGAAGAAGTCCCAGGAGGCCCCTCGGAGGCCTCCAAGAGGCCCCGAAGCGGCCCCTGCGAAGACCCTACGAGGCCTCCAATATGCCTCATGGAGGCCTCTACGACGCCTCTACGTGGCTTCTACGAGGCTCCTGAGGAGCTTTTACGAGGCCCCTGAGGGGCCTCTGCGAAGCTCCCGCGAGGCCCAGAGAAGCCTCTGCGAGGCTCCTTGGATTCCTGGGGATTCCGGTTCCAGAACCTAGCAATTCCGTGGATTCCGAGGAACCGGGGGGGATTTCTAAGAGTCTGTTCTGGGAATCTGGCAGATCCGTTGCATCCGAAGAGCTGGAAGGATGCCTGGGATATTCTGTCCGGAAAATGGCGAGCGCGTGGCTTCCGAGGAAACTGAATGACTCCCAGAAGTCGCAGGATTCCCAGGATGCCCCCCCAGAGATCTGGTCAGATTTAGGATCCCCAGGGACTCTGAGGATCTAGGACCCCCTCCTACGAATCTGGCAATTCCTGGGACCCTGGGGACTTCTTCGGAGTGCGACGAATCTTTTTGGCGCGAGGTTGGATGGGGCAGTTTCTTCAATCCTGGGGGATCCTGAGATCCTGAGAGACCCCGAGGGAGAGTCTGAGGGGCCTTGAAGGATTCCGAAAGGTTCTGACGGACCCAGTGAAATTAAGATGGGCCTGGGCGATTTTAAGGGGTCCTGGAGTATTCAGAAGGACCTCGATGGGTTCTGCATCATGGTTACTGCTGCTTGTACTAATAGTACTCGTGGTAGCACTAGTGCTACCTACTACTACTACTACGACTACTACAACGACAACTACCACTACTACGACGACTCATACTACTGCTACTACTACTACCACTACTACCACTACTACCACTACTACTACTACTACTACTACTACTACTACTACTACTACTACTACTACTACTACTACTACTACTACTACTACTACTACTACTACTACTACTACGACTACTACTACTACTACTACTACTACGACTACAACAACAACTACTACTACTACTTCTTCATTTCTTACTAACGCACCAACAAATACACATGGTATCGTTGTCACTACTGCTGCTGATGTTGCTATACCTACTCGACTACTACTACTACTACTACTACTACTACTACTACTACTACTACTACGACGACTACTACTACTACGAATACGACTACTACTATTATTATTATTATTACTACTACTACTACTACTACTTCTACCATTCCTACTACTACAACTGCTGCTACTACTACCGCACAAACGACTACGGATAGCATCTTTGTCACGAATGCTGCTGCTGCTGCGACTAGCACGAAGACAAATCGTAGTAGTAGTAGTAGTAGTAGTAGTAGTAGTAGTAGTAGTAGTAGTAGTAATACTAGGAGTAATACGAGTAGTAGTAGTAGTAGTAGTAGTAGTAGTAGTAGTAGTAGTAGTAGTAGTAGTAGTAGTAGTAGTAAAGTAGTAGTAATAGTAGTAGTCGTAGTCGTAGTCGTAGTAGTAGTTGTAGTGGTAGTAGTAGTCGTCGTAGTCGTAGTAGTCGTAGTAGTACTACTACGAGTACTACGACTACTACGACTACTACGACTACTACGACTACTACGACTACTACTACTACTACTTACTACTACTGCTACTACTACCACTACTACCACTACTACCACTACTACTACTACTACTACTACTACTACTACTACTACTACTACTACTACTACTACTACTACTACTACTACTACTACTACTACTACTACTACTACTACTACTACTACTACTACTACTACTACTACTACTACTACTACTACTACTACTACTACTACTACTACTACTACTACTACTACTACTACTACTACTACTACTACTACTACTACTACTACTACTACTACTACTACTACTACTACTACTACTACTACTACTACTACTACTACTACTACTACTACTACTACTACTACTACTACTACTACTACTACTACTACTACTACTACTACTACTACTACTACTACTACTACTACTACTACTACTACTTTGCTACTACTTTGCTATTACTTTGCTACTACTTTGCTACTACTCCTTACACGCTACTCGTGCGACTACTAGTCCTAATACTAATATTGGTTCTAGTACTACCACACTACTTCTACTACTCCCACCACTGGTACTACCACTACTACTGCTACTACCACTACTACTTCCAGCAGTCGGGGGATGCCCCTTTATATTTTCCGTGGAATCTGTCGGTCTCCTCAAGGGTGGTGAGCCCGTTTCTCGGTTCTACGCGAGCGACGCGCAAATTTGTTTGACGCGGGCGAAGTCTCCGGGCCACAGCTCATTTCCCCGGTCCACCGGGGCGCGCCCCATGTGACCGGCGCCCAATCCATCCAACCGAGAAATAAAGAGCTGCCGGGGGCGGGGGCCCCCCAAGCCTTCCCCGCCCGTTCTCGAGCCAGGCCCCCCCCGGAAATCGCAGCCCAAGGAGGGGGGCAACTTCGGAAGCCCGCCCCTTGGAATGGGGGGCCCCGCAGGGCTGACCTCGCGCGCCGGGAGACAGAAGGGGGGGGGGAGTTTGGAAGCCCCTCTCCTCTCCTTTCAGCCAAGGCCCTGCTAACTCCGAAATGTCCGAAGGACGGGGCGGGGGGGTCGCTCGGGAAGCGCCCCTCTCTTTTTCCAAGGGAGGGGGGGTCGCTTCAAGCTGGGGACCCTCGAGAGACAGTGCGCCACAAGCGCGCTCCTTCGCCCGTCGCTACGGTCAGTATTGCGTCGGATCTGGTTTTCGAACCGATTCTTAAGATGACCTCTGGATGCGAAATCTACGACGTAGGCGCGTTGTTCGGCTGTGTATTCGCGGAACCAGAGAACAACGCGCAAATGGCGTTTCCCGCGTCGATGGCAAGCGATCTCGCTAACGTGCGCGCAGCCTTCGACGTGGAGCTCTCAAGTCTCCATTCGCGTCGCTGGTTGTTGCATCCAAGATTAGAATCCCACCAGCCCTTGGGGCGTGAGTGGTTTAGCGAGCTCTCTCTGTTCTCAACCCCCCTTCTTCCCCTTCGGGGAGGGGTTTACTCCTCCCCCTCCCCCCTCCCCCTGGGCCTGGAGAGGTCCCTCCGCGGGTCGCCGGAGGTTTTTTTTTCGACTCCTGGGAGGGCTAAAATTCGACACCCCTCACGAGGATTCTGGCCCCGACGGGGGGAGGGAGAAAAATGCCCCCCCCATCTGTGATCGATCGCCCGACAGATGGCCCAAGATTCCTCCCAGACCCCTCCAAGAGGCCTCCAAGAGGCCTCCAAGAGCCCCCAAGAGGCCTCCAAGAGGCCCCCAAGATGCCCCCAAGAGGCCCCCAAGAGGCCCCAAGAGGCTCCCCCGAGGCACTCAAGACGCTCCTGGAAGCCCCTGGGGCCGCCAAGAGGCCCCCAAGATGCCCCAAACCGCCTCCAAGAGGCTCCCAAGAGGCCCCAAGAGGCTCCCTCAAGGCACCCAAGACGCTCCTAGAAGCCCCTGGGGCCACCAAGAGGCCCCCAAGACGCCCCAAAAGGCCTCCAAGAGGTGCCCGAACGCCTCACGCCACGAGGAGCCCGAACGACTCACACCAGGACGAGGGGCCCGAACGACTCACACCACGAAGAGCCCGAACGACTCACACCAGAAGGAGGGGCCCGAACGACTCACACCAGGACGAGGCGCCCGAACGACTCACACCACGAGGAGCCCGAACGACTCACACCACGACGAGGGCCCCGAACGACTCACACCACGAGGAGCCCGAACGAGTCACACCAGGAGGAGGGGCCCGAACGACTCACACCAGGACGAGGGGCCCGAACAACTCACACCACGAGAAGCCCGAACGACTCACACCAGGACGAAGAGCCCGAACGACTCACACCACGAAGAGCCCGAACGACTCACACCAGGAAGAAGGGCCCGAACGACTCACACCAGGACGAGAAACCCCAAACGACTCAAACCACGAGGAGCGCTTTCTCTCCCTCCTCCTCCGCCTCGTCCTTCTCCCGCTCCCACCACAAGGAGGATGTGCAAGGGGGCGGGGGGAAGGAGGAACAGGGGAGACATGCGGGGGCAGGCGGAAGCACGCCTGAAAAACACGACGGTCGGCATGCTTCGCAAGAGTTGCTGTTTTGAGATGGGCTGGTGGGGATACGCGAAACGTGAAGAATTTATGAGAGTCGCTGGCCACCTGGGTTCTTGCCCCCGCCAACTTGTTGAGCGGCGCCCTGCGTGATTTCGTCTTCGCTGGGCCCCGAGCGGAACGCGTCGCCATGCCCGACTACTTCAATTTAAGGTTGGGCCCGCGGCGACGGTCGGCGCGGCTGCTTGCCAGTGCCCTTGGGCTTGTTAGGCAGCGCGCCTGGATCGGCCTGCTCCGGCATCTGATCTTCGGGCATCTGATTCCGGGAAACGCCATGGCCGCCCTGGCGTTCGCCCGAAAACGGCCGGCCCCTCCCCGAGCGCATCACCCCGACGCTGCAGCGGTCGGGCCCCCCCAGGCGCCAGAGCCAGCCAGAACTTACTGCGATCGGGTTCCTCTGAGCGCGGCCGTCTTCTCCCGCATTGACCTGGCGCGATGCTCTCAGGTCGGGCACCGCCAAAATGACTGCCCGCGTCCTTGCTGACCTCTGAAGCTCCTCGGAGCCGCTTGTGCGCCAGTGCTCGAGGTGCGTCGCGCCCCCTTCCGCGGCCTCGCCCTCGCTGAGCCGCGAAACGAACGGCCGCCTCGGCCGCCCGCTCGTGACGTCTGCTACCCCGCGTTCCAGCCGCATGCGCCTTTGCACCTCGTGACGGCGTTGAAGTTGAGGCGCCGATGGGGTCTCGCGCCGCCCAGGCTGCTAGACTTCACCCGCGCCCCTAGGCGGCGGCGCATCGGGGTCGACAGCTGCTCGATGAACGCGTCATCTTCATTCGCGCGCCCCCAGCTGTCGACGATCTCGACGCCGATGATGTAGTAGATCCCTTCTTCTTCTCAGTGCGCATCTCCTTCTGTTGCTTCGTGATGTTCGGCTTCGTTAAGCGATTCCACGCAACTGAAGCCAAAGCCCCGGCCCTCGTAGCGCCCCGGCACAGTGGGCAAAGAATGTCACCTCCGCGACGCCCGTAGCTTCCGCAGTCGGCGCACATGATGTTCTCCCCAAATGCCCTCGACGATGTCCTGGTCGAGTACGCCGCTGCAGTCTCTGAAATCCGCGGCCCCGCTTGGCCCGCGCCCGCCCAGAGTTGCGCCCCTCGACCCTCTCGATCAGGATGTTCTCCTTGCCGATGACCTGCGGGCCTTGCTCGTCCAAGTGGCTCCTGAGCTCGTAGGACTTCCAAGACTTGAAGCCTGGCTTTGCGGGGATCTGTCCGTCGGTTGGGTCTGGCGCTGCTTCGCTGCTGCTGCCTGCCGCTCCAGCTGCCGCCCCCTGCCTGCGTCCTCTTGCGGTCGCGATCATAGCCCCTGTTTTGGCAAACGTCGTTCTCATGTTATCCGCCGTATTCGGACTGGTCTCCGCCCTACGGCGTCGTCTCGAAGTTAAAGGCCTCCGGGCCACCCTCCTGGTGGACGAGTCGCGCGCGTCCTCCTGCTCGTCGGCCATCCCGTCGCAATCGCCATCGCACTCCTCGCCGATGCCAACGAAAGCAGTCACTTCTTCTAGGAGCTCGTCCTCATCGTCAGTGACGTCGAACGCGAAGTACGATGTACCTCCGCGGCTCGGCTTGCCTTTGCCTCTCGACTTCGCTCCGCCCTTGCCGACGCCGAACTTCTTAGCTCCTCGCTGTCCTGACTTCGGGCGCGCTGCGTCGCCTGCCCGGCATCTGATCCGCCCGCGCGCTCCGAGGCGCGCGCGCATCTTCTCTGCCTTGATATGCTCCTGGCGCCCCTCGAAGGTCACCTCGCCCACAAAAAAGCCTCGCTTCTCCCGAGTGTCTCCGGGCTTCTTCCTGGCCGCGTCGCGCGCGCAGTAGGCCTCGAAGACCTTCATCATTGCTCGCACCAGCGTCGCTGCCAGCATCGTGTCCAACGTCATCTGCTGCGTTCGCTCCGTCATCGAACTCCTCGTCCGATATGTCCTCATACTCGGACACATCCACGACCTGGATAACCTTCACACCCTCTCAGCCGTCCTACTTGCCGCCATGTTTCTCGGTCTGCGTCTGCGCAGTCCGCTCCTCCTTTTCGTGCACGTCATCGAAATTCACTCCCAGCGCGTGCTGGAACGTCTGAAGCCTGTGCTCGGAACCACTGTTAAGTATGATGTTTCGCTTCTGGTCGCCCAAGAAGTTCGCTCTGTCCAACGGGAAGTCGGCCATCACGTCATCCGAGAGCGTCGCGGTCTCGTCGCGCTCCTGTAGGTATCCCCACGGTTTGTCCTTGTTGGCTAGATACTCGCACATGTCCGTGCCTCGCCTCCGAAAGCTTCCCATGAAGAAACTGTCGAGGGCCATGCCTTTCTTCGCGGTCGCTTCCTGATCAAGGGTGGCCAACGCTTCGAAGATTCGTTGTTCGTCGTAATTTGTCGGTCTCCTGGGCTGGGTGTTCAGTTCTGCGCCGTGCTCGTCCATGTAAGCCGTCCAGCACCTTAACTCTGAACCTGCGCTTCTTCTTCTTTTTCTTCTTCTTCTTCTTCTCTTCGAGGCTCGCATCGATATTCTCGTCATCACTGCCGCTGTGCTCGAGGCGCGCAAGCGCCAAAGTGACTCTGTTCCTGTGACTCGGTTCTAGATTGGCGCCACTGTCATGAGGCAACCCACTCCTTTCCACCACAGTCTCGTCATCTTGATCCTTCGAGCGTCCGCGTCCAGCTCACTGGTCGTTCATCTTGCACCGCTTGGACTCGGTGAAGGTCCTGCTGGACGTCCGGCCACGGCCACGCAATCGCAACCACTGGCTCCGCAATTCCAATCTGAAATCTTGTCTGATCGATCAATATCAACTGAATTGTCACATCCACGGCCCCGCGCGGGCCAGAGCTAGCTGCTGGGGGGTCTAGCTCCCGGCACACTAAGCTCGACAGGCCGGCCTACGGGCCGAGACGGCGTCGGGCAGCGGGCGAGGCGGAAGAGGCAGGGATACTCAGGAGAGGAAGTAGATGAGGTAATAGGCGTAGAGGGTCAGGGCTAGGCGGACCGCGTAGGGCTTCTCGAGATCACCTCCAGGGAATCTCATCGTACATTACATTCCATACATACACGCATACATACATACATACATGCATGCATGCATGCATGCATGCATGCAAACATACATACATACATACATACATACATACATACATACATACATACATACATACATACATACATACATACATACATACATACATACATACATACATACATACATACATACATACATACATAGACACACACACATAGGTGCGTTTGTATGTATGCAAAATGAGCTGGCCAGCCCGCAACCTGTCCGACACGCTGGCTTGCGAAACGCACGAGCGCGGACTTGAGCAGTCCAGGACGAGAGCCGAAAGCAGAATCCCCGCCCCTGCCACCTCGGAGGGGGAGAGGGTTCCTCGACCTACCTCGCCACCTGCAGTGCTTTCCAGCACGTGCAAATACGATGCAGTCAAAGCTGGCATTCGGGATGGGCCCTGGCGCGGCCTGCGCGCCGTGCGTCTTCCTAACCGCTCCAGCCTCATGGCCGATCTCGACCGCACCTGCCGTCGGGGGAGGGGGCCCGCCGAGGTGGAAGCACGAGACAGGGGAGCGCCGCTGCTCGCTGCCCCTCCGCCCCCCGACTCGGCCACGCGCCTGTGCTGCCCAGCGCCAGGGGCCAAAGGGGCCGCGGGGGCGCCCCAACCCCATCGCCCCAGCCAGTGCGGGCCGCGGGCCCGCACCCAAAGCCAAGAGGACACCGACACCGCTACTCTCCGGGCCTCTCCAGGGGCGCGCTCTGACCAGGACTTCGAAGCGCCTCCAGCCGTGGCGACGAGAGATGCGCAGCGGCATCGGCACCCGCTCCTCCTCCGAGGTCGGGGCCGGTCGAGGTGGAAGCAAGACAGGCGCGCCCCGCTGCCCCTCCGCCCCCCGGCGCTCCTCCGCGGCCGCAGCCTCCGCGGACGCCAGCCCCGCCGCCGCCCGCTTGCCCGGCAGGAGCGCGGGTGCGGCCACCAGCAGGGCCAGCAGCACGCCCGCGCCCGGCATTGCCCCGGCCGGCAAAGGCCGCCGCCCCTCCGCAGGCCGGCTCTGTCCACGCGCGCCTCGGACGACGAGCCCGAAAGAAGCCCCGACGAGCCCAGAGCTATGAGCGGCTGTGGGTCGGTCCGATCCGGGGACGGCGTGCTGGCGGTGCGCGCCACAGGACTGTTGGATGGACCTCTCGGAACCCTGCGCGACCGACGGGACACACGCCAGACGCTCCCTCCAAGAGGCCCCCGATGACCAACCAGGGGCATTCCGTGGGCATTCCGTGCTGGGGGCCACTCCGCCACCGCGCAGTGCAACGTATGGTGTTTGCCGCCCACTTCCTTTTGTCAGCAATTTGCCCTTTGTCGAGCAACGAGGGCCCCCCCCACCAGCGTATCGATCCCAACATGCGTGTGCTTTTCTCCAAGATCCTGCGCTTCTCGGCCCTCCGCAGGACAGCTCAGGCCAAACAACAGGATCTCGATCTCTGGTTGGGCCTGTCATTTCCCAATCGAGGCTTGCCTCTGTAGGGTCCTAACGGATTCATATGGTTAGATGAGGATGCCCGGGTGCCCAGGTGCCCACGTGCCCGGATGCCTTAAAGCCCTATAGCCCTATAGCCCTGTAGACTTATAGCCCTATAGCTCCATAGCCTTATAGTCATATTCGCCCTAGAGCCCTATAGCTCTAAAGCCATATAGCCGTCTAGCCCTATAGCATTATAACCCTGTAGCCCAATCGCCCTATAGCAGTATAGCCCTATAACACCATAGCTCTATGGCCCAACAGCCCTATAGCCTTATAGCCCTATGGCACTATAGCCCTAAAGACCTATAGCCTTGTAGCCCAATAGCCCTACAGCCCTATCTTCATATAGCACAACAGCCTTATAACCCCATAGCTCTCACTCTCTCTATATATATATATATCCCTATAGCCCTATAGCCCCATGGATCTATAGCCTTATAGCCCCATAGCCATATAGACTCATAGCCGTATAGTCATATGGCCCTATAGCACCATAGCCCAATCGCCCGAAAGCCCTATATGTCTATAGACCTACAGCCCTATAGACCTATAGGCCTGTGGCCCTACAGCCCTAAAGTTCCATAGCCTTATAGCCACATAGCCCCAACGCCCTATTGCCTCATAACCCTGTAGTCCTAAAAAGACTTTGATTGGGTTTTCTCTGGTATCATGTACACTCCTCCCCTGTCCCTCCCAACGCTGTCAGCGCCTCCTCCCCCCCTCACAACGAAGTGGCGGAATCAATGCCCCCCTGACGGGTACTCCACTAACGGGCACTTTGGCCAGCGACCTAGCGAACCTAACCTTTCCCGATGTGGGCAACGCTGCAAGTCCCGAAATAGGTTCCACAATGACAATTTTCGGCGGGCCCAAAGTACCCATCAAATCATACTCACCGCGGTGCTGCTGACGGATGCGCGCGGCCACGCGGCAGCGCAACCGGCGAAACTTCTGCAACTGCTGGAACTCCTGTGCGAGCGAAACGGGGATTCTTCGCAGTCAACTGGGACGGTGAGGGCCTCATCGCCGGGCCACGAGTTCAGGAAAGTGGAGGAACTGGACGCGTGGCCCTGCCACAGGCTGGGGACTCGGAAAAGCCAGCAGAGATAGATCCCACAAGCCCTTTCGGGCGTACCCCAAATCCCTTAAGAAATCTTCCCCTGGGTCCGGTCTTTGAGGCGCCTTTTTTGTAACTGGGGGGGTCCGGTTTATTAGGGCGCTGTCTTTTGATTGGGGCTGAAGGGGTCCGGTTGGCTGAGGCGCCCCGTCGAAAAGGGGGGGTACGGAATAGAAGGCCGCATTTGGAGGGGGGTCCAGTTTTTTAAGGGGGGGTCGATTAGTAAGGGATTTGGAGTAGGTGGTTTAGAGCGCTTTTTCTTCTTCTTCAACCCTCCCTCCCCTCCCCCCTCCCCCCTAAACCCCTCCTGGGTCTGGACCCCCTCCCCCTCCCCCTCCCCCCTCCCCCCTCCCCCTTACACACAGGTTTCCCTGGAGTTGGGTTTTCGCTTGCATTTTTTCCAAAATGCTGCTCTCGCTGAGGCGCTGGCCTCATTTTCGGGCCCCGCTCGTTCCGAATCGTGCTCCCGCTGCAGCGCTGGCCTCATTTCCGCCGGCGCCTGCACGCCCGAGCCGGCGCACGGGCCGGCACTCCGGCCGGCGCCGGAAAATCAAGTTCCGAGGCGGCGCCAAAAAAAATACATTTCAATACACATTTTTCTTTTGAAAATGCTGAATTTCTGCTTCCGGCGCCCGGGAGGCCTCCTCGGCCGATTCCGACGCCCGGGCTGGCGCCCGAGCCGGCGCCCTGGCCGGATGTCCGAGCCGGCGCCCTGGCCGGCGCCCAGGCCCGGTCCGGAGCTGGTTCCGGCCGGCGCCGGAAAATCGAGTTCCGAGGCGACGCCGAAAAAAGGCCATTCCAATACACATTTTTCTTTTGAAAATGCTGAATTTCTGCTTCTGGCGCCCGGGAAGCCTCCCGGGCCGATTCCGGCGTGTTTCCGCTCGTTCCGAATCGTGCTCCCGCTGCAGCGCGGGCCTCATTTCCGCGCTTCCGCTCGTTTCGACTCGTGCTCCCGCTGCAGCGCTGGCGTCATTTCCCGTGCCATGCCACGGCATGCAATGCAATGTTAGGTTCATGCTACGCTTCGCGGTGCTCTTCTACGCCATGCCATGCCGTGTTCTACAATGCATCGCGTACCCTTTCGGGATCATTACCCTGCTCGACATCCGACTGTGCGAGTAGAGAGGGGATCTGCGCCATGGTAAGGGATGGGAGGGAGGGGTAGGATGCCAGATATGACGCAAGCGCACCTAGCTTGCACCTCCCCAGAGGTGAGAAATTGGAGGCCTGGGAATTGGCACCAGCACAGGGGGGTGCCTCCACAGGGGGAAGATGATCCTCGATTTCGGTGGTCATATTTCGGCCATCTCGGAAGCCAGAATATTACCTCCGTCACCGAAATCGGGATCTTCTTCCCTCGTTGGAGGAACACCGCAGATTTTGGTGTTGGTGTCAACCTCTAGGCCTGCGAAGAAAGCCTTGTGCTGCGCACAGTGGGAGCCATCGGTCACAGATGTAATCTTAGGCTGGACAGGCCAAATCTTATGAGACTGGGAGGACATCGCCCAGATCATTGTAGTCGTCGTCGGCTAAAATCGCAAGATCCCCATGAAACACAATCCGCTCTCTGGCCATATGATTGTTTCGCATGCCATGCTCTAGGATAACAATCAACTTCCCTGACACACCCATGGACGGTTCAATTTTGAGACATGGCCGCGCTCCACCCGTGCTGGTACAATATAGGGGTTGTCTTTGGAGCTCACTTGAGCTGCTGAAGACGTCCCGGGCGAAACGCCGAGGACCGCCCCGAAACGCCTGGCGGCGCAACAAGCAGGGAAGAACAAGTATCGCCATTCGTACCTCTGCCTGCAGTGCGGACGCGGCCGCAGGAAGCCCTCGCAGGACACCCGGCCCTGAGACCCCGTGCGCGAGCCGCAGTTGGTGGGACCCGAGGCGCGCTGAACGCCGCAGCTTCTCAGTGACCGTGGAAGTCCCCGCGCAGCGCTTGCAGCGAAGACACCCAAGGTGCCCTGACGGGAAGCACCTGGCTTCCGAATGCCGCGCCCCCTCCGTGCTTCGCGACCTCCCCCCCCCCGGACGCTCGGGAGCGGCCAAGACGGGGGCGTCCAAGAGGGGGGGGGTGCAAATCGTGGCCAGCGGCACGTGCGCGGCCCCAGGGGGGGGCCAGGGACGTAATGACATAAGAAGAGGCGCCACGACATCTGTTTTTGTTCATTTGGCAGAATTAATTGATGATTGAAATGTTAACCTACCTTTTCACAATAATGTCTTGACGATTGATGCAGTACCCGCAACTACAAGTTAGCCCAAAGAGGATAAATTCGATACCTCCTTGCTGGGTCTGTTGGGGAAAGATCATGGCCCACGCCATGATATCCCCCCCGAGTCATCACCCCCCTCTTTGCCGCCCCCCCAAAGATCGAGACCTGCCAAGAGGGGGGTGTCCAAGAGGAGGGGGTGCAAATCATGACCGGCGGCATGTGCGCGGCCCAGCGGGGGGGCCAGGGACGGACGCAATGAAACAAGAAGAGGCGCCATGAAATCTGAGGAAAGATCCTGGCCCACGCCATGATATCCCCCCCCCGAAATCATCACCCCCTCTTCCCAGACCCCCGACGCCATGATTTTTTCATGACGCGACCCCCAGAGGTCCCGACCCATTCCCCGGGACCGGTTTTTCGTTCTGAATCGTTTTTTGACGGTCCCGAGGCCCGGTAAGGGCCCCCAGAGGCCGAAAATTGCGAAAAACCTCCAGTCGTGATTTTTTCACAACGCGAGGGGGTCTGGGTTTGCCGCCCCCCCGAAAAAAGGCCCGAGCGCGGAGACAGAGCGGGCCAGGCCGGGCGGCCCCGGGGAACGCGACCCTCGGCCCCGATCTCTCGAGCCCGGCGCCCACGGGCCCCTGGGGCGCGCGGATGCCCAGGGTCGGGGGGGGGGAGGCGGGGAGCGAGGAAGGGGAGGGGAGGGGGAGGGGAGGGGAGAGGTGAAGGGGGAGGGGGAAGGGGGGGGAGGAGAGAGAAGGGGACAGGGGGGGGGGGAGGGGAGCGAGCTGGGGGGGGGGAGGGGAAGGGGGGGGATGAGGACTTGGGTGGCGGACTGCCTCCGACGAGGCAGGGGGGGGGGAGGGGAACAGAGGCCCGGGGAGAGTCGGGCGGGAGGGGGGAGGGAGGTAGAGGGATGGGAGGGGGGAGGGAATGGAAGGAGAGAGGCGAGATGTGGAATGGGGGAGAGGCGGAGGACGAATGGTGAGAAGGGATGGGCGGAAGGGATAAGACGTCACATGCCAAGCGAGCCGTCGGAAGATCGGACTCGAATCGGATCGTGCCAGCCAGAATCGATATCGAATCGGATCGATGGGATCGAAGCGGACCCTGTCCCGCTGCCCCCCTCCCTTTCCCCCATCCACCTCCCATCCTCTCTCCCCATTGCAGCCTCCAACCCCCTCACCCCTCCACCCGCCCCTTCCCGCTTCCGCCCCGTCCTCTCATCTGCCTCCCTGTGGACAAGGGCAGCCTGCGCATTCGCGGCCCCGTCCGCGTCTTCCATTTCCTCGTCGGAGTCTGACTCGTCCTCGCTCGCCTGGGGGCCCCAGAAAGCGATTGGCCTGACGGAGATCTTCCTGTGGTCCAGAAGTTGGACAGGAGATGGCGAAGAGGAGGGAGTGCGGGAGGGAGCGGAGGAGAGAGGGAGCTGGGGATTATGAGCAGGAGCAGGAGCGGGGTGCGACAGGGGGAAGATATTCACAAGGGAAAAAATTGAGGCCTGGATGAACCTGCGGGTAGTCCTGAGGGCCTGAGGAGGACGAGAAGGAGAGATGAGAGGAGGAGAAGGAGGAGGAGGAGGAGGAGGAGGAGGAGAGGTAGGAGGCGGAGAAGGAGGAGGGGGAGTGGGATGATGATGATGATGATGATGCTGATGATGATGATGATGATGATGATGATGACGATGAGGAGGAGGAGGAGGAGGAGGAGGAGGAGGAGGAGGAGGTGGAGGAGACGGGGGAGGAGGATGGGGAGGAGGAGAAGCACCAGTAACACTTAGTACGACGATCAGCAGCTCGTCTCCTCGTCTTCCCCTCCTGCGGCTTGTTCATCATGGTCGTCCTTCTCTTCCTCGGCACTTCTCGCATTAGCCTTCTGCTTCGTTTCTTCCGCCGCCCCCCCCCCAGCGGCGCAGGCCGCGGCGGTGGCGGGGAGGGGGGGCCAAGGCAGCGCTTCATCCAAGCACCAGTGCCCGCAGCCACGAGACGCGAGGAGCGCGCGCACAAATCGCAGAGAGCGGGGTCCAGGACCGACGACGAAGGCGTGGGCAAGACGACGACGGGGCGATTGGCGACGGTGTGGCCCCTGGGCGACAGGGCGGCTCCGCGCACTCCAGGGCCGCCGAGGCGGAGGAAGACGAGGAGGAGGAGGAGGAGGAGGAGGAGGAGGAGGAGGAGGAGGAGGAAACAACTAATGAAATTACTGCATGAAAAACTTTCGGAGGTCCGCGTGGACTTCTTGGATCGGCGCTGGACCCCCGGGTGGCGCCACAAGGCGCGCCCTGGCGCGCGCCAGGAAAGGGGGTCCAGCGCCGACCCAAGACACCCGCGCGGGTCCCCCGAAAGTCTGTGGATGATGCAGTCTCTCTTTTCTTGCTCTTCGAGGAGAGCAGTGGCCAGACCCGTGAGAGGAGCCAGTTACGAGCACGGCGTCTGTGGACCATAACGTACTTGGACTCCTCCCACTGACCCGCACCATATTCCTGTCGAAAATCGACGACGCCTTGGAGAGTCCGACGCGATACGGTGCACACAAATCGTGCAGCAAGACCCGACAAAAATCAGGCGCTGGGGACACCAAAAGGCACCGATACCGCTACTCCCCGGACCTCTCCCGGGGTGCGTTCTGACCAGGACTTCGAGGCGAATCCAGCGGTGGCGACGAGGACTTCCCAGGAGGCCCCCCAAAGGGGAAAACGAGGGAAGGGTAGACGTATGGGTACCTTTTCCTCCTCCGAGAAAAGGTCAGGCGCAGCAGCCGGCAACTGCGCCGGCCTCCGCCGCCAGCGCCCGCGCGTCCTCGGCCTGATCCTCGCGGACCACCTCGAGGTTCTCGCGCTTCAGCTTCACGCACCTGCCGTCCTGGGCCCGCCGCGCGCGGGCGTGGCGGGGGCGTCCGCAACAGCCAGGTACACCCTGCGAAATGCTTTAGAAATCATGGGTTAAGAAATTCATAGTCTCAGAACTTGAACAAAAACCCAAGAAATCTATCAAAATCTTAAGATTTACATTGAAACGTTAAGAATAATCGAGACTCTGGCCGAAAACTTAGGTTTTCTTAAGCATCGCCCAAGGTGTATGCTCAATGGATGCTGAACGGCCCATCCATGGCCTATTCCTCGCCATTCGAACACCTTGGTGTGATCGGCATCCGCTGCTCGTGGGCACATCGGGTGGGGAGTGCGGCGTCCGAGCGGTGTCCGTTGGCGGTAACGCGTCGCCCAACTGCTGTCGCACGCGCAAGCTTGCAGCGAGAGGGCGGAAGAGGAAGAAGCCTCCTCCTCTTCCTCCTCTTAAGTCGGGCGTGTCCCCCTACAGGGGGTCTTCGACGAAGGACAACAAATACTCAAAAATCCTCCAAAATGGTCAACAAAAATACCAGAACAAAATTGGTCCCCGGACTATTTTTTGGAATATTCCTCCTGTAGTAAAACAGGGCTAAGATCGGAATACATCGTTCCAGAGCGTTCCGGAGCGCTCTCAGAGCGTCCCGGAACGCTCTGGAGCGGCCGCGGCGCCCAATACATCCTCCAAGCCCGCTGATTCTCAGAGCTTTCGAGTCATCCCGATCCGAGCTTGTCCCGAGCTTCGCGCCGCTTGATGCAGAGGGGCGGGCCCGAGTGGATCCTCCTCCTCCGCCCCCCCCCTTGGGTGCCCGAGTTATCCGGGGTAACTCGGGTCCGGGGTAACTCGGGTTTGGATTCCCGAAAACAGGAACCCGAGTTAGCCCTGACCCGAGTTACCCCTGATGATTTGGGGCTCTGGACGCCCGAGTTATCCGGGGTAACTCGGGTCCGGGGTAACACGGGTTCGGAATCCCGAAAAACGAACCCGAGTTATCCCTGACCCGAGTTACCCCTGATGATTCGGGGCTCTGACCCCCTCTCCTCCTCCCTCGTCCTTCCAGGGCCTGCCCCGTGCCCACCGCCCTCCGGGGGCGGCGCGCCACAAAGGGGGGGGGGCAGCGCTCCGACGCACCGCCCTCGGGGGAGGCCTCCCGCGCCCGCACCGACGGGCCGGCGCCCTCTCTGTGAGAGGGGCCCTGGGGCGGGCGCACGAATGAGTACACACAAAGAGCAGGAAGCCCCATATTGTCCCATATTTGCTGGGTTTTTGGCTTCCCCCCTCCAGCTCCCATATCTTCCTGCATTTTCGGGGGAATCGACGATTCATGCTGTCTGTGTGCTTTTTTCCCTCCTGATTCCGAGAGGCCCCGTGGCCTGCGTAAACGAAGCTGCCCCGCCTGCCGTGCATCCCGCCGTTCTCTGGGCCGCCAACTGCCTCAACGTTGCGCTTGCTGCTGAAACCCGTCTTTGCCCGAAGAGCATGCGCAACCCCCTTTCCACGCTGCATTGGACGTGAGACCGGGTCGGGAGTCGGGAGCGGGGGGGGGTAAATCCATCACGACAAAAGCGTCGACATGAGCAAGGTCGGTCGCGACATAGAACGAGCACAACCGGCTGCTGTCCTCCAATCGGACCTGGTACCTTTCGGCTTCTGCCAAATACTCAATCACCTGCACACGGGCGCAACGAGGAAGAAAGAAGCAAGGACATATGGTCGAGACAAGCTACACCATACATGATGTTACACACACTTGAGCGGAACATCCAGTCGCGATCGTACAGCGTCTAACGCGCCCTCCCTCTCCACCCTCCGACCCCTATCACTCCTCATCCCGTCCTATCCCCCTTCTTTCGCACAGCTTCATTGTCTCTCGCGCAGCTTGACAAAAAAAGTTCCAACGGGCGATCGTGACAACAACGGGGTGGATCTGTTCTTCGTCCGATCATCGACATTCACTGACGAGTGGGCGTCTCCGCTGCTCTGATCTCTTCACCCTGGAGACCTCGTCATATTGATCATTCATATGGACAGGTGTGTCACGATGTCGTCCGACATAGGTGTCAGGCTTCGTTAAGTGGATCCTATCTGTGGGAGGTGAATAGTGCTATGCGCGCGCTAAGAGAGAGGCGCGAACACCCACCTCTGCTAACACGCGGTCAGGTTCCTGTTAGTTGTTCGAACTTGCGTCCCGCCGTGGCTTCACGAGACGTCCCGAAATGAAAAACAGGCAGAAATTGTTTGCAGTTCGACTCGGCGATGCCAACGACGATGGGCGGCGCGAGCGCAAGCGCGCCCTTATCTATCGACCGAGCCACAAATCCTGCGATCCGTTCCCCTCCCTGCAAGCAGAAGCAGAGGGAGGAGGGGACGAGGAAAAGCGGAGGGTGGAAAGGCCCAAATGGAAACGGACCCCCCCGACCCCCCGAAACCCTGACAGGGGATACCGTCGGAAAATGAACATGCGCCGAGAACGAGAGTAACAAACAAACACAGCTAGTATGTTCTGTTCAGAATATGAGAGAGTGGATAGTGACCTGCGCGCGCTAGCAGAGAGGTGCGCGCACCCTTTTCCGCTAAGACGCAAGCTGCGTCCTCTCCTCACAGTTGTCACAAGCCAAACGCGTGCGGCGGCACGCACATGGAAACTCGATGGAGAGGCGGAGGGAGCGATTGCAACGACTGGACCCGCTGCCCATGTCTGGCACAGACCCCGAATCGCGCGGCACATGTGAAGCCAGGACACCGGAGAAGGAACAGCGAGGACTCCCTGCCTCCCGCTCACCCCGAAGAGGAACGACGGGGGGAGACCGGGTAAAGGGGCGACACACTTACCCCCCAGACCAGCGATACATCGCCGATGGACCGGCGATCAGTCTCCGATAACGAACCCGCACGCTCAACCTGCAAGGCCGGAGCGCCGCCTCGGCCCGCAGGCCGTTGTTCTGCGGCTTCGCCACGAGGCCCCGCAGCGTCACCCTGCAGCCGCCCTGGTGCGAGCGCTTCCGAGGGGGGGGCACCGCGGAGGCCCGCCCGACGCGAGGGAGGCGGCGAGCGAGAGGTGGGGGTGGAGGCGAGGAGGAGGAGGCGAGCGAGCGAGAGCTGGATGAGGAGGGGGCCGGGAAGGCGAGCCAGCGAGGGCTGGAGGCGGAGGCGGCCGAGGAGGCGAGCCGGCCAGAGAAGCGGGCGAGCGAGCCAGAGAAGCAGGCGAGGGAGCGAGAGAAGAAGGCGAGGGCGAGGCGGAGGCGAAGGCGGAGGCCAAGGCGAATGCTCTGCCCTCCCCCTCCCCCGGCCTGCCACGCTCCCCGCACGTCTCACCCCCCACCTCCTCGTCCCGCTCCACCTCCCCCCTCCCGCTGTCGTCGTCGCCGTCGCGGTCGCCGTCCTCGCTGTCGTGCTCGTCGTCGCCGTCCTCGTCGTCGCGCTCGTCGTCGCCGTGCTCGTCGTCGCCGTCCTCGTCGGCGCGGAGGACGGTCCGCTCCGAGCCAGAGCCGGCCGACCGCCCAGGTCGCCCACTTGCCCCCCGTGGGCTGGGCGCGAGAGTGGGCCTTTGGTGCACGGCTTTCGGAGGGCCCGGGGGCCGGCCAATCTTCTGCTGTTCGGTTCTTTATCCTCGCAAACACATCCACATGCGTGTGGCTCGTGCGCGTGCCGTTCGCATCACGGGCCAAGTGCAAACAGAGCGCGAAGCAGAGTCGACGCTGCCAAGCATATGCGGCTCGGGAGGGGGGGGGGGGGGGCAAACCCCTGTGCGCCAGCCGCATCGCATTCGGCGATCGACGGGATAAAGGGCGGCAGTAACTAGAAGGTGGCGATGGCTCAGGAGGGAAACATCGACCTGGAATCTCCGATACGTCGATCGGTGGCGAATGGGCGATTGGGGGTGGATGCATCTCACCCTGAGCCTCTCCCCCCTAACGTTGCCCCCTGGGGGGGAGAAAAGGACTGCACAGAAGGTCACTCGGGCGAAAGGTCACTCTCACGTGCAGCCGCCCCCCCCCTCTTGGCGGTCCGTCGTCGTCGTCGTCGTCGTCGTCGTCGTCGTCGTCGTCGTCGTCATCCTCGTCGTCCTCGTCGCCGCTGTCGTCGTCGCCGTCGCGGCCTTCGCCGTCGCCGTCGCCGTCCTCGCTGTCGTGTTCGTCGCCGCCTCCCTCCACATCGCGCTCGCCATCGCCGTGCTGGTCGTCGCCGTCGTCGTCGCCCCGGTCGTCGTCGTCCCGGGGCCGCTCTGGGTGCGGCCGACTGGCCCTCCCTGGCGGCCCCGGGCGCGCCGCGGAGCTCCTTGAGCTGGAAGGCGGGGCCTGCAGACGCCGCCTGCACTTCCGGCGCCGGCGCCGCGGGGGCGGCCGAGGCCTGCCCGCGGCGGCGCGCGCGCAGCTCTCGCTCTCTCTCTCTCTCTCTCGAGCAGGGGCACAAAGGGAGGAGAGACGTTTTACGATTCCGCCCTCGTACTCGTCCTCGTCCTTCGCCTCGCTGGAGCCCCCTCGCGCGGCGGCACCGTCGTAGCCCCTGCCCCTGCCCTCGCCCGTCCCCATGCATGCGCCACCAGCTTCGCGCCACGGCGGCTGATTGGCGTGCAGCTCGAGCCCGGCACCACCGTAGCACCAGGAAGCTTGCCAGGGTCAGCGGCATTGGCAGACCCACGTCTTGCAAAGACTCACCTCACTTGCTTGCCCGTAATGGGGCATTGCTACCCCGCTGGACCGTCCAGCCTACCACAGAGCTACACCAGGGGATGCAGCAGAGCAGAGTGCAAGCCCTTGCTGGAATCATCCGAACGGCTTGAAGCAGCAGTAGGAATGGCAGGAGGGGGCGGAGAAGAAACGCATGTGCTTGCCCGCAATTGGGCACCACTACCCCGCTGGGCCGTAAGCCGACGTATTACACTTGGACGTGCACCAAAAGACCAAGCCGCTGCTGGAATCAGCCACTAACATCTTGGACCAGCAGGAGAAAGCAGCGCAAGGCTGGAGGCGGGGGCGGAGGAACAAGAAAAAAAACAGCAGACTCGGCCTTCCGCGTGGTCTCAGCGTCGAGATGTACTGATAGCCGAGCGTGCCACTCAACTGAACTCTCGTCACCTCGCACCTTCGTATACAGTGCTCACGAAGTACGACGTTGAGTGCAATGCGCACCGTGCAACCTATTGTTTAGCCATGGTCCGAATGAGCTCGCTGCGCGGCCCTGTCCTGTGCAGGGGCAGGCTTCCCGCTCGCGATGGCTCTCAGCCCACGGCGAAGACTCACCCTACAGTCGGACTTGGTTGGACAAAGCACGCGAGAGGACACAAGACCCTTCGGAGGGCCACACTGCCACAGGAATGTAAGAGGCATGGGTCGCGAGACACAGGACCCCGGGGCCGCTCTCCTCTGCACCGAGCGCTGCCGTCGCTGGGCGCGCCCGGCCCGCCGTGCGGCGCCCGCGCCCTCGTGGCGGAAGCACCGCCGCCTGCGCCGAGCGCCGGCCGGGCACGGCGCAGCCCCCTCCTCGTCCTCGTCCTCGTCCTCCTCCTCCTCCTCCTCCTCCTCCTCCTCCTCCCTTCTCCTCCTCCCTCCTCCTCCTCCTCCTCCTCCTCCTCCTCCTCCTCCTCCTCCTCCTCCTCCTCCTCCTCCTCCTCCTCCTCCTCCTCCTCCCTCCCTCCTCCCCCTTCCCCCCCCCCCTCCGAAGGGGCCTGCGCCGCCTGCGCCGAGCGCCTGGCCGGGCTCCGCTCCGGCGTGTGGGCTTACGCGCTCCGTTCGAGCACTCGTGGAGCGAGGGGAGGAGGAGGAGGAGGAGGAGGAGGAGGAGGAGGAGGAGGAGGAGGAGGAGGAGGAGGGGGAGCGCGAGCTCGGCGCAAGCAGGCCGATCGCACCCTCTGCGCCTCGCCGCGCCCAGGGCGTCAGGAAACCTCACACACACAGACACACACAGACACACACAGACACACACAGACACACAGACACAGACACACACAGACACACACACACACACACACACACACACAGACACAGTCACACAGTCACACACACACACACAAAGACACACACACACACGTGCCGGGAGGGAGAGAGAAGACCCCCCGAGCCCTACCCTGGGAGGGCCCTCGCCCGCCTCTGGCTCCGGAGGCCGAACTCCGCGGTCCTGGGCACGACAAGCCTGGGGAGCGAGCCTGGGCTTGCGCAGCACCGCTTCGGCGGCCGAAGCTCTCAGAGCATCCTCGTGTGGCGCACCGGAGAGGGTGCCCCGGCGGGCAGAATAATCAGCCCGCGCAGTCCCCCCGCACATCAAGCACCGAAACTTGTCTTGTTGTCCGGGGCGCCAGTAACTAGGAGATGTAACTAGGAGATGCGACGGGGCCCATCTCTCGACTGGGGGACCGACTACGGAATTGATTTACCCCAAAATTGATTTTCGCGTCGACTCTTCAACAAAAATACGTCAACCATTCGTAGACCTGCGAAAGTTCTACGACTTGCCCGTGGATTCGACAACAAAAAAACAATTCTGGGGCAAACCAATTCTGTAGTCGATCTCCTGCTCGAATCTCCACGGCGCGACGTAGCGAACGCCAGATGCCTGCGCAGGGACGTCGGAGGAGGCGATCTGATGGCACCGTCGCCTGCCATCCTGCAGGCCACAGACCGCAGACCTCCTACACAGAGAGAGCTGCACTGCGCGGGGGCATGCCACCCAGTCAGCTCCGCCCACTTGCCTGCAAGACCCCCCCGGAAGCCTCCGAATGGAGACCTGGCATGCGCACCGTCGATACCCATCTGCACGCCCAACGGGGTCTTCAAGAATTCGGTTCCCGAGCCCCGAACCGTCCGAGCAGCCCCGATCCAGAGGCAGTAGCAGGGAGGAGGAGGAGGAGGAGGAGGAGGAGCAGCAGGAGGAGGAGGAGCAGGAGGAGGAGGAGGAGGAGGAGGAGGAGGAGGAGCAGGAGGAGGACGAAAAGGAGGAGGAGGAGAAGGAGGAGGGGGAGCAGGAGGAAGAGCAGCAGGGAGGAGGCAAAGCAGGAGGATCAGGAGGGGGCAGCAGGGCGGAGGAAGAGAAGGACGGGCGGGGCGACGCGGGCCCGATCAAGGACGGACCCCGCAGGGGGACACGACGACCCCCGGGCGGCTCAGCGCCGGCGACGGCGGCGGCGCCGAACACGACGAACGCACCACGAACCACGGTGGTGGCGGCGACGACGACTTCTCCATTACGACTTCTTGCGCGCGTGTTTGTCGAGGGTCTTCTGACCCGGGTCAATCCAGACCCGGGTCAGCAGGAAACCAAAAAACTGCACTGCAGGACAAAAAAACTGCAACGCAGGTCTTCGCAAACCCGGGTCAATCAATATGCGCGGCCGCCTCGCGGCCACGAGCGGCTCGCTAACCCGGGTCAGCCAGAAGGGGTCTTCGCAGGATCCTGCAGGATCCGGTGCCCTGGCTGAACCCCGTTTGCATTGACCCCGTCTCTTAGGCCCCGAACTTGGGCCCTGCTCCCGAGACCGGTGCGGCAATCCGCGGATCCCCTCCTGGATTCTTCTGGAGGAGAAGGTTCTTCCCGGACTCCGGGGGGGGGGCGAGAAAGGTTGTTGTAAGGTTGTTCCAATTACCTTCCAAAATCCTTTCAGAAACCTTCCAAACGCCTTCCAACATGTATCAAGATTGCCCAACTCAGTCCAAACACCGTCCAAAGCCTTTCCCAGGAAGGTGTCAGGAGGGCTTCCTCCTAAAAACCTTCCGAAAACCTTCCTCAGGAAGGTTTCCGGAAGTTTTGTTGGGGGACTCCTCCTAAAACCTGCCCAATAACCTTCCTCATGAAGGTTTTCGAAAAGCTTCCTCTTAAAACCTTCCTTGGACCTCCCTCAGGAAGTTTTTTAGACAATTGTCTGAACATTTCATCAACAGCCTTTGCAACAACCTTCCTCAGGACGGCTTTAACAGGTTTTCCAGCTAAACACCTGCCTAAAACCCAGCGCAGGAAGGTTTTGGGGAGGTTGTTGCTTGATTCTTCCTGAAGCCTTACAAAAACCTTCCTCAGGCAGGTTTCACGAAGGTTTCCTTCTAAGAACCTTTCCAACACTGGCCTCAGGAAGGTTACAGCAGGGTTTCCCCCTCAAAACCGTCCTAACACCTTCCGCAGGGAGGTATGGTTTGGGAGGATTCCTTGCAAACCTTCCAAAAACTTTCCACCAGAAGGTTTCAGAAAGGGTTTCCTCTTAAAACCTTCCTCAGGTAAATTGTTGGAAGGTTTCAGAAGGGCTTCCTCCTAAACTTCAAAAACCCTTCCTCAGCAGGGTTTCAGAAGGGCTTCCTCCTCACAAGCTGTCCTACAACCTTGATCAGCAAGGTTTTTATAACAAGTCTTTGGAACATTCGTCCGAAAACCTTCCAAACACCTTCCTCAGGAAGGTGTCAGGAGGGCGTACTGACCCTTAATCCGGAAGGTTGTTGGAAGGTTGTTGGAGGATAAACCTTCCAACGACCTTCCACAGCAAGGTTTCAGGAGTGCCTCCTCCTCAAAACCTTCCTGGTTGCTGGAGGATTCCTCTTGGAACTTGGAACCTTCCAGAAAGTTTTCAGGAGGGCTTCCTCCTAAGAACCTTCCTTGAACCTTACTCGGCGGGCGGGCGGGCGGCGCGACGGCGGGCGGGCAGATCGGGATTTTGATAGAACTCTCAAATATGCTCTCTTGCAGTGGAATGCTGTTGAATACTGGGTGCTGCGTTTGAGACGGAAGCTGTTGAGTACTGGCTTTTGCGTTGGAGACGGAGGCTGTTGAGTAGTGGTGTCTGTGTCGGACCACGAACGCTGTGGGGTGCTGGGTCCTGTTGAAAGTGGAAGCACGGCGGGCTGGCGGCGGGGCGCGGGCAACGGGCGGGCGGCGGATGGCGGGCGGGCGCATCGGGATTTTAATAAAACTTCTACAAGTTTTCTCTTGCAGCGGGATGCTGTTTAATGCTGGGTGTAGTGTTGGAGACGGAAAATGTTGAGTTCCGGCTTTCCGCATAAAACCCTTCCTTAAACCATCCTCTGGAAGGTATCCGGAAGGGCTCCTCGAAAAACCTCCCTACAATCTTCCTCAGGAATGGTTCAGGAAGGCGTCCTTTTTTTAAAGACCTTCCTAAAACCTTCCTCAGAGAGGATTTTAAATATGAAAAACAAATAGCCTTACAAAAAAACCTTCCTCAGGCCGGTGTCGGGAAGGTTCCCTCCAAAACACCGTCACAAAGCCTTCCTCAGGAAGGTTTTTGGAGGATTCCTCCGAAAAGCCTTCCAAAAACCTGTCACAGGAAGGTTTCAAGAGGGGTCCCTCCTAAAAGCCTTGCTTGAACACTTCTCAGGCAGATTTTTTTTGGCAAGTGTTTGGAAGATTCCTTTTGTAACCTGTCTAAAACCTTCCTCCGGGAAATTTCAGGAGGGCTTCCTCCTCAAAACCTTCCCAAAATCTTCCTCCGAAGGTTTCAGGAAAGTGTCCTCCCATAACCCAAACCTTCCTCAGGAAGCTTTGAAGAAGGCTTTCTTTAAACAACCTTCCTAGAACGTTCCTCCAGAAGGTTTTTGGACGGTTGTTGGAGGATTCCTCATGAATTCTTTTCAAACAAATCATCCTCAGGAAGGTTTCAGGAGGGCTTCCTCTCTGAAAAGCCTCCCTAAGACCTTCCTCGGGAAGGATTTTGAAGGTGTTTCGGAGTTTCCTTTGAAAGCCGTGGAAAAAACCTTCCTCAGGAGGGTTTCAGGAGGGGCTCCTCCTAAAAACCTTCCTAAAACCTTCCTCAAGAAGGTTTTTGAAGTGTTGTGGCAGGATTTCTCCTACAACCTTGCAAAAATCTGCCTCAGGACAATTGTAGCAGGGTCTCCCTCTAAAAACCTTCCTCAAACCCTCCTCAGGACGATGCTTCAAGGTTGTTTGACGATTACTTCTGAAAACCTTCCAAAAACCTTCCTCTTGAAGGTTTCAGGAGGGCTTCCTTCTAAACAATGGCATAGAATGATTGTCAGGAGAATTGTGGAGCAACTGTTGGGGAATTCCTTGCAAAACGTTCCCAAAACCTTTTCTCCGGCAGGTTTCAGCAAGGCTTCCGATTAAAACCTTCCTAACACCTTCCAAAGTAAGGTTTGTGTAAGGTTTTTGGAGGATTCCTCCTATTTCCTTCCAAAAACCTTCCTCAGGAAGGTTTCAGGAAGGTTTCGTCCTAAAAATCTTCGAAACACATGCCTCAGGAAGGTTTCAGGAAGGCTTCCTCCTAAAATCTTCCAGGGACCTTCCTCAGGAAGGTTTCAGGAAGGCTTCCTCTTGAAATAACCTTTCTCAAACCTTCCTCTGGCAGGTTTTTGGAAGTTACTTGGGGGATTCCTCCTAAACTTCCAAACGAACTTTGAAACTAGACCGCCCTCCATCTGTGAACCTGTTGCAAAGTCTAAGCTTCAGGATGATCATAGATAGAAACGCCCGGCCCACCCTAACGACACGCCTCGGGGTGCGACGGGAAGGTGTTCTTCACAAAGAAGAAAGATGGAGGAGGATGAGGAGCAAGAGAAGGAAAAGAGATGACCGGACAAGGACCAGCCGCACGCGTACTGGCCAGACGGAGGAGGAGGAGGAGGAGGAGGAGGAGGAGGAGGAGGAGGAGCAGTGGAAACCCAAGAGGCATCAACGATGTTGGAATACGCCTTCCCTCCAAGCTCCCTCTTCATAGGACCCTGCAACGGTTCATTTTTACTGAGGGAACTGCCTCGTTGGGAGATACCTGTTTGTGAAGAACCTGAAACATGTCAAGACATTGTTCTCGGGATTCCAACGCCACGGATCAACCTGACTGTTGCGTCTTGGCGATCCTGAATCGCACCAGAACTCAATTCCTAGGACTTGACCACCGCGGATCAACATGACTTGTGCACCCTCATAAATCTGAGTCCTTCCAAAACACCATTTCTGGTACGCTGATCATGGGATTCCGTGAAACTACTGCAACATGTTAAGACGAATGTACGCGGCGCTATGGCGAGAACCACATTTTGAAAACCACCCGCCCTCAATCCGTGAAACTCTGGCAAATGTTTAAAACCAATGTGCGCGGCGCGAGAACGAGATCCACAATTTGGAAAGGAGCCGCCCTCAATCCGTGAAGCTCTTGCAAACTGTTTAAGATGAATGTGCGCGGCGCTGAGGCGAGAGCCACATGTTGAAAACGACTCGCCCTCAATCCGTGGAACTCTTGCAATGTGTTAAGATTGTGCGCGGCGCTAAGGCGAGATGTTTAAAACAAATGCGCACGGCGCTGAGACCAGAGCCACATTTTGAAAACGACTCGCCCTCCATCTGTGAAACTGTTGCCAATGTTTAAGCTTCAGAGTCATAAGTGGTGAGGAAGTATCAGGCGAAACGCCCAACCCGCTCCAAAAAACTGACCTCGGGGTGCGGCAGGGAGAAGTTACTTAGGAGGAGGAGGAATCAATGGAGAAGAAGGAGGAGCAGGAAAAGAGGAGGAGGAGGAGGAGCAGGAAGAGAGATGGAGGAGGAGGAGGAGGAGGAGGAGGAGGAGGAGGAGGAGGAGCAGGAGCAGGAGGAGCAGGAGGAGGAGGAGGAGGAAGAGCGGGAGGAGGAGGACCACGAGCGACGGCGCCCCACGACGTCGACTGCGACCGCAGCGGCCTCGGGCTCCGCGGTGGGCTCCGGGGCGGGCGCCGGCTCTGGCTCCGGCGCCTTTGGCTTCAGCGACAGCTCCGGCAGCCGCTGCTGGCCGCCGGGGGTCACGGCGCCAGGGGCGGGTTTGGGCAGCCTCGGCAGCCTCTCCTGCGGGGCGGGTGGGGGGAGGGCGAGGGGACCCAGACCCCCTCGCGAGCAACGAAAAAATCATGACGGGAGGTTTATCGCTATCTTCGGCCTCTGGGGGCCCTCGCCAGGCCTCGGGACCGTCAACAAAACGACTCGGAACGAAAAACCGGTCCCGGGGAATGGGTCCGGACCTCTCGGGGTCGTTTCGTGAAAAAAGCATGACGTCGGGGGTCTGGGGGGGCGGGTGGGGGGAGGGCGAGGGGGGATGGTCGAAGCGGCCCGAGGACAGACCGTCTCGCCCCCCTGCAGCTGCCTGCTGGCCCGCCTCTGTCCTCTCCTTCTCTGGCCAAGGAGGGACAGGGAGGTGAGGGGAGGGGGGAGGGGGAGGGGGGAGGAGGGAGGGAGGGAGGAGCAGGGCTAGGGAGGGGGAGTTGTTTTTGCTGGTTTGCTCACCGCGGTCATCACAAGGCAACGATCATGATTGATGACCATGTAAAGGGCACAAACTAAAACTTGGAGGGGGTCGGAAGAAGATAGTCGGAATGGAGGAGGCGAGGAGAGGGAGGGGATAACAGGGGATGGCAGGGGGGAAGGGAGGGGAGAATGAGAGAGGATAGGAGAGACTAGGGAGATTAGGGGGAGGACGGGAGGGGATGGGGCGGGGAAGCGAGGGAAGTAGAAGGTGCAGAGGAGGGGAGGGAGGTGGAACTGGAGGGCGGGCAAGAGAGACAGGACAGAAGGAGGGGAAAGGAAGAGAAGGGGTGGGGAGGAAGGGACAGAAGAGAAGGGGGGCACCTGAGGAAATGAGGGAATGGACGGGAGATTGATTGACATGGATGCCGGATAGCCAGATGGGATCGCAAAGTGCGACTGCGGCCAGGCTGGGCAACAGAACACACGTGTGCTAGCGCATGAAGTGCACGAAACGACGGGGAGGCGACACTGACGCACAAGGTTCGGACCAAACTCCACCATCGCCTCACACCGCGCCAAGTTACCAGTAACACCTCTATATCTTGCAGCACGAACCCCCTAGAACCACGAAGAACGCGTTGACCACGCTCGATCAAACCGCCTGCATCCCTTACTTCATACCACAAAGATATGTGACACGCGCTGGACGGTTGAATGCATGCTTTCGCGAAGTTACCATGTATCGCCCGAGGAACTGTCCGATAAACCACACGTCCCAGAATTAATACAGGCTGCGCTCTCGAAGATCTGCGTCTGACCACCTATTCTGCACACTGCTGCTCCCCTTATCTTATTGTTTGCGTTCCTCTGTGTCGATATCGCTCGCCTCCGCCTTCTACTCCTCCTCCTCCTCCTCCTCCTCCTCCTCCTCTGGCTCCTCCTCCTCCTCCTCCGCCTCCTCCTCATACTCCTCCTCCTCCTCCTCCTCATCCTCTTGCTCCACATCCTCCTCTGCGCAACAAGAACGCCATGCGTATCAGTTCCTCGACAGGCTTCGGCTTTCGGCACAACGACGTCTGCACCTGGCGCTCCGTTACTCCAGGAGCAAGAAAACACTACACTGCAATACAAATGTCTCTGCTCTTCAACACGACCCGATGGCTCAGCCCTGCGATGATCGCACAAAAAACACAGCTTACAATAAACGTGCCGGCCGCTCTGCAAGCCGCTACGAGCCGAGCATCGAACTCGCGTGGCGACACGAAACCTTGGGAAGACGACGGCATTGACTGCTACATTCTGGCGGACGCACTGACGAATCCATGCGCACTTGTGGCCCCCTTTCGAATGCACCTTTCCTCAGCTTGCTAGCCGGCCTTGAAGTATCCTGCAACAGACCAGATGATTGTTGTGAATGTGCAAGCAAGACTGCTGTGGGAAGAACACCGCTGCTGACGTGCAATCTGAAAGCGGAGCGCGAGTCTTGGATACAAGCTGGCCAACTGCTCTCCTGCAGTGTCAGCTGATATCAAAGATGGCCTCCCAAGCCACTGCGGCGCCCACCATAACCTCACAATAGCAAAAAACGATCGGAAAGTCGCACGATCGCCAGAACGAGCTGAGCACCCTCCCTACGAGTGACGAGCTGCGTGCTCTCGTCTGCTCCCTGTCTTCGTCGGTCTTGCTCTGGCCGCCCGCCTGGCTGCACTCCTGCTCCCGCTCCCGCTCCTCCTGCCCCTCCCAGAGACTCCTCCTTGCCGCTGCTCTCCGCCTGGCAGTAAAGGGTCTCGGTTAGCCGCCTTGCGCCCCAGGAAGTAGCTCTTGTGCATTATGGAGGCGAACTTCATGGCGTCCTGCGCTTCCAGCCACAAGCCGCGCTCACCCCGTGTTCCAGCGCCTCCTCGTCAAGCACGCCTACTATTGCTCATCCTCCCACTGCTCTTGCTCATGTGCTGCTCGTGCTCATCCTTCTCTGCTCGTCCGTGTCCCCTTCTGCCCTCCGCCACGCTCTCATCCTACTTGTTCTCATGGTCCTCTTGCTTCTCCTCCTCCTCCTCCTCTCGGTCCTCCTTCTCCTCCGCTTGCCATTTCCGCTGATGCCGACGCTCTTCCGCCACGCAGTGCCCCAACTCGCGATCGCGCTGCAGATGTCCGTCGTTTTGGCCGTGCGTCGTACAAATCCTCGAGCCACGAACCCGGCTCACCCAACTTCACGCTTCGCGCCGCGCGAGGCGCGGTTACCTTCGCGTCGCGCCGTCTCCCTCACGCCGACTCTGACTACCTGCCAAACCACCCCAACCCAACCCGAAGACCCGAACTTGACCCGAGTTTCGGTTGGGGGGGGGGGGGTACGGGCTTCTTATATGTTTTGGTCAATGCTCCCAGACCCCCCCCCCGACCCCCCCCCCACTGGAAATGAAGGGCAAAATTGAAACCTTCGGGTTGGGTTGGGGTGGTTTGAAGGGGCCCTGGGACACACAAATAAATACACATAAATAAACGGATTTCCCATATTTTCCCATATGTTCTGGGTTTGTGTGTTCCCCCCCAATTCCCATATTTTCCTATATTTTCTTGGGAATCGACGATTAATTGTGTCTGTGTGTGTTTTTCCCTCCTGATGGTTGGGTGGGTGGTGAGACTCCTGAAGAAGGACGACTCTCTGGCCCAGACCGTACAGCGAGAAGCACGACGCGCGATGGTCTCCGCGCCACTGCGGGTGACCCCGCAGACCCTGCCCGCCTGGCTTTCTTCCGGCACGTGCAGCCGAGTAATCGAGATCATGACCTGCGAGGTCGGGCACCTGCGAGGGCGAAGGAGAAACTGGAGGGCCTCCATCGATCGATCCCCAGCAGCAAGGCTGTTATCGATCCAGCACTCTGGATCGATCGAGAATAAGGACGACCTTCGCCTTCATCTTCACCTTCGAGATGTTACATCACGACGCACTGCTTACCTCGCCGCCAGCGACAGCACGACCAAAGCCTGTGACTGATGACAACAAACTGTCGCATGCCAGAAATCCACGACAGAACAAATAATCGGAATCCGAATCAATGCGCAAGATCGCTGGCTGGTGGCTGTATTTTGCCACTACCTAAGTCTGGTTTTTCGCGACGAGCCCTCGACGTCCAAAACCCCTGGCGTGTCTACCACATGGGGCTCGGGGCAAACAGCGAAAATCTGAGCACCACCCCGAGGAATCAATCGTAATTCAAAAGCCAGGCTGGGAATTCGCCAGCCCCTCAAGATTTCCACGGCGTGTGAAATCTTTGCCCATCCCCAAACGCGTCCCCCAAGGAACCCCGGCCCGGCAAAATTGGTGAGAGGGGTCCCGCCGACAGGGTCGGCCGGGTCGGCGGACTCAATTTGGCGGCCCTATCTTTTTAAGGCGCGCTAGAGTCGCCTAAGACATCTTCATGACAGTCCACAAGTGCTCCGTCTGGGACGGCCCAAGATAGGTCCAAGAGGGCCCCAAATTGACTCAACATAGCCCCAGAGGCTCCCAATACGGGTCAGGAGAGCCCCAGGAGGACAGGAGGACTTCCAGGCGGGCGAGTGGATTCTGACAATATTTTTAAGTACTCGCCTTTTCGATCTTCAAGGCGTCGAAGACGACCCAAAAGGCCCCCAAGATGGCCCAAACGACCCGCACGAGGGCCCCAACACAGCCCATGAGGCACCCAAAATGGCCCCGCGGGGACCCAAGATTGCCCAAAAGACTCCTCATGAAGGGCCGCCCCAGTAGGAACCCAAGACGGGAACTCGAAGGGTTCCCGGCAATGCCCCCCAAGACCCAAACATGCCCTCAAGATGTCAATTCGAATCCCATCCCATTGATACCGATAGGACCACCCTTCGGGTGATAAGGAGGTTGGGGGGGAAGGGGGAGGCGATCGCCTTGCGATGGCCCTGAGTTCCTGTTGGTGGTGGTGGCGACCCTGGTGGAGGTGGTGGTGGGTCGTGATGTTTTCTTTTGTTTGTTCTCTCTTCATCTCTCTCTCTCTCTCTTTTCCTCTATCAATATATATATATATATATATATATATATATATACATATATACATATACAGATATATCCCTCGATCTATCTCTGTATCTTTCTAAATATCTAACCAAATATCTAAGTATCTACCTATCGAATGAGTCATCTATCTACGACCGGCCTCGGCCCGCCGCCGCGGCCCCTGCGACAACTTCAGCACCTGGCGGCGCGGCGTCGACCACGACGGCGGCGCCGTCCTCCTTCGTGCGAGGCGCAGCAGTCTTGTCGATGCGCGGCGCGCCTACAGTCGGGCCGCTGACAGAAGGAACGCTAAATAGGAACGCAACCCCTTCTTGGCCCTGCAAGCGCCTCCGTGCCCCAGGAAGGCAAGAGGAACGGCACTGGAGGAAACTAAGGAACATCGAGCCCTTTCCGAACCCAAACTGTTTCTTATTTCGGCGTCTTGACTGTACGGTCCAGAAGGCCATGTGGGCGTGGATCATGCCGCCGTCGCTCCATTCGAAAGTGGCGCAGTAGTCGTCGACGTGCCCGACGAGATGTAGATCCACGGCGTCGTCGACTCGTGCGTCGACGCCCGGGCGAGCAGCCAAATCGCTCCCAAGCTTGTCTTTCGCAGCGTCCCGGCCCGGCACTTCGGCAGATCGCAGCTGTTCAGTAAGCAGCGCCCGAGTCAACGCGACGGCCATGTCCAATTTCACCGCGCACTGCCAAGCCACGAGGCCCGGCTCGCGCACTGCGACCTCGAAGTGATTTTTGGTTCATGGCGGCCTCTCTGGCAGAGCCTGGAGGGAGCACGTGCCACTGAATGTAATACTCAGGACATGTTAGATCATCGCTAGGCCCGGAATGGTACGCTTTCAACAATGCGTCATGCAACTGCGCCCACTTGTACACAACGCACGTGAACGTGCAAAACCAAACCGCAATCCTTGACCAGCGCCTCCGTTCATGCCCTGATCAGCCGTTCCGGCTTCGACTTGGTGGACAATCGCCTCGAATTCCTGGTGCATTTCCTGGCGCTCTCCGATCGAGCCGAGGATCATGATCGTCGCGCTGGACATCGATCTGGTGCACGAGCTCAGGGCGATCGGAAGCATCTGTAAGCGACTCCAATGCGCACGCGTCGCGCGCTTGGCGGGCGCGGAAGAAGACGCGTTGCGCGCCGGGGGCAATGTGACAATCGCGCGCAGCATGGTGTCCAAGAGCCAGTAGCGGAAACGCACGTGGCGCATAAAGCGCCCGTCGTGCCACATCCTCAGGTAGCGGCCCCACACCTCGAAGCGCAGCGCGCGGCGCAGGCCAGCGTGGCCCCCGTGGTAGTCGCCAGCCCCGCGCGGGAACAATTTTGGAAACGCTGGGGCAACCTGCCCGGGTGCGTTCTCGCGGATAGCCTGCCCCACTGCGCCCTCCGCATGAGGGCCCACTCTGCGGCACTTTCGCCCCTCCAGCTGCAGCGGCGCGGCGGCGCAGGGCGCTGCGCCGCCGGAAACCGGCGCAGCGGCGTCGGCCTGCTGCGCGGCCTCGCCGGGAGCTGTGTCGGGCGCGGTGCTCGACGGCGGCACTGCGCCGTCGCAGCCGCAGGAGCTCCTCTGCCGCGGCGGCGAGCGAGTCCGCGGTGCTCTCCCGTGGACCCACGTCATCGCCGACTCCTCCGGCCGCGGCGGCGCCGGCATGCGATGCGGCGGATGTCTTCTCTGCCTGCCCCAGCATGACAGCGCCCACCTCGCTGCGGAACATGCGTGGCTCATCCGGGCAGACGTCGGCGTCGATTGTCTGCAGCGCCAGCAAGACGTGTCGGACGCTTTGGTCCTGGGGCAGCCCGAGATCCATCATTCCGCGCGCCGAAAGAACCACCCGCGAGCGCGTCCTGCGGGGGCGAGGCGGCTACCCGGAAGACACTTTGCTCGCGCGCTTCAGCTGCAGCGCGGCGCGCCAAATTCCAGTCATAAGGGGCGCCATGTCCAGCGCTAGCAGCAGAGCCTGGCGCCGCAGCGGCCGAAGGTGGAAGAGCGCCCGCATCTCCTGCCTCCTCGAGCACCATGTCCAGCGCACGCCCCCCGATCACGCTGCCGGGCCCCCCCGCGGTGGCCTCGGCGCGCGCGAGTTGCATCCGCCAGCGAAAAAGAAACCGCCAGAGACAGATGGCGCCTGGCCCAGGCCCAAGTCGGCCTCGCGAACGACGCCCACCTGCGCGCCCTCGGCCTCCCGCGCAGCTACAGCGTCGCCCCGCCACTCCGCGCCAAAATAATTCGGGTTGTGCTCCTTCAGCCACTCAAGCGCGCGCCGGAGCTTCAGCGCATCCTCCTTAAAAAATGCCCTGCCCGCTGTCCAGCCCCCGCGCGTCCGCGGACGAACCGCGACAAACGGCGCGTCCGCCGGCATGCGCGGTAGGCTCGCCAGGAACGCGGGCGCACGCTGCCAGGAATTGCACGCGCGCCCCACGCGCGCGAGCTGGCCCGTCCGAGGGAGGGCATGCACTTGGATAAGCGGACAGCCAAAGCGAGCACCATCTCTCCATGATCTGTTAGCGCGGCCACCGCTGGCGCGAGATCGCTCGCGCTGTATCCGAGCACCGAACAAGATGAGGGGCAGCTAGCAGGGCCCAGCGGCGCCGCGACCTCGAAGCGCTCGCGCGCGACCTCGCGCCCTCTCGGCCCTGACCAGCAGCGAACAAGATCCGCCGCGCAGTCGCGCGAGCGCATCTCGTCGCAAGCAGGTGCAACGTACCCGCCATCGCCAATGCGTCCTTGGCAGCCGCGGCAGATCGCTACCCGGCGATGCCTGGCCGGGCAGCGCGCGCGGGCGAGAACAGCTAAACTGACATCTGGAATGCAAGTCGTCGCCAGGAACTGGCGCGCCTCCGCCGCGGAGCTGGCGCCCCCCAGGCGCCGCGGGCGGCGCCCCGCCTGCGCGCCCCTACAATGGCGCTGTCAGCCAATGTGAACCTGGGCGCGGGCGACTGGATGGCGCCGAGGAGAAGCTCGTCGAAGCAGTTGTCCGGGTGCAAGTCGCACCAAGCGCGCCGGCGCACCGCGCGCGTCGCCCGCTCGCGCAGTTCCATGCGCTCGCACATCTGCCCGGTGATCGCCAAACGCGAAGGGGCGTTGAGAGCCGCGCGTGCGGGCGGTAGGTGCTCCGCGCCCTCGCGCTCGCATGCCCCCGCGACGTTCTGCGCTGCCTGTGCCCGCGCGCCAGCTCTGGGCGCGACCTCTGGCCCGTGCGCGCGCACTCCTGGCGCAGACCGCGCCCGCCCGAGCCGCGCCGGGGAGTTGGCTCTCCCGCCGAATGCGTCGCATGGTCTGCCTCCTCTGCTTCAGCGTAGCGGCCCACAGCTTTCTTTTCTGGGCTTTCCTCTCACGTTTGTGTTCCTGCGCCTTCCCCTGTGCCTTGCTCTTGGGGTCGTGCTCCCTCTTCGAGCCCCGCGCTTTCCTCTGCGCTTTCCTCTTCGGTTTCTGCTCCCACGCCTTCTTCTGCGCCTTTCTCTTTGGGCCGTGCTCCCGCGCCTTCCTCTTGGGGCCGTGCCCCCGCGCCTTCTTCTTCGGGTTCTGCTCCTCGGCCTTCTTCGCACATCTGGCGCGCGCTCGCCGAGCCCTGGGCCGCGCCCCAACGCGCGGTGTCGCGCTGTGAGAGACTAGTGCTGGCGCGATCGCACCGAGTCCATTGCCTGAACTTGGCGCCGGCGCTTGCCTCGGCATGCGCGCGTAGCGGGCCAGTGTCTCCTGCCATGCTACAGCGCGCTGGCAAGCCTCTTTCACTTGCGCGATGGTTCTCGGCCCGTGCTTTCGAACATGCAGCTTGGCCGCCGTCCGCCGTAACTCCGCCTTCCTGGGCTGGCCAGTCATGCCGACAAAGTCAAGTGCGAGCAAGTCAACCCCGCCTGCGTGGCGGGGGGCGCTCCCTTGCCGTGGCAGCGCTGGCGAAGTTTGCGGCGGAGCGTCTGCATCGCCCACTGCGTCGCCACATAGTTCGCCCTCGGCTGGCGGCGCAGCTCTGGACGTCGCCCGATGACATCTCCCCGGCAGCAGACGCCTCCTGGCCCGAGGCAGCACCGCCGCCCGCGGCACCTACTGCGGACTGCGGCGGGCCTACCAGAAACTGGACCCGCTCTGCGCAATCGCGCCGCGCATCTTCTACACTCCCGTATACGTTTTTTTTGTTTCCCATCTGGCCATCTGCGGCGAGTCTCTACCCCGACACCCTTCGCGTACTACATGAGCTCCATTCTGCGCATGTCGCACACGTTGGGGGCCGGCAGAGCCTGGCCCGAGGCCGCGCCCGAACCGTGCCCAGCCATCTCGGCGGGCGCCCCCGTTGGTTTTTGCGCTGGCCCGCTTGGGCCGCAACTGCTGCATGTGCAACTGATCGGGAGGGTCGTGGGGGTGGGGGGGACCAGCGTCTCCTTCGATCGATATCAGTATCGATCCCGCCAGCGATTTCACGCGATCGATCTCACTATCGTTGTCTCCACCGACGGCACTCTGTCGACCCCACAATCGATCTCACCATCGAGCTCGCTATTGTCCCAACACTCGTTCGCAACACCGATATCACTATTGATCTGAGCGCTGGCAACCCAATCCAAAGCGAAACGGCATGAATGCAAATGCCTTCGGAATAATGGTAGTGTTGTCTGTATGTCCGTCTTTGCGTATACCTACCTATTCATTTGCCAATCAATCAATCGATCGACCTGTCTATCTATGTACCTCCGCGTCTACGTATCGATCTGTACATGTATGTATGTATATATATATATATATATAACTATCCATCTGTATATATATATATATACGCACGCATCTCTCAGTCCATATATATATATATATATCTGCATCCACCCTCAGGAATTTACCATCGGGACGCCCTGGGGCCAACCATCGGGACAACCATCGGGGCAACCATCGGGACAACCGTCGGGACAACCATCGGGACAACCATCGGGACAACCACGGGGACAACCATTGGGACAACCATCGGGGCAACCACCAGGACAACGGTCAGGACAACCATCGGGACAACCTTTTAGCTCCATGTGGGCTCTACAACTGCAGAAAGTCGCGCAAATTCGCCTCGCCCGCGCGCGCTTGACGCGAACCGAAACCGAAACCGATTTCCCGGTTGGGGTCACTTCCGCTCACGCCCCCCAACCTCCGATTATGCTCGTTCCTGCGACGTCTCTGCGCGTGTCGTTGAGCACAGACGTGCATCGTGAGGCAGTGTGCCTTTTTAATGCTGTCGACTACTGCTGTCTACAATCGAGGGGCCCCTGAATCAGGTAAAGGTTGCGTCTCCCGCAACGGTGATCAAGATTGTCGTCCTCACGGACATTCCCGAGTAGACCGAGTGTGCTACCGTCGGTTCATATTGGTAGCGGAACCAAGATGAAAGAGCCCTGGGACAACCAAATACATACACACGAACAACAGGATTCTCCATATCTTCCCATACTTTCTAGGTTTCTGTCTTCCCCCCCACTTCTCATATTTTCCAATTTCTT
>CAUYUJ010017197.1:67318-89818 GCA_963575745.1 Prorocentrum cordatum | reverse complement strand
CGAGGAGGCGGGCGGCGAGATGCCGCAGCTAGAAGACGGGACGCACAAAGACCTAAGGGACGCGCAAAGACCTGAGGGATCCCGCGACATGGTGTCCTCGCTGCTGCTACCGCCCCCGCTCAAGAGCAGGCTCCGCAGCACGCCTCCCTCCTCCTCCTGTGGGGGAGGCACAGAGACATACTAATACGATATGTCTTCCTTGGAGGCGCGCGTCCAAGCCGAGCATATAGCATACCCATCTTGCAGTGTATCGTTTCCCGAGCGGTGTGGCCAGAGAGCGCCCGCCACGACGCACATCCTATGAGATTTCTCGGTGCGCGCGCCGCCCCTGGGGGGGCGACGCACATATAGTATAAGGTGACGCCGAGAAGAGTCGGCGGAGACGGTGTACATGCTGACTTTCAAGCGCAAGGCCCCCGCCATCGTGGAAAGGAGGCTCACGACCGACGAGAAGAGACAATCCTACGAGGCGAAACTGGAAGCCTTGTAGACTTTCAACCGTAACGATGGCTGGGAACCCATGCATCGACGAGGCCGAGGTCGACCCGGCACCCAGCTGCCCTTTGAGGTCACTGCTGAAGTGGAAGACGAAGGACGGGCAGAAGGTGGCCCGCGCGCGCGCGCTGTGCTGGGGGGTCGAGCATCGCAAGGCAGTCGAGGGCCAGCTCGACAAGGAGGCGCCGACCCTCCGCAGGCTGCTGGGCCGACACACGGTCATGCTGTGGGCGTCGCCAAAGAAGTGGAGGTTGTCCACGGCTGATGTGCAATCAGCGCTTCTGAGGCTGAGGACGCGAGCACTCGCGGCCTCAAGCTGCCACGCAAGCCCGCCGAAGGAGATGAGGGACGCGCCGGCGACCCAGATCGGCCTGCGTCCTGGACAGCTGCTGAAGATGAACAAGCCTTAAGTCGGGCGTGTCCCCCTACAGGGGGATTCTCGACGAAAATTAAGAACATACCCCCAAATAGTAAAAAAAAGTCAAAAAATAGTCTGGGTATTATCTTTTTAAATATCTGTTGACCATTTGGGGGTATGTTTTGAAGATGTTTTATTTTTCGCCCAAGATCCCCCTGTAGGGGGACACGCCCGACTTGAAACAAGCCCTGTTTCGGTGACACGCGGTCGCCCATTCTGTGGCAGTACAAGTCCGACGGAGCGACGAAGTGACGAGGGAGATCGGGCTCCAGAGCCACCGGCTCGAAGACTGCCTCCGATGTCCTCGCGGAGAAGGCGAGGGTCGGCGACGACCCGTCTGACGTGCACGGCTTCGACGGGCAGACCCTGCGTGGTGGACGGCCTGATCGCCAAGCACATGGATCGAAGATCGGGTTCTAGGAGCCCCCGGCTCGAAGACTGCTTCCGATGTCCTCGCTCAGAAGGCGAGGGTCGGCGACGACCCGTCTGACGTGCACGGCTTCGACAGGCAGACCTACGCGGTGTCGGGCGTTGGCAAAACTGGGTTTCGTGGAACCTGGTTTAGTGATTTGTACCAAGGGCGCCCCCCCGCCCCATTTCCACCAACCGGAACTGCCGTCACCCGAAAAGCACCAGTTACGGCAAACCTGGTTTAGTGAATCTGGCCAATTGAGGGGCCCCAGGGCCCTACCACTAACCGGGTCCCCTTACCCGGGGTCCTAGCTATACCCGATGGTGGACGGCCTGATCGGCAAGCAAATGGATGGACGACTCCATAGGCTGTGGCGAAGGTGTGCACGCTGAGGAGGACCTTTATACTGAGCCCGACGACCCGGAATGCTTCCAGGCCTGCCTGGGCGTGCTCAATGAGAAGCTCAAGTTTGGCAAGTGGGGTGTCGTACCCAGCATGATTTTCACTGGAAGCGAGGTTGAGCAATTGCTGAGCAACTACGCCGTGATGACCAAGTTCGAACAGCACCTGCACGCGATGAAGCCGATCACGATCGAGAAGCACCGCCGCCAAGATCCCACGAGTGTGGGGGGTGATCATTGCGGCAGCCACGGTATCCACCTGTGCGGCAGTTAGCGGCTGCGCCACCATCCAGGACATGATGGACGCCAACGAAGATCTCAGGCTCCTGAAAAACAACGCGGACGTGGGGCTCTACTCGGCTTCGAGAAAGGCCAGGAGTTACGCGTGTGTTGGAGGCTACTCCGACGCGTGCTGAGCCAACCGCCCCGACGGCAACTCGCAAGGATGCTTCGCGATCTGCATCGGCCCACGCGACGAGATCGAGGCTGGCAATCCGACCCCGTTCGCGACCATGTAGTGGGCGTCGAAGAAGCTGGCTCGGTTCTGCAGGAGTTCGCTACCCGCTGAGGCGCAGGCAGCTGCTCTCGGAGTGGACGTGATGAGGTGGGTCAAAATCTACTTGACGCTGAGTCTGCGTCCCGACGTCAAGAGCGAGGAGGACATGCCGCTCCTTGGACAAGCCCATTTCGCCACGGACGCCGAGTGCTCGTGCGGCGCGTCGCGGTCGGCGAGAGCGGGCCTGCGTGGGCATCGCCGAGAAGAGGACGGCGACCGAGGTGAAGATCGTGAACGATCAGATGCGTGAGACCGACGCTGCGTGGGGATGGGTGACCACCCGGCAGCAGCTGGCCGACGGCATGGCGCGACGCTCACCGCACCAGGATGGTGCCAGACGCGCTGCGCCGTGGAGGTCCACGCCTTTTGCGGTGCCGACCCCGACGCCCTGGCGGACGAGAAGCCCTCCAAACGCGCGGTGGAGCAGCGCGAGGAGCTCGAGCAGGCAGGCGACAATAGACGAGCGCCTTCCACTACTCACAAAAAGGGCTACTCGCAGATCGCCCGGATCCGCCGCGGGGGATCTGCGATCAATTACATCGACACAGACATGTGGTTTTCGGGCGTTTGCGAGTAGGCACTTTGCGAGTAGTCGGAACGCCCTCGGTGAGAGATTAGGAGCTCGAGCAGACAGGCGACAACATGGCAGAAGAGTTCGAGAAGACCCCCGAGCTGCAGCCCAAGCACAGGGCTAGGATGCCGGGGCACTTCGGTGCCAGTGGTAAGGAAGCTTGCTGCCACGCTGGCGGCGGGCTCAGCATCGAGTGCGGCAAGCACCAGCGACCTGATGACCCAGACGTCCAGCGACGTCGCCTGCATCGACTACGTCTACTACTACGACGCCGACGACGGCATCTACGAGTGGATGCGCACCGTGGCCCTGACCGCTTTGGCGACGGCCCTGATCTTGGTGTTCGCTGGCGGCTTCAAAGCAGCCTACTTGACGGAGGGTCAATTCGTTTGTTTGGAGACAAGGATGAGTTGGCTCGGGGAAGTGGTTGGGACCTCGTGGGTGGCTTGGGTTACATTCGTGGAGCACTGTGGCGTGTCTAACAAGGAACAAATGCGTAGTGCCACCCAAGATGAGAGTAGCAACAACAGAGAAGAGCGACAAGCAGCATAATACCACGACACTGAGCATCATGGACGAGGAGCCGCGCAGGCCCCACACGAAGAAGGCTCGGAACGTATGCCGCCAAGCGCCGACGAGGCACAACACGGAGCTCACGGCCCCGAGCTTCCAGAAGCTGGCAGCTTCTGGAAGCGCTCACAGGGCGTTCCCGACGCAAGCCGTTTTGACGAGGAGACCGGCGTCGCCGAAGTGACTGAGCACTTAGCCCGAGCACACCTTACAGAATGCCAATCTGGCGCCCTCCCGTTCTTTCCAGGCGAGATCGACCGATCACCTGGCATGACGAGAGATAATCCAAAACAAATCTGCCGTACGCCGCTGTCGCGATCACCGGTTTCACAGGTGTGATAGTCAGATTTGTGCAGGGGACCTGTGGTTTCCTCGCCGAGATAATGTTCTAGTTCGGTCTGGCGTTTTTTGATTTGAATTTCTTTCCTGGTTCCGTTCACGGGAGCCCCGATCTGTTAGGCAATATATGTTTGATACCTTTTCACACAAACTGTGCTAGCTCTTTTTTCCACCTGTGTCAATGCGAATCCTATTATATTGAGTTTGTTCCTGTGTAGTCTCTGCGCGTGTTGTTTAGCACTGATGTGTATCGTGAAGCAGTGTGCATGCTGTATGCTGTTGACCAGTTGCCGTTTATGATCGAGAGGCCCCTGAATCAGGTAAAAGGCTGCGTTTCTCGTACAGATAATCGAGACCATCGTTCTCACGAGTATTTCCGAGTAGACCTAGTGTGCTACCGTCGGATGATACAAGAGGCCCCCAATAGGCCCCCCCAGAGGCCCCCAGAGGCACCTAACAGGCCCCTGAGAGGCTCCGAGACGATCCAACGGGAACCCTTTTGAGCATGGTGTTGGGTTTCCCAAATGTGCACACGGCGCCAAGACGCTTCTACGGCAACGCCCCTCCTGGAAGAGATGCCCGCAGGGCTCCCAAAGAGGTCGGCGGTACGGCGTAAGCTGAGGAATGACATATGAACCCGTCTAGTCTGGTAGGCTCTCCGGGAGAGCTCTCGAAGACTCTGAGGAGGCCTTGGCTGGCCGTGCACGGTGCCCGGGTGCATCAGATTGAATGGAAGAGCAACCGATTTCGTATGGACGGGGCCCATCAAAATTGATTAAAAGCGCTCGGGAGCCACGAAACCATCCGATCGATAGGCCTTAGGGAATGTTTGCAAGATGCTCGAGCACGTGTGCTGGAAATAAGAGTAGCAGAATGAAAGCATCAGGGCTGATCATCCTGCGCGCCCTTGCACCAAACTGTTGCCTCCAGCGTCGGGGTATCACAGGAACTCAATAAAACATTGCACACACAAATGAGACAACGCTCGCACACATTGTATGCACACGCCGAACCACTCCCGAAAACCCATGCCATGGAGCACGCACAACTACAATCAAAATAGATGCAGTAGCCGCATGTTCACTCACAAAGTTAAAACGAGCCATCGATCCCTGCTGAACTCTCTATGTTCGACGCGGGAGAAGAAGCTCGCAAGTGAACTAACATAACCATGTTGACATTATAATTGGCGTACTGCTGCATTGATGTGCTCGTACGGTCAACGCTACATTCAAGGACATGTTGCGAATGATTACAATCATTTCGGATGAAAATATGATCCGATGGTGTGGTGTTTCGGACTCCGCGTCACACAATTCACAACTGCCAACAGTGCTCTCTTCAAAAACGTGCATGAGTGATTGACTCGAAATAATTATGGGAGGGGGGTGTGCTCTGGAGCCTTCGCCCCTCTTGGCATCGTCCTTGCGAAACTTCTGCCAGGTCCAGGAGGAAAACGAAGCTAGGGAAGGGGAGGAGGAAGCAAAGTCAGGAGAAATTCCTTCGTGAGTTTCCCAATCCCTCGCGCCGATCCTTGGATTCTCCTGGCACCCCACGCAGGGGCAACGAAACCCGCCACCACCACCACCTGCAAGCCAGCAGGATGCCCCGCAGATGCACCCAAGATGGTGTACACCACCACCGCCCCCGAAGCCCGCTATGCCCACCCTCCGGGCGGTGATGGTGATCTTCCTCCTTGGCCCCTCCATGTCGGCGGTTCAAAGATGGAGCGCTGGGAGATGGGGCCCTAAGGATAGGAGGGGATCCCAGGTGGAATCCCACCAGCCCTCTGGCCGTTGGTGGTTTAACGAATTGTTCTATTCCCTCTTCCAAAACCTTTCCTTTCCGTTCTCGGGGGAGGGCTTTATCACTATTCCCTAGTAATATGCACCCCCTCCTCCAGGCGACCGGCAGCCAACCAGGAACCATGCCGACCACCATGATCTCCCCCCCCACCATCCCTGTCAAAGAACAATGAAAGAAACACATTCTGCCTCCAAATTCGGAGCATGCGCAGCCAACCCGATGCGCCCCCCCCATTATCCCTGTCAAAAAGCAATACCACATACACTGTTTGGCAAAGTCTTGAGTCATGTTCGTGAGGTCCGCGAGCACAGATGTTCTTTTGACAAGGACGGCGGGGTGTCAGCATATTGCCTGCAGTGCGCACCGCGTGCACCTCGCGGCTGAATCTGGATCATGCGCGGCCACCCCGCGATCACTGCCAAGTGGTTTTTGACATGCACGGCGCGGGTATTGGCGAAAAGCCTGCTGTGCGCAAACCCACCAGGCACAGTGATGGGCATTGATTTTCGACGAGGATGGTGGGGGTCGACATGTTTCCCGAGGTGTGCTGCCACGTGTGCAGGCGCACCCGACACGCTCTGCACGTGCCCCGAACGTGGCGCACCAGGCGCGGCTGGAGTATGCGGCACATCTGGCGCACGTGGCGCATCTGGCGCACCAGGAGTGCCTGGCACGCGCGGCGCACCTCGCTCCCGCGTCGCGCACGTGGGGTCGCTTCTGGTTCCCAGCAGCTGTCCGTCCCAAAACGACCGCTGACCATGCCGAGACTCGGGTGCTACGTATGTGTTGGGAGGGCGGGTGGGAGTGATCGAGACGGCTTGCGGGCGGGAGGGTGCCTTGACCCCTCCCCCTCCCCCCTCCCCTGGGCCTGGACGGGGGGGGGAGGGCGCGATCGGTCAGAGCGTCGAGGATGACTCCAAGAAGGCCTCAGAGATCGCAAGATGGCCTCCAAGATGGCCCAATATACCGTAAGATGGCTTAGGATATTCTCCGACATGCCTCCAATAGGCTCCAAGATCGCTCCAAGACGGCACCATGTGCTCTCGAAGCCCCCATCAGGGCCCTCCCAAGATGCACAAACCCTTCAAACACAGGGCAAACAACGTGTTGTGCCTTCTCGCTTCCAATTAGCTTGTGAGGCCTCAAGATGGCCGAAGAGAGACCCAAGCCTCAAGAGGGGCCCACGACGGTCGCAAGAGCGCGCAAGCGCCCCACGACGGCCCCAACACGCAACTTTTCAGCCTCGGGGAGGGGGCTGACTGTATGTCCCCCTTTTAAGACACAAGGCCCAAAACGGCCCCTAGAGGCCTCCAAGACCCCCCCCAAAGGAGCCCCAAGAGGGCTCCAAGAAGGTCTCGATAGGGACAAGAATGCTTCCAAAATAGGTACGAAATGGCTCCGAGATACCTCTTCTAAGAGGCTCGCGGATCGAAAGCTTCGCGAAGGCTTTATGGTTGACTCGACTCGTCGTTGTCGTCGCCACCTTCATCGTCGTCTCCTTCTTCCACCCCCCTTCCAATCTACTGAGTCGTCCGCTTCTTCTTCTTCTTCCTCCTCTTCCTCTTGTGTTTTTTCTGCGTCCTTCTCCTGTTGCCAACGGCAGGATCCCCGCTCCGAGAGGGTCCCAAGACAACTCAAAGAGGGCCCCCAGAAGACCCCAAGCCGGTGATGCGGGAATACTCTTCCGAGACGGCTGTTCCACTGCATGCTTCTACACTTCCCTGATCAAAGCAACTCGCCTGGCGATCATTTCTGGATGGACTGGTGGGGATGCCCGCGTCAAGAATGTGTACTTGGAACCGCCGATCCAGGCGCCACCGCGGGGCTGGCCACGTCAGGGGGCCCCCTTGCCGGCAAGGCGTCCCGTCCCGGCGCGGCGTGCCCTGCACAAGAACAAGGGCGGCACCGGGCGGCCTTCCCCTCCGTGGGCTCGACCTGTGAGGCCGATTCGGGCCCGGTGCTCCCTCCTAGCACTCGGCACATCCCGTTCATGCAGGCCAGATGCTCCCTCCTAGCACTCGGCACCTCCCGCTCCTCGTGCGCGTCGACAGCTCCGCTCGTCTCGCTTGCTGCCCCTTCCGCGCGCTTCTGAGGTAGCGTTCCCGTCACCCTACAAAAAGCCGCTGCTGCCCGTGCTCCCCAAATTCACGGCCATGCTCCTCACTCACGTTCGGCATGTACGCGCAAACGCTTGCTCTGGCGGTATGACGTGATGCACATACTAGCCCCATGCTCCGATGAACCAAACTTCACGCTCGAATCCAATATCGTGTGCCCAACAACTGTCATTACTTGACCCGTGACCCCGTATAATTAAGTGAGTTGCCAGAGTGAGTTCCAGCAGAGTTGGGAAGATCATGAAATTGATCAGGCTTCATGGTGTAAACGGCACGCGTGCCCTGACTCTTGCACCAAGAAGCTGCGAGGGACAGGAGGCTTTCGCCTCCTTCCTCCAGGAGTTTCCTTCAGTGGCCAGGGTGGGGAGGGGGGAGGACGGACGACGAACGAACGAACAACGACGACGAAAATAACGAGGTCCGAGCTCTAGAACACAGCTGTGCAAGAGAACATGATCAATGTCCGAAGGCAGAAGGGATGGTGACGGACAAGCTGCCTTCACGAAAGGCATCTCGATATGCTCAGCAGCGTGCAGCCGAATCACTTCCTGCATCTCGCCGAACCTCATCCACAAAAGCGAAGAAGCACTGCATTCAATCGCAATATGAATCGGACGAAACGCTTCATTGCTAATGAATGAACAACGTCCACATCAAATTACCCTGTGCACATCACGGCGTGTGGGCAAACCTTCGAGTCCATCGCAGAGTCATGCGCCCATTTGCATTCGCCCTCAACGTCTGCCAGCTAAGCGAGTAATCGAACCAGCCCTATGGTTTAGCGAATTTACTCTTCCAACCCCCTCTTCCACTTCGGGGAACATTTTACCACTGCTCCTTCTCAATATCCCCTCCCCCACCCGACCGGCTACAAACCAAGGACTACCCCTCCCATCCCTGTCAATGAACCCGGCGCGACCCCAATCAGGCGAAAACTTCCCATTGCATGGGCGCAATGCTTGGCATCGCTTGGCATTACTTGGCATTGCTTGGGGAACCCGGGGAACTGCTTGGCATCGCTGGGCATTGCTTAGCTGTATCTGGCATTGCTTGGGGAACCTGGGGAATCCGAAGAACCCGAGAAACCCAGGGAACCTGGGGAACCCGGTGAACGAGGAATCCAAGGAACCCGATGAACTCGGGGAACCCGGGGAACCCGAGAAACCTGGCCAGGGAACCCGAGGAACCCGAGGAACCCGGGGAACCCGGGGAACCCGAGGAACCCGGGGAACCCGAGGAACCCAAGAAACCCGAGGAATCCGGGGAACCCGTGGAATCCCACGGAATCTCCGGGGAAGGGGCAAAGTAAGCCCCAGAGGCACCGACCTGTAACCAGGTAAGAACCCTTTTGGGGGAAAACAGTGCGAAGTGCAGTTTGCGGCAAGATCTTGGGTCATGCTCGGGGGGGCCGCGAGCACCTTGTATTGCTTTTGCTGACAGGGACGGCGGGGGCGCCAGCACATGGACTGTGCTGTGCACAGGGGCACCGCCCATGTCAAAGCACTACACCAGCTGCACTTCGCGGCAAAATCTGGAGCATGCACGGGCACCCCGCGGTCACTTTGCGCTGGCACATTGCCTGCCGTGCGCAGGCGCACGCAAACATCAGGATGGCCAGTTCGACGCGACTGCGCACCGGCTTTCGATAGGGGTGGTGTGGGCCGACGTGTTTCCCGATGTGCGCGGGCGCAACTGGCACACTCTGCGCGTGCCCCGAAAGCGGAGGAGGCGGAGGAGGAGGAGGAGGAGGAGGAGGAAGAGGAGGAGGAGGAGGAGGAGGAGGAGGAGGATGAGGCGGAGGCGGAGGCGGAGGAGGGAGGGGGAGGAGGGAGGAGGGAGGAGGGAGGAAGGAGGGAGGGAGGAGCGAGGAAGGAGGAGCGAAGAGGATGATGATGATGATGATGATGATGATGATGATGATGATGATGATGATGAGGAGGAGGAGGAGGAGGAGGAGGAGGAGGAGGAGGAGGAGCAGGAAGAGGGAGAAGTAGGAGGAGGAGGAGGCGGAGGAGGGAGGAGGAGGAAGAGGGGGAGCAGGAGGAGGAGGAGCTGGCACGCTTGGCGCTTGGGCCCCAAGGCCACGGGGCGCGCCTGGCACGCGTGGCGCGCCGCGCGCGCCGCGCACCTGGGGTCTGCAGTGGTTCCCGGTGTAGCTGTCCATCTCAAGATGGCCGCTCAGAAATCTTCGCTAGAAGCCCAATCCTGAAATCCGCGATCTGTTCAGTGACAATCCAAATTTGTCGATCGAAAATCGTCAAGATCTTATTGGGGGCCCATCGAAATCCAAGACACCCAGGGCACCCTGGCAGAATCCGACTGGTTTCTTGGCACGCGCCCCCACTGTACTACTTCTGTGTTGGGAGGGCGGGTGGGAGTGAGCCAACAAGTTTGCGCCTGGGAGGGGCGTCTTGACCCCTCCCTTCACCCTCTCCCTTGGACCTGGACGGGGTGTTCGCGAGCGATTAGAGAGAGCGTCCAAACAGCCTCGGCGAGAAGGCAAACATCGCTGATATCGAGCTCCTCCAAGATGGCCACAAGATGGCCCCGAAGCAGAGGGCCCAAAGAGGCGCCCAGGAGGCCCCAAAAGGACTCCAAGAGGCCTCTGGTCTTTCTGCTCGCCCTCGTACCCCTCCTCCTGCTCCGCGTCCTCCTCCTCCATCTCCTCCTCCCATCCCCATCCTCGTCCTCCGATTCTTCCATCATCCCCCCTTTGGAGTATGACGGCTTCCCCAGCCCTCGATTCCACTGCGCACTTCTCCACATCCCTGATCAGGGCAACTCGCCTGGGCATTATTTCTGGTTAGACTGGTTGAGTCACCTTTTTTTAGTCGCAGCTGCAGGCTAACGAGCCGACCATGTCAGTAGAGCAGCACGGGCTGCGAGCACCCTAATTGCCGGCGCGCGCGCCGCACAGGCAGACTAAACCCACCGCTGAGGGAAAATGCGCCGGGGCTGAGCTGCGCCGACGGGTGGAAGCTGCCAGCAGCGGAGGCGTCGGGGAGTTGCAACGTGCGAGTACCATGGGAGCGAGATCACCAGGCACGAGAATTAGTCCTTGTCGCGACCAGGCGCCAGAGGACAGAGAGGCAGACCGCCAGGGGACACGCTGGGCTGGACAGGAAGGCTGAACCACTCCTGCGAGACACGGCGGCCAGAACCCCAGGGGCCAGCTGAAGACCAAAGCCAGGGGAGTGCAAGCACTGCTAGAACCGGCCAGAACTCGCGAGACCTGACGCAAGGGCACACTCGGACCCACGGAACGGAGAGAGTATGCGGCCAGGTCGCCACCACTGCGGCTGAGGAGGACGAAGCCCAACACCAGTGGCGGAGTAAGAGCCAAACGCGGCCAAACCGACCGGTGACTGGGAACAGGGCCCAGAGTGTGAACGCACGTGTACCGGGGCTGGTCAAGACGCGTGAGTGGCTGACGTCACGAAAGGGCCAGAGCCGGGGAAACCACGCCAGGCCGTGGCGGGATCTAGGCAAAGACCAGAGTGAGAACAATACTAAGAGTGCCAAGGCCGGAAGGCACGTTGCGCCCCGCCCCAGCGGAGACAGCGCGCCCGGCATTGGCGGCAACTGGGGGCCAGTTCCCCCAGGGCGGGGAGGCCGAGCCAGTGGCCGAGCAGGAACCGTGGCGGCCCAGGGGACCGAAGCCGAGGGACCGGGTCCCCAAACCCCCGACGTCGTGATTTTTTCACGACGCGACCCCCAAAGGTCTGGACCTCTTCCCCGGGACTGGTTTTCCTCCTGAGCCGTTTTTTGACGGCCCCGAGGCCCGCTAAGGGCCCCCAGAGGCCGAAAATAGTGAAAACCCTCCCGTCGTGATTTTTTCACAACGCGAGGGGGTCTGGGTCAGGCCATGACAACGTCCAGGCGTTGGTCAGAGCGAAACCCACGACAATAGCGGCCATGGCCGGTAGGCGCGGGGAACCCGCCCCGGCGGGCCCCGCGAGCCCCGTATTGACGGCGGCCGGGGGGCATCTCAAAGGCGAGGGACCTTGCTGGGCGCCGCGAAGGTTCTCACCACACGACCCAGGGCTGCCAGTGGGGGCTGAAGGCCACTGCCGCCAGGTGAGGTGAGAGCTAGTATAGCATGCGGTCGATGACAAGCATGCTGCGCGCAGTGCGCAGCACCGTGTCGACTGCATCTGCCCCCCGTCCGTACACCGTGCCGTGGGGGGCAGCGCCGGGGTAAGGCCCGCTCGTGCACGGGGGGCTGGCCAGGCACTGTGGGCGACCTCAGTCGACGGCAGCACGCTCCAACGAAGTGACTGCTGCCTGGCATGAGAAGGGACCCTCTGGGCCGCGGGCGAAGCAAGTGCTGGGAGTGCTGCTAGGGACGACTGACGGTCGCACGGTTGGCGTGGAGGGGGGCAGACGAGTGCGGGCATGCGGTGCGCCGCGAAAGCACCGTGCCGGCTGCGTCTGAGCCCCGCCTGGACAGCGAGTGGTTGAGTTACTTTTTTTGGTCGCGGCCACCAGCGAGCGCGCAGGCGGCGAGAGAAGTTGTCCGGGCCGACGGGGTGGTTGAGTTACTTTTTTTGGTTCGCGGCTCCAAGGCGAGGGACATGGAGCGGGCACAACGTCCGGGGCGCGGGGGTCCCGGGTCAAAATACCACCCCTCCCTAGGGGGGCCCGGGCCCGGGGCCAAGAGTGCCCCAAGAGGCTCCCAAGACGGTCCAAGAGGACCCCGAATCGCCGAACGACCAGTCCAAGACGTCTATACGGCCTCCACACGGCCGAGAAGGCTAGAAGATGCCCCAAGAGTCCTCGAAGAGCACTACTAGGAGAGCTCCAAGAGGCAAAACTCATTCATTTCCCATGATTTTTTCAAGGATTTGAGCGTTCTCGCGTTCTCAGCTTCCCGACGCTCCAAAATAGCCTAAGAGGCTCCAACGATCGCCCCAACAGGCCTCCAAGAGGATCCCGAAACGGGCCAAAGAGGGCCCGAAGACGGCCCAAGACGCCTGCAAGACGGCCAAAGAGGCCCCCTTAAGAGGGCTCCAAGAGGGTGCCTAGACAGGGGAACCAAACGGACATTTCGAGCCCTCGGCCCTGCCGAGAGGCTCCCAGAAGGCCCCAAGAGGCCCCCAAGAGGCCCCCACGAGGCTCCAAGAGGCCCCCAAGAGGCCCCCAGGAAGCCCCAAGAGGCCCCCGAGAGGCTCACAAGAGGCCTCCAAGATGCTCCCAAGGGGCTCCCAAAACTGCCCCCCAGAGGTCTCCGAGAGCGCTCCGAAGAGATCCCACACACAGATTCCCTGAGGACTGTGACACACGTCGTCGTCGTCGTCGTCGTCGTCGTCGTCGTCGTCGTTGTCGTCGTCGTCGTCGTCGTCGTCGTCGTCGTCGTCGTCGTCGTCGTCGTCGCCGTCGTCGTCCCCTTTCAGGGTCGGCGGCACCGACCGTAAGGCCTCGGAAAAGATGCCTCATCTGTAGGAGTGCAACTACATGTTCACCTGCTGCTGCTCGCCGACTCTCTCCACCTGCGTTTGCCTCCAACTGCGGATTCAGCATCCCCACCTGACCATGACGCCATCGAGCTCATGATTGTTACAGGAGCCAAGGCCTACCAATCCCGACAGCTTAGTAGTCATCGTGCCATCCCATTGGGCACTGTAGGCATACGTCTGCACCAAATGAGCGGAAGACACGCTCAGGAGGCTGTCCGACGAACAGAGGATGAGGAGGAGGATGAGGAGGAGGAGGAGGAGGAAGAGGAGGAGGAGGAGGAGGAGGAGGAGGAGGAGGAGGGAGGAGGGGGAGGAGGAGGAGGAGGAGGAGGAGGAGGAGGAGGAGGAGGAGGAGGTAGAGAAGGAGGAGGAAAAGGGGGAGGAGGAGGAGCAAAACCACCTGCACAGCAGCGTGCGGCGCCTGGCCTCCTGCCTCCTGCCCTCCTCCCGCGGCTGCCGCGGAAGAACCACGCGAGGGGCATGGCGGGGACGTACTCCCACAGGTTACCAATCTCGACGCAGGGGAACCTCTTGGCCCTGTCCTGCGCAGCGCGCGCTGCTGCAGGACGACGTGCCCACCGAGCACAACAGGCACGAGTCTCACTGCGGCATGCCAGGCATGAACGTTTCCCAACTCACGCTCCGCATCATCTTGTACATTCGAGTGCGCTCCGTTTGCGCAACTGTCAGCCCAACCCCTTCATTATCAAATGACTTTACCCATCAAGCAAATCAGCAATGCCTCGTGCTCCCCTGTGCGCAACAGAAGCCCGCCACCCCAAATCCTCTGTTGCGATGCTGTGTTTGGAGAGGCGCTCTGGAATGACTTCCCATGTGTTTCGTTGCCCCCCTGCGAGGGTTTCTCTCATGGGGTCATGCCTCAGGCTGCATGCCACAGGAACCAAGACGAGCGCGCCAAGGTTCGCAGAGCTCGCGCGAGCGGGACAGTGCTTCGCACCACGCCACAATGTGGGAACTGCTTGCTGTGGAGAGGGGCCGCGAGAGTCGACAAGCGCGTTCCACTACTCGCAAAGTAGCTACTCGCAAATGGCTTGAATCCGCCGCGGGGATCTGCGATATTTTACATCGAAGAAAAAACACATGTTTTTGTCAGTCGTTTGCTACGTAGGCACTTTGCGAGTAGTGGAGCGCGCTCGGTGAGAGAGCACTCCCAACACGCGCCAAAATCACCAATGTCCACGTGCTGTCGAAAACTGGTGCCAGCAACTGACCAGAGAGCCGGAGGGGCGGATGCTCCTTCACGTCGTATCCCTCCCTCTGCCACGTAGCAGCCTGGCGGCGTTTCGGCCGTAGATGCTCTGTGCTTGACGAGGCAAGCTACCAACCGATCTATGGGAAAACGCGCAGCTAGTTGACACGCGCAGGGCTGACCTACGACCGTCCTCATGCACCTCCCGTTTACGTACCTTCCATCCTCCCTATCTGCCCCCCGAGACTGTGAGATTCACTGGCGCTTCTCTGGTCGGAGTGAATGCGGCTGTCATGCGCTTGCTGCAGCAAAGGAAACGACCAAACATGACAAGAGGGCACGTCCAAAAGTAGGTGCGCGGTGGGTCGATGGAACTGCAAACCTTGTCGTGGGGACTGCCAATGAACTGGGCGGGGGAGAAACCAATGGGGTTAATCCAGCAAGCGCTCGTACCGGTCCATCTTTCTGTTGCTCGCCGCCTCCCTTGGGCCAGCGGTGTGACCTGGCGCAGGACAAGTAATTGTGCGGACCGTCCAACCCTGTGGTCTGCGAGCGCTGATTCCGCGAGCCGAGTGACAGCTGCGATCGTGGGGAGATCACTCGGCAAACGCGCCTCGTAACGGTGCCAGCGACGGACGGGTCCAGGTGGCCTTTCGGGGGACGTCTTGGACCACACCACCGAGCGACCTCCCTCGAGGAACAAGCAAATGCACAAAACTGTCGGAGGTCCACGCGGATTTCTTGGATCGGCGTTGGGCTCCCCTCCCTGGCGCACGGAGCGCGCCAGGGCTAGCGCCGCAGGCGTCACCACGGGGGCCCAGCGCGGATCCGAGGAATCTGCGAGGAGCTCGCATTGTATTCTGATTCTTCGACTCCCTCGCACAGACCTGCCAGGCGACGCATCGCGGCCCGCTCTCGCCACCCTCGCAGCGCGAGGCGTCCAGCGACGACCCGTCGACGCAGGGGCCCGGAAAAACCCGCGGCCCCCTTTCGATGGCCCTCCGAGCGCCTGTCAGCGCCAAGGCCTGCTTGATCACCGACGCAGGCGGTGCAACGATGGCCGACACAGGCCGGACAGGGTGAACACGCGCACATTCTCTCTGTCTCACTTTCGCTCTCTCCATCTCTCTCCCTCTTCCTCCCTCTCCCTCTCCCTCCCTCCCTTCCTCCCTCCCTCACTCTCCACCGCCCCAAATTACCTCCTCCCCCGCCCCTGCCTCCTCCTTCCCCCTCTCGGTCGCCCCATGCCTCCACGCGCATCCTCCACATCTTCTTCCCGAGCAGCCGGTACTTGCCGTCCATATCCGTGCAGGCGTCCCAGACAGGGTCGCCCTGACGGGCGGGCAGGGCGCGGCGGGCGGCGGGCGGGGCGGGCGGGGCGGGCGGCCGCTTCGCCAGCCTCGCGCGCGCGGGGGTCCATCGCTGGGGCGGCTGGAGGGCGGCAGGCGGGGGAGGAGGGGAGGCAGGAGGCGGCGGGGGAAGGAGGGTGGAAGGAGGCCGATGGGGAATGAAGGGAAGGGGGGGGGGGGAGGGAGGGGAATGAAGGGAGGGAGGGCGGGGAGGTGGGAGGGCAGGAGGCTTATGGGGAGGGGGGGAGGGAGGGGGTTGGAGGTGGACGAGGCCCACCCTCCCCCGTTCACGTGGCAGGCGGCTTGCTGTGGTCGAGGGCCGCGGCGGCAATGCCTCGGGGGTGGAGCCGGGCTTGCTCCCAGGTGTCTTCGGCGGGAGGCGGGAGGAGTAGCGATTGAGAGGAGGAAGAGTGGATGAGAAACGAACAGGCGTACATACGTATATAAACAAAAAACGGTAGAGAATGAGGGACAGAGATAGAGAGAGAGACAGAACAATCAAACAACTAAAACTATACATGTACAGAATTACACATGAATTATACATATAAATGTACGTTTACATATGTTCACAATGAATCCGACCATGCATCCCCGTTTCCCCAAACAGCGTTTGCACTTAGAAATTGTGACTTCTGATCTAAAGAACTTGGCCGTGTGGTTGGCCTGGCCGCTATGTACTCGCCGTCGCCGCCTCGTCGCCGACCGTCGTCTGGACTGTGGGACTGTGTGACCGGTTTGGCGGTTGTGTAATCGCCGTCGCCGCCTCGTCGCCGCCCGTCGTCCGGGCTTGTTTGGTCTGGCGGTTGTGTGGCCGCCGCCGCCGTTCGGTCGCCGCCTCGTCGCCGCCGAAGATCTTCGTTTCGAAAAGGATATTCGGGTCTCCCCCCCTTCTGGGGTTAACGGGTCGCTTTTTCGTATTGCAATTTACATGTGGATCTGCCAAATCGCCCCTCCGAAATATGAAGTCGTACCATCCCAAACAGGCGGGAACTCGGCACCCCTTCATCTTCTGCCAAAAAATATGCGCGAACACTCGGTCACCAGAAACCGACCATTTTTCAAAACCCTTTTTGCAACAAGTAGGACGATGTGTACACGCGCGCGTCGTCGCGCACGCATGCCGCAACCCTTTGAAAACGGTAGGTTCCGTAAAAATTTCGAGAAATCGAAAATCACGGAAACAGGCAAAAACAAATGTTTGCGCCACACTGGATTTCCACACAAAGCTTGCGCCCGCGCTTCTGCCGTTTTTGAGGGAAGCAAACCTGGTTTTCCCCGAACTTATCATGACATGCTACGAAACGGGCCTCCCGCGCGCGCGTGTCGAAATCGTTCGAACGCCCTTGCGCGCGTGCTGTCGCAAAAACCCTGCGCAACAAATGGGACGAAGTGCACGCGCGCGCGCGCCGTCGCGCGCGCATGCCGGAATCCGTCAGAAACCTTTGGTGCTGTAAGCCTTTTCAATGACGAGTGCCCCGAAACATATCAAAACGCATAATTTTGCAGCACCATTTTTCCAAACAGACATGCGCTGGCGGTCGTGCAGGTTCTTAAGACAACCATCGGTTTCCCAACATGCTTATCAATTTCTGCCAAACAAGCCTCTCGCGCCGCATGTCGAACTCATTCGAACGCCCTTGCACGCGTGCTGGGAGGAGGGGGCGCGATCCGTTTCAAATAATACCCCGCGGGCCACTCGCGCGAGTCGGCCGCGCGCTCATGTCGAACTCCTCCAGGCCTTCGTAGCCGACGCGAAGAAATCGTCGTTATCAGCCAGCGTAATTAACATCTGCGTCGTCAGTTGCTTTGCCGTCGTCGTCGCCCCCGTCGCCACCATCATCGCTACCATCAGAATCGTGTCTACCGTTGTCGGCGTCGCCATGATACCGCGCCCGCCCAAGTAACCGACTCGCACTGAAGTGCCCGCTGGGAAATGCCCAGCGGTCAGAGCCACAGCGGCCGCGTCGGTCGCGCCAAGCTAGGTGGCAGCTGTGCGCGCGTGCATGCGCGGGCTAGCGCGGCCGCAGAATACACCACTCAACGCCAAGCACTCATTGCAATCACCGCCGCATGGATTTTGCAAACCAAGTTGCGGGTGGATGGGTGGCACATTTGAACGGGCATGGGATGTGTCAGCTCATGTGTAAAACCAATTGCACCGCATGGATTGCACCGCACTTTTTGCACCGTTTAGATTGTACCACATTTCTCGCAGAACATAGGTTCTCCCTTCTAAAAGAAATATAGACTCTACCCCTCCCCCCCCGGCGTTATCGTTCCCCCCGCGCCCGATGTAAATCACATATGACTATGACCACATGTTCATCCGAAACTTGAAATCGCAGTGTCCCAGGCCAACCGGGCTCCCCCCCTGAGGTTCCCTTTGTAAAACACACTATGCGGTGACTTCTTTTGTTCTAACATCAGACTTGTTCGCGAACCCCTTGCAAAAAATACGGGACGAAGTGCGCACGCGCGCGTCGTCGCGCGCGCATGCCGAAATCCTTCAAAAACCCTCGGTGTCGGAAGAAATTCGCAATCGAGTCTCCAAACAACATGCAAAAACACAAGGTTTCGCAACACTGGTTTGCTAACGAAACTTACGCGCGGGCTCTTGCGAAATCTTCGGAGAACCATGGGCTTTTCAAAATTCTCACAACATGCTACCAAGCGGGCTTCGCGCGCGCATGTCGAAATCTGTCGAACGCCCTTGCGCGTGTGCCGTCGCGAGAATCCTCTGCAACAGTGTGACGAAGTGCAGACGCGCGCGTCGTCGCGCGCGTATGCCGGAGTCTTTCAAAACCCATCGGTTTCGGAAGGATTTCAAAATCGTGTCCAAACAAAAGCATACAAAAACACAAAGTCTCGCAACACGGATTTTCAACAAAAACGTGCGCGCACGCTGTTACGTCGTCGTCGTCGTTGTCGTCGTCGCCGTCCTCCCTCCTCCCACGTCGTCGTTGTCGTCGTCGCCTACGTCGTCCTCTGTCTTTCCTCGTGTTCGTCGTCGTCGTCCTCTTTGGCGTCGTGGTCGTTTCCGTCGTCGTTGTCGCCGTGGTCGTCCTTCCTCCTCCTCCTCCTCCCTCATCGTCGTTGTCGTGCGTCGTCGGAGTCTCGTCGTCGTCCCTTCTATTTCCTCGCCGTCGTCGTCGTCGTCGTTGTCGTCGTCGTCGTCGTCATCCCTCCTCCCTCGTCGTTGCCGTCGTCGGCGTCGCCGTCAGCCTTCCTTCTTCGTCGTTCGCGTCGTCGCCGTCCTCCGTTCTCCCTCGTCGTTGTCGTCGTTGTCGTCGATGTCGTCGTCGTCGTCCGCCCTCCTCCCTCGTCGTCGTTTTCGTTGGCGACGTCGTCGTCGTCTTCGTCGTCGTCGTCGGCGTCGTCGTCGTCGTCGTCGTCGTCGACGTCGGCGTCGTCGTCGTCGCCGCCATCGTCGTCGTCGTCGTCGTCGTCGGCGTCGTTGACGTCGTCGTCGTCGTCGGTGTCGTCGTCTTCGTCGTCGTCGGCGTCGTCACCGTCGTCGTCGTTGTCATCGTCGTCATCGTCGTCGGCGACGGCGTCGTCGTCGTCGGTGTCGTCGTCGTCGTTATTGTCGGCGTCGTCGAAGTCGTTGGAGACGTCGTCGGTGTCGTCGCAATCGTTGCGGGCTGTTGCGGCCGCAAAGATGTAGCAGCCAACACCCAGCACTCATCGCAATTGCTCCCGCATGGGTTTTGCAAACCAAGTTGCTTGTGGATGGGTGGAATGATTGCGCGAGCAGAGGGGGTTGACCACTTCAAGTTCGGCAAGTGATTTGAACCGCATAGACGGCACCACATCGATTGCACTATTTGTGTGGCGCCACAAACAATGCACAACGTAGTGCGCAACAAGTGTTGCATCGCATAACTTGCACCACTTAACTGCATCATCTAGCTTGCGCAAAATAGATTGAACCGCGTCTACGGCACCAAATAGATTCTCCGTTCTAAAAAGAGAATAGACTCCCCCCCCCCCGGCATTATCCGTTCCCCTTTCGGGTATGTAAATCATGAATGGTTCTGGCCACAGGTCCATCCCAAATGTGAATTTACGCTATCCCAGGGGGGCCGGCATCGCTCCCACGGGGGTTCCCTTGCACAAGAAAACACAACACGCGGGGACATGTCTTGTTCTAACATAAGACTTTGTCACGAATCCCTTGCAAGAAAAGGGACGAAGTGCACGCGCGCGCGTCGTCGCGCGCGCGCATGCCGGAATCCTTCAAAAACCTTCGGTGTCGGAGAGATTTCGCAATCGAGTTTCCAAACAAACATACAAAAACACATGGTTTCGCAACACGGATCTGCTAAAAAAGCTTACGCGCGAGCTCTTGCGAAATCTTAAGAAAACCATTGGTTTTTCAACATGTTCACAAAATGCTACCAAACTGGCTTCGCGCGCGCATGTCGAGCTCATTCGAAAGCCCTTGCGCGTATGCCGTCGCGAGAACCCTCCGCAAAAAACTGGACTAAGTGCAGACGCGCGCGTCGTCGCGCGCGTATGCCGAACCCCTTTAAAAGCCGTCGGTTTCGGAAGGATTTCAACATCTTGTGTTCCAGAAAACCTATCAAAAACATAAGGTTTCGCAACACGTATTTTCACCAAACGCGTGCGCGCGCGCTCTTGCGTCGTCGTCGTCGTCGTCGTCGCCGTCCTCCCTCCTCCCGCGTCGTCGTCGTTGTCGTCGCCTACGTCGTCCTCTGTCTTTCCTCGTGTTCGTCGTCGTCGTCCTGTTTTGCGTCGTGGTCGTTTCCGTCGTCGTTGTCGCCGTGTTCCTCCTCCTCCCTCGTCGTCGTCGTCGTCCGTCGTCGGCGTCTCGTCGTCGTCCCTCCTATTTCGTGGCCGTCGTCGTCGTCGTCGTTGTCGTCGTCGTCTTTCCTCCTCCTTCGTCGTTGCCGTCGTCGGCGTCGCCATACTTCCTCCTTCTTCGTCGTTCGCGTCGTCGCCGTCCTCCCTCCTCCCTCGTCGTTGTCGTCGTCGTCGTCCTCCCTCCTCCCTCGTCATCGTCTTCGTTGGCGACGTCGTCGGCGTCTTCGTAGTCGTCGTCGGCGTCGTCGTCTTCGTCGTCGTCGACGTCTGCGTCGTCGTCGTCGCCGACGTCGTCGTCGTCGTCGTCGGCGTTGCCGTCGTCGTCGTCGTCGGTGTCGTCGTTGTCGTCTTCCCTCCTCCCTCGTCGTTGTCGTCGTCGGCGTCGCCGTCCTTCCTCCTTTTTCGTCGTTCGCGTCGTCGTCGTCCGCCCTCCTCCCTCGTCGTCGTTTTCGTTGGCGACGTCGTCGTCGTTTTCGTCGTCGTCGTCGTCGTCGGCGTCGTCGTCGGTGTCGTCGTCGTCGTTGTCGCCGTCGTTGAAGTCGTTGGAGACGTCGTCGGTGTCGTCGTAGTCGTTGTCGGCGGCGTCGTCGTCGTCGTTGTCGCTGTCGTCGGCGTCGCTGTCGTTGCCAAGTGCCATTTGGTACCCACCGTCACGGTCTTAAGAGAGTTTGCAAACCAAGTTGCGGGTGGGTGGGTGGGATGTTTGCGCGAGCAGTGGAGTGGACAACTCACTCACTGCGAACGGAAATTCGCTGCACTACATACACTACACCAGATTGATTCTCCTTCCTAGAAAGAAAATAGACTCCACCCCCCCTGGCGTTATCCGCCCCCCTTTCGGGTACGTAAATCATGTACGATTATGACCACATGGTTATCCGAAATATGAATTTACACTATCCCAGGGGGGCCGGTATCGGTTCCCATGAGGTTCCCTTGTAAAAAACAGCACGTGGGGACATGTTTAGTTCTAACATCAGACTTTGTCACGAACCCCTTGCAAAAAAGGAGACGAAGTGCGCACGCGCGCGTCGTCGCGCGCGCATGCCGAAATCCTTCAAAAACCTTCGGTGTCGGAAAGATTTCGCAATCGAGCTTCCGAAAAAAAACATACAAAAACACAGGGTTTCGCAACACGAATCTGCTAAAAAAGCTTACGCGCGAGCTCTCGCGAAATTGTTAAAAACCATCGGTTTTTCAACATTTTAACAAAATGCTACCCAACGGGCTTCGCGCGCGCATGTCGAAATCTGTCGAACGTCCTTGCGTGTGTGCCGTCGCGAGAATCCTCTGCAAAAAATAAGGCGAAGCGCGCTCCTGCGTCGTCGTCGTCGTCGTCGCCGTCCTCCCTCCTCCCGCGTCGTCGTCGTCGCCTACGTCGTCCTCTGTCTTTCATCGTGTTCGTCGTCGTCGCCCTCTTTGGCGTCGTGGTCGTTTCCGTCGTCGTTGTCGCCGTGGTCGTCCTTCCTCCTCCTCCCTCGTCGTCGTCGTCGTCCGTCGTCGGTGTCTCGTCGTCGTCCCTCCTATTTCGTCGCCGTCGTCGTCGTCGTCGTTGTCGTCGTCGTCTTTCCTCCTCCTTCGTCGTTGCCGTCGTCGGCGTCGCCGTCCTTCCTCCTTCTTCGTCGTTCGCGTCGTCGCCGTCCTCCCTCCTCCCTCATCGTTGTCGTCGTTGTCGTCGTTGTCGCCGTCGTCGTCCTCCCTCGTCCCTCGTCGTCGTCTTCTTTGGCGACGTCGTCGTCTTCGTCGTCGTCGGCGTCGGCGTCGTCGTCTTCGTCGTCGACGTCGGCGTCGTCGTCGTCGCCGCCGTCGTCGTCGTCGTCGTCGGCGTCGTTGACGTCGTGGTCGTCGTCAGTGTCGTGGTTGTCGTCGTCGTCGGCGTCGTCATCGTCGTCGTCATTGTCATCGTCGTCGTCGTCGTCGGCGTCGTCGGCGTCGTCGTCGTCGGTGTCGTCATCGTCGTCGTCGTCGTCGGC
>CAUYUJ010017197.1:27318-59818 GCA_963575745.1 Prorocentrum cordatum | reverse complement strand
CCTCCTCCTCCTCCTCCGCCTCCTCCTCCTCCTCCTCCTCCTCCTCCCCCTCCTCCTCCTCCTCCGATGATCCGCTCGGGCGGTCCGAGTCACTGATGAGAGGCAAGTGCAGGCCCGACCGCCACCCGACGGCAGCCCCGTGGAGTGCAGAGGGGGGGGTGCTGGCCGAGCCCCCACGCGCGCACACAGACACTTCGTGACAAGTGTCGGATTGCGTAGGGCAGCATGGATCCTCCATGTACAGCTCGATCTTCTTGATCTTCCCATACTGCCCGAAGAGCTCGCCTGCGGTGCGTGAGCGCTGAAATTGCGAAGAAGAGCAGGCAGAGGAGGATGTCTCAGGGGCTTCCTGAGACTTTCCAAGGGCGACCTCCCGCTCGCCGCAGCACGTCGTTTGGTACCGTCCTCCCCCCAGTTCCTTTTCAGTGTCGCTGACGGCCTTAGAAACGACCATCACGCCCCCTAGATGCCCCCCAAGAGTGCCTCAAGAAGACTGCGACACGGCCCCAGTACCACACCAGATGCCGCAGAGAACCCAAGGGGGCTCCAACAGCCCCAAGAAGGCTTGAAGAGGCACCCAATACTCTATGAAAAGCCTTCGGGCGCCTCCGCCGCGCAGGGGTCCAGAATCTGGACCCCTGCGCGGCGAAAGCGCGCCGAGAAACATCTACACCTTCTGGACTGTCGTCCCACTTCGCTCCGGCAACACGAGGCCACGGCACCCAAGCAGGCGGATGGCCCAGTAGAGAGATGGCCCCACAATCCGCAGATCAATGGCCCCGTAGATACATGGCTCCGTATTTCGCTCCAGCCCGCAAAATGGCCCGCCAACTCACCAAGATGGCCCCAAGAGCACGCCAGATGGCACCGAGAACCCCAAGGAGCCCCCGAGAGACCCCCCGAGAGGCGCCTAACACCACAATCGAGCCAACTGTGGTAAAAACGCGGTAAGCCCTGTCGGGCCCATCCATGTCTGGCGACATGAGGCCTGCACGAGCCTCGATGCTGCGCTGGCACGGTGCTGGGGTTTGACCGCAAACAGCTGGGCAGCCAAGACGGGTTCGTGTCGTGACGACTGGCGCGTTGGCTTCCGACACCGCGTGGATCGTTCGACCTTTCGATCGGCCGGCGGCTTTTCGATCGCCAGATCGCTCCTTGGTGGCCGACCCTCTGCCGCTGGCGGCGCTCAACCTGGAACGCCCGCGGCGGGGTCGCCGCCGCGTCGACGCGACACGACCCGGCCGCGAGCATCGCCCCAAGCGCGCGCGACGACCCCTGCTTCACTCCCGCCCCACCGCCTCTGCGTGGCGGAGATTGATCCATAATTATCCACCGCCTGGGAACCGACGTCCTGGCGCCCCAGCGGGCGGTGGATATGGACATGCTTTGGCCCCCCGGGGGCCCGAGTCTGTCCACATCCACCGCCCGCCGAGGCTCCTCCAGGCGGTGGTCGTGTATAAACTCCCGCCTCGGAGCTTCACTCCCGCCCTGCCGCCTGGAGGAGGAGGAGGAGGAGGAGGAGGAGGAGGAGGAGGAGGAGAAGGAGGAGGAGGAGGAGGAGGGGGAGGAGGAGGGGAACCGCCCCGCGCGCCCGCCCACCGCCGGCGGACCCGAACCGCGGAGACACTACCCGCCGCGGAGACCCACGGGCCACGAGCGCGCGCCCGCGGGCCACCAGGGCGGACCCGCGCCGACACGACACGAGCCTGCCGTGCGGGAGGGGGGGGGGTCAGGAGTCGGAGGGGGGCGGCAAATGGAGGAAGGGGTGGGGGCGAGGCCTGCTTTGAAGGGGCCCTGGGACACACAGAGAAATACACACACATAAAAGGTTCCCTCCTTTTTTAAAACATATGTTCTACGTTTTTGTCATCCCCCCCGTTTCCCATATTTTCCCACAATTTCTCGGGAATCGACGATTCATTGTGTCTGTGTGTTTTTCCCTCCTGAAAAGGGGTGGGGGCGAGGCCTGCCCGCGGGGACCCGCGGGCCGGGGCGCCTCCCGGGGAGGGGCGCAGCCCCTGGGCGCCCCTGGGGGGCGGGGGCCATGCATCCCAGCGAGAGCTGCTGAGGTTCTTCGGGCGCGCCGTGGAGCCGTGCATTGCTCCTGCGGGGGGGAATCGAGCGCCTCGCGGCGCTCGCGACGGAGGTGCCCATGAGGATTTTTCCGTGCAGGGGAGCGGCTGGTCGCCTTCCATGGCCGCGGGCCGTCTTTTCTGCACGGGGGGGCGCGAGGCGCAGGGGAGGGGAGGGGAGACAGGCAGGGGATTAAGGAATGAGGGAGGGGTGCGTAGAGGTGGGGCGGGGCAGAGGTGGGGTCCGAGGGGGGCTGGTCTGAATGGTCCCCAACAAATGAAGTGTGAGCATCCAGCTGGGTTCGCTCCCCTCACGTTGAGACGATCCCCCTCAGCGACCCCCTGGGGAAAAAGAGGGGGCAAGGCCGCCGGGCACGGGCCGGGCGGCGAGGGGCAGGGAGATGGTGGGAGGCGGGCGGCCCTGCCATCCGACGGTGTGTTTTTTTCTCCGCGGCCCCAGAAAAGAGGCCCAACCGTTTCCCCTGGGGGAAGTTTTCGTCGCAAGGCCCTATTTGATGGCCCCGGAATCCGAGAATGCCCCCCGGGGGCTTTAACGGGGGAAACTAAGAGGTACCTGTACCGCTACTCCCCAGACCTGTCTTCGGGTGCATTGTGGCAAGAACTCTCAAGGCTAATCCAGCGGAGGCGACAACGGCCTCCCAGGAGGCCCAAAAAGGCAAAAACCAGGCGACGGTAGCGGCATGGGCACGCTTGCCTCCTCTGAGAAACAAAAAAAGAACAACCGGTTGACCAAAAAACGTCGTCAGAAATCTAGGGCCGAGGGGCGGCGCATCCCAAGAGCGCCTTGGGCGAGGTGGGGTCGGCTTGCCCCTGCCGCGCCGAATCATTTTCCCAGAATTTCCGCGCCGAGGCCGCGCGGGGGCGTGCTGGCAAGGGGCAGCGCTAGGAGAGGGGGCCATCCCAGAGGGGGAAACATCGAGCTGGAATCGGGGATACCTCGCCGATAGATCGGCGAGGCCCCCGATACGGTGAATAGAAAATCCGATCGAACCAGTACACAAGATTGGTCGGTTTGCTCCCACCATAAAATATATGCGATTCGAGTTGGCTGCTTCGTCGGGCAAAACACGAGCCAGTGAGCGAGCTAGGTTTGTTTGTTGGCAGCGCGCGACATATGATTCCGAATTGGCCGCCTCGTCGGCAGCCTCGCTGGCTGTCTCGTGGGGTGCCTCGCTGGCTGCCTCGTTAGCTGCCTTGTGGACCGCCTTGTCGGCTGCCTCGCTGGCGGGGGGCGGGGGGGCGGGGCCTCTGGGGGTGGGCGCGGCCACTGGTTCAACGCGAGGTCGACCCCAAGCGCGCCGCGGTATACACTGTGGAAAGTGGAAGCCAGAGTCCCGCTGACCCCCCTCCCTCAATGTTGACTGGCACGGCGACTTGGCAATGACCTGGTCTCGCCCCGCCACCGCGCTGAGCACTGACGCCGCGGAGCCCGCCGAGAGAGAGAGAGAGAGAACCAGCAACAAAAAAACGAGGGAGAGAGAGAGAGAGAGAGAGAAACATCAAAAAACAAAAAAGAAAGAAATAACGATATATATATATATATATATATATATAGAGAGAGAGAGAGGTCCCCTACGGCAGACAATCCTGTCCCAGCTAGACGCCAGGCCGCGTGCATCGCTCAATCGTCTTCAGTTGTCGCTTCAGCGTGTTCGCTGGTGTCCAACTTGTCGCTCAGCATGTGCAAAGTGCCAGAGATAACACTCCATGAGCCTCTTGCTCAATCGCCCATCGGTAGTCGCTTGAATCTGTTCCCGGGTCTACTGTTTGATGCACTGAAAGTCACGCGCCCAATCATTCACGCCAGCGGCAGTGCGAGATCTAAAACGGCAGTGGTCGAGCGCTTGATGTAACCACCCCAACCTTGATCAGGGCGCCTCCTTGACCCAATAATCATTATGAACTTCATTCGTTGGGTACTTTTCATATAGATTTGTTTATATATACATACTAGAACCATCGCGCACGCTTCGCGCGCGCCCAAGTTCTAGCTAGGGTCATGATCATGGTCATCATTGTCATCCTCATCCCCAACATCTTCATCGTGATCGTCATGGTTACCTTCACCATCACCATCACGACAATCATCACTATGACCATTATCATCCGCATCGTGATCACCATCGCCATCATCGCCATCGTACTTTTCAGCACCATCATCCGCATCATCAACATCTTGCTGGTCGTCGTCAGCATAGTCATCGTCATCATCATCAGTGTCATCACCGTCATCATTCCTGGTCCACTGCAATCCCCTTACCCTCCTCCTCTTTCCGTTCTCCCTCGTCCAATCTATTATACTCATACGTTTCCTTGTCGGCGTCTACCTGAAAGGGATACCTGTTCCTGCACCTCCTCCTCCTCCTTTTCCTCCTCCTTCTCCTTCTCCTCCTCCCTGTCTTCCCCGGTCTTCGGTGTGTCCCTCCTTGTGTTCCTTCACCTACTTCACCTCCGTCCTCCTCTCGAGCCCTCTTCATCCTGCGCTCCCCTTCCCTTCTCGTCCTCAGCATCCCTCCCCGAGCCAGAGAATTCGAGAACAATATAATATTACAATAACCATGCCCCTCCTCCTCTTCCCCCTCTTCGTACTCCTCCTCCTCCTCCTCCTCATTATCCTCCTCCTCCTCTTCTTCCTTCTTCTTCTTAGGATTAGTCCTCTTCTTCTTCCTCTTCTTCTTCCTCCTCTTCTTCTTCTTCTTCCTCCCTCCCCTTCCCCCTCCTCCTCCTCCTCCTGCCTCCTCCTCCCTCCTCCTCCTCCTCCTCCTCCCCCCCCTCCCCCTCCCCCTCCCCCTCCCCCTCCCCTCCCCCCCCTCCTCCTCCTCCCCCTCCTCCGCCTCCTCCTCCTCCTCCTCCTCCTCCTCCTCCTCCCTCCTCCTCCTCCTCCTCCTCCTCCTCCTCCTCCTCCTTCTCCTCTCAACGCACCCAGTACACGGGTGCCTACTGGTACGCGTGCCAGAGAGCCTTTTTGGAAACATTGTGGCAGTCTCCGGAGCCTCTCCGGAACTTCCTTTGGAGTCAATTGGAGCCTTTGTTGGCCCGTCTGAGGGCCCATTTCGGCCGTTCTGGGTCCCTCTTGGCTCGTCGTGGGGAGCTCAACCCGTCTTAGTGCCCTCCTGGGGCCCTCCCTCTCCGGCCATGTAGGAATCCTCTGGTGGTCCTCTCGGGTTTCCTGGGGGCTCTCTTGGGCCGTCTTGTAGCTCTTCTGTGCCGCTCGACGCTCTCTTCAGCTCATCGTGGAACCCTCTTTGCGGCCTCTGGGGCCGTCTGGGGCCCATTTTGGTAACCTCGTGGGCCGTCGCGACCGCTGGTAGAACTGAAAACCGAAGCTCCAATAAATATACGTTTTTCCATCGTAGATGGTTGATGCTTCTCTTTCGGAGGGCCTTCTCAAGGGCCTCTTGGACAGTCGTGGGGGGGTCATTTTGGGCCTTTTGTGGCCCGTTTAGAGCCAATTTCGGCTGTCCCAAGCCCCTCTTGGCATGTCATGGGTCTTGGCCCGTTTAGAGCCAACATAGAACCACAGAGCCGAACCGCGAACTACAATTCGTGGTCCACAAAACCGAACCGACCGAAAGAGAACAGACGGAACCGGAACCCGTCAGAAACCCGACGTGGACCGAAACCAAACCGAACCAGAGGCGGTGGAACCGAAGCGGGCCCGAACCGGGAACCGAACCAGGAACTGGTGGAGGTGGACCCTTGGGAACTGCCCGATGCTAGCGCCCAATCTTGCGCTAGGTCCATCCCGCCAGCTCCCAATTCCTCCCCTGCGCCCCCGAATTCCCTCGTCCTGGTCTGATGCTTGTCTAGGGCCGAACTGGGGACGGAAGGGCGGCGGAAAAGCTCAAATCGCATTTTTGGACGGTTCGAAAGTTCGTTTTGGGTCTCCAGGTGTTTTTCGGGGCCTCCAGGGCTGCTCTGGGGATGGCAGGGCGGCGGAAGAGCCCAAATCGTATTTTTGGACGGTTCGAAAATGCGCCTTGGGCCTCCAAGTGGTCTTCGGAGCCTCCAGGGCTGCACCGGGCACGGAAGGGCGGCGGAAAAGCTCAAATCGCATGTTTGGACGGTTCGAAAATGCGCTTTGGGCTTCCAGGGGTCCTCGGGGCCTCCAGGGCCGAACTGGGGACGGCGGCCGGGCCTGGGCCCCCACCATCCTGCGCGCGCCCGGCGAGGGCGCAGGCGGCGGCCTTGCCTTCCCACTTGTCCTTTGGGATGACCCATGCCAGGAGTGAGTGGTCCGTACTGTCCCAGACCGTAGTCCAAGCGTTTTCTATCCTGGTGCTGAGGAATCGCCCGCTGTCGCCAGGGCCCCCTGGTCCAGGGGGCACGATGCTGTCGACTGGTCCGTCGAGGGCACCATGCGTAACGTCTGGGCCCAGTGGCTCCCCCGGCTCGTCGGGTAGCTGGGCCCAGTGGCTCCCCTGGCCCCAGGGTTCCTCCTGATTCCTGGTTGAACTGAACATCCAAACGACTCCATATGATCATGTAGATGTACACGCGCACACGTCATGTGCAAAAACCGAGAACCGAAATGGAACCAGCTGAAACGGAACCGCCCTCTGAATGGGAACCGCCTCAAAGAGCTCCGAAACCGGAGCCGTACTGAACCGAACCAATTTCCCCCGAACCGAAACGAACCGAACGGAACTGGGGACACGCTGCCCTCATGGAGCCCTCTCCGACCGTGTAGGGGTCCTCTGGTGGTTCCCCCGGGCCCCCTGGGGACTCTCTCGGGCTGTTTTGGAGTTTCCGTGTGCTGCTCGACGCTCTTTGTTGGAGCCCTTTTAGGGGCCTCGTGGACCGTGTGGCGCCGATTTGGGAAGCCTTTCGGGCCGACGTGGCCGCCGATGGAACGTAAGAAGCGAATATCATAGAAATGTACGATGTTCCTTGGAAATGCTAATTCTTTGCACCCGGGAGCCTTCTCGGCGGCCTCATGGACCGTCTTCAGGGAATCCTGGTAGGCCTTTTTTTGGACCCTCTGGGAGCCCAGGTCGGCCGTTCCGGGTCTCTCTTCGCCCGTCATGGGGACCTGAGCCCGTCTTGGGGCCCTCCGGTGGCCCTCTCCTACCATGCAAGGATCCTCTGGTGGCCCCCGCGGGGTTCCTGGGTGCTCTCTCGGGCCGTGTTGGAGCTCTCTTGTGCTGCTCGGAGCTCTCCTCAAGCAATCTGGGTGCCCTCTCGGGGGCTTCTTGGGCCCTTTGGGGTTCATTTTGGGAGCCTCTGGGGCCGTCGCGGCCGCTGGTAGGACTGAAAAGCTAATATCCAGGAAAATACGCTTTTCCATAAGAAATGCTTGATTGTTGCGCTTGGAGGGCCTTCTCGGCGGCCTCTTGGACCGTCTTGAGTGTTTTTGTGGCCGTCCAAGAGCGTCTCAGGCTGTTTTCGAGCGCTCGTGGCCCGCCCAGAAGCCATCTCAGTGTTTTCTTCAGCCACCTTGCAGACAACCTGGGGCGCTTTGGGCGCCTCTTGGGCCAGCTTGGGACCCTCGGGGGGGGGGGGGGGGCGGGGGCCGGGCCCCCTTCTGAACCCTCTTGGAGCCCTCAAGGCCCCCGGCCCCCCATACGAACCAGGCAGCAGTTCCGGGCCCTCCCCTGGGCTACTCCGATATCTGGCAACTCGATAAACATATGCATAACACACATACATACATACGTACGTACGTACGTACGTACGTACATACGTACATACGTACATACATACATACATGTCCATACATTGGCATATGCAGCTGTCTACTCATGTATATATATAATTATATAAATATATACATACATATGCATATACATATACATATACATATACACATACCTATGCAAATGCACGTACATATTCACATACACATACCTATGCATATGCGTATACATATACATATACCACTACATTGTACATATACACATACATCTCGTATACGTACATATATATGTATTCATGTATATATATAGGTCGCTGCTGGTACACTGGAAGTGCCGACGCCATGGGACCGTGCAGAACACGCGGTGCAACGGATGCCTGAAACAACCGCGCGCGAATTTTCAGTTTGATGCGCTGTGTAGCGTGTTTATACAAAATATCCAGTATCGCAACTGAGCGGTATGTAATTTGAAGGCAAAGAAAAAAACCCTGCTTATAAAGCGCTGTGATGCGCGCTCTGAGCCAGCTGGGCGGTGAACGAGAAGACGGGTTCAAGAACTCATTGAATGCGTCCAACAACAAATCTCGCAAGACCGGTGCATCAATCTTGATCATGTCTGCTCTCGCCCCATTGTCGGCGGCGGCCTAATTCAACTTCAACTGCCGAATTGCTGTTTCCAGTTCTTCCACGCTGAACGGCGGCCTGCGATTGACACCAACAGCAAAATCTGTGCTTGGCGAGTGCTCTGGCCGGGTGTTCGCGTACAGGTCCTCGTAAGACTGCACGAAGACATCTGCGAGATCCTGCTTCTATGCGACAGCGTGCCACTGTTGTCCTTCATCTCTGTTACGTGCGACTTCCTTTGCCCACTCGTAATCGAAATAATCCGTCTGACATCGCGAAATACATGCAACATCTCTGCAATGTTGCCAGATTGTTCCGACACCATGCGATTGCGAATCAGCGGTCGTATTATTTTACCAATGCTGATTCTCAATGATTTGTGAGCATTTTTTTATTCTGGGTTCCGGGTTTAGGCGCATGGGGGGGAGGGGGGGGGGTCCGGCTCTCGGCGCCCGTTGTCAATGCCTCCGATTGAATCATGTGGGGAATCCTGTGGGAGATGCCGATGAGGGAATCCTAGGGGAGACCCCCCATGGGGGAATCGCGCAGCGGCTGCGCGGGGCTGCGCCAAGGCTATGCGTGATTTGGCAAGCCTGTGCCATAATTGCTAGGGATCACCTATTCATGATTCCACGAGGCCGTCGCTGCCATAACAGGGGAGGGCCCAGCTGGAGGCATGCTTTCTGGCGATCGGGTCTGGCGCCCCTGAGCCCTTTCGTTGTGGTTCCAGAAGAGTAGCACGATAAAATGCGTACAGTTGCACACATCAGCGATTCGAGTTTCTACCGGGGGAGGGGGGGGGGCGCCGGCCCCTGTAGTTCGTCCGATCGATTGAAGCAGGTGCCAAAATCAGCCCGGAACTTCTCTACGGGGGGGGGGGAGGGGGGGGGGAGGGGCGTTCCGCCGAAAGCAAAAACAAACAATAAAAGAATGCTCACTTTCTTCTCCGATGTAATAATATCTGAATGCGCAATGATCCGCCGAGCGTCAATGAGGCGGCGGATTTGGGAACTTGCGTCAAATTGATCGGGTGTGCTGTTGGTCTCCGGGATTCGCTGCTCATCCTCATCGACTGCCTTGGCCAAGCAACGAGTCAGATTGATGATGCGCTCTGCTACAATGCAGTCTTTCCACGGCACTTCCGACAGGTAACATTATGTTGCGGGGTTGCCCAACGCAAATATTCAAGAGAGGGTGTCTGGGGGGGGGGCTCCCTCAATACAAGCTCGTTGGGTGGGCTCTCGTGGCAACAGTGACGACGACCATCGTCTGGTCATGTGGATCGCTTGTACTTTCCATGTGCGCTATCGAATCCGCACGCTCCTGGGCGTGGTGGGCTATCAGACCCCTGTCGGCGACGAGCGGGCGGTTGGGGGTCGATGCACCGTGAATAAAAAACACACACTGTGGGTAAAACGCACGCACACACACTCTCTCCCTCTCACACACTGTGTTTTTTTACCCACTGTGAATGTTTTTTACCCACAGTGTGTGTTTTACCCACACTGTGTTTTTTACCCACAGTGTGTGTTTTTACCCACAGTGTGTGCTTTTTACCCACACCTGAGCCTATCCCCTTATGGTTTCGGGCCTCGGGCGGCCGTTCGGGACGATCCGGGCACCCCAAGAGCGCCCTCGGCGAGGCGCAGCCGCTGGAAAGCACCCCGAGGCTGGAAAACCGCAAGGAACCGACGCAAACGTCTGACAACCTCGAAGCTCGATTCGGAGAAAGTCGCCCCCCCCGGAGCCTATCGCCCCACAACGGTGCCCCTGAGCTGGGTGCGATGCGCCAGCCTGCGCTGGTCACCGACGGCCAGCCCCGGCCCGCGCTCGGCGAGTTGCCCCTGGCCTCCCGCAGAGAACCCCGTGGGGCGCGTCGGGTGCACCAGGCCGTCCCGCGCTGCTTCCCAGCAGGGCGCGCCAGCCACTTAGCTCCTAACCCCCACCCCGAGGGACTCATCGGCTTCGATTCGACGCCCCCTCTCGAGGGCAAGATCGCCGACCCCCAGCGGGCTGAGGGGCTCCAGCTCCCACATGCAGCTGTGGCCTGCTACTGCCCAAAAACAGGAGCCTGAGCAACAACGACCTGTGGTGCGCGGCCTTGGGGGGGGCGGCGCGGGCGGGCCAAACCCACGAGCGCAACCCGCTGCTGTCGCATCGGATTCAAAGATCCTGGGGCCCCAGTGCGCCAGCACCAGAAACCACTCTGGCGAAGGCCACTTCGGCGAACTGCAGCCGACGTGGCCGGCCGCTTCCGACAGGTCCGGCCTCGCCACCCCGTCGCCCTCTCGTGGGGTGGGGGGGGAGGAGGAGGAGGAGGAGGAGGAGGAGGAGGAGGAGGAGGAGGAGGAGGAGGAGGAGGAGGAACAGGAAGAGGGGGAGGAAGAGGAGGGAGGAGGATGAGAAGGAGAAGGACGAGGAGGGAGGAGGAGCAGGAGGAGGAGGAGGAGAAGGAGGAGGAGGAATGGGAGGAGGGAGCGGAGGAATGGGAGGAGGAATGGGAGGAATGGGAGGAGGGGGAGTGCGGTCTCGAAACGTGTCCAAGACAGCCAGGGCCCCCTATGGGCCCACCTCCTTCAGGCCAGATGGCTTGAAATGGGACAGGAGGAGGAGGAGGAGGAGGAGGAGCAGGAGGAGGAGGAGAAGGAGGAGGAGGAGGAATGGAAGGAGGGAGCGGAGATGGCAAAGCGGTGTCGGACCGAAGTCGGACTACATCAAGCAAACTACACCTCGAAACTGACATCTCGAACATGTGCGACCTACCGTGCGCGTCAAAAGCATATCGGACGGAAAAAGATGAGGAGGATACATTTCGGAGTTGTGTATGTTGTTGCTGTACAAACTCCTAGTGATTTGGCTATTGAGCCTCACGCCTATGCCTTTGGCCAAAGCCTTTTGGCAATGTTCCTTAAACCAATATCTACGATTACCCGTCGCCTGATAGTTGCACTCATTCGCCATCAACCCCGCTAGTCACTGGGACGCCCCCGCAGATGCAATCTATATGCTGCAACTCGTGAACAAAAGACTGCCGAGACTGCTGGATTCCTGCTCGCACAGATGGATGTGATATCCAGGTTCGTAGCCAAAGTTCAATGCACTCCCTCGACAAGCGCACTCCTGGGCCACGGCCAGGAGCCACCAAGTCTAGAAGAGTCGTAGCACATCGCCCCGTGAGCCTTGGGGTTGCTGCATCGCATAGAAAACTCCGCATCTGCTGCAACATCCTGCCAACAAAACTCCGTGGAGTTGGTGGCCATGCGACCCTGCTGCCAATGCACCCTGCTGTTCAGGCCGTGCTGTCAGGCGGTGGCGCATAGCTGCCCTGGCGTCGCGCACAACCTTTGCGTGCATCTTGATATGCCAGCTGGTCCTGGCTGACCTGCAGGCGCGTGCGCGCCGAACGCCACTTGCGAAATCTCCGCCCACGCACGGCGCCTGGGCTGACGCGCGACGTTGAAACCCTTTTGCGCGGACCCGCCTGACAACCTCCCTGGCGTCGATCAGCTCAGTGCAAACAACCGCAGACTTCGGTGAAATACGCAATCCTTGAACATCCATCGGTTGACATGCTGCAGCTAGACACTGCGCCAACATGCGACGAGCTGCGGCCCCCGAGCTTTGGCAATCTGGCTCAACTCGTCGATGCAAAAGCAATGTGTCAAATTCACTCGCGTTGTCGTATCCGCTACATGATGCGATATGCAACTGCCTTGGCGAAGCGCCCCCCAGCGCGCAGGCCTGGAACGATGGGGCGCGCTGGGGGGAGGCGCCCAAATGCGCTCCTGATCGCCTGAGAAATCTCGCCGCCACGCACGGCTGGAGCTCTAGACGCAGCGCCTCCGCTGCGAACTCCAGCCTGGCAGCCGCCTGCCCCGAACGCAGCCGACCGACGGTGTCGCATAACTTCTCGATGCCCAGCTGCCCGCGGCCGCGGGCCGCTCCCAGTTGAGCAGCCAGCCCCTCATCCACGAGGCGAGCGACAGCCTCCTGCAACGACGAGTTGCCGCGGGCGCCTCGCACTAGCCATTCCAAGCATTGACGAGCGGCTCGCGCGCCTGAGGCCATCGCCTGGCTACGTGGGATAGCAGGTTGATCGCTTGATCGCCAGCCTGCCCCCCTGGCAGCAGCGCCCCGAACGCCAACCGGGGCCGACAAGGCCAACGTCGCAAGACATCGCAGACATGAGAAATTGTAGCGAACTCGCCCAGCGCTGCATGTGGAAGCCGATCCAGGCCCACAGCCGTGAGACGATTTGACCCCATGAAGGCCGTCGCCTTCGCGCGACGACCTTCTGCTCGCAAGTCCTCTCCCGAAAGCTCATCCAGCCTGTCGTGTGGTATGCGCTGACGATTCTCTCTGAACACATGATCCCGTCCGTCCATGTCCTAACCAGAGGGGGCCTCATATCCGTTCCCAATGCTGACGCTTCTTATCCAAACTATGTCTGAGATGCTGGACCGCGGTGGCGCCGGCGATCGCAAGTGCGGAAGCGGTGGGCCCCTCCCGCATTGCACGATAAAGCGCTGGCACCGCCACCTGAGTGTTCGTCCATTCCTGAAGCTGACGCGCACATTGACCAACTGCCCTCGCTGGACTCCTGCGCGCCAGTCGCTCGCTAAGCGTCGTGGCTCCGCCCGGCTCCGCATGAGTGCGCGTGCATGCATGTGGGGAAAGCAGGCCAGGCCTCAGGCCCACCGTGACACGGCGTCGCCTGGCCCTGGAACCCGGTGCCCTTGCTCGGGGGCCTCGCTGGTTAGCCTATTCCCCGCCAAGAACGATGCGTCGACTTGCTTCGCGCCCTTCTGTTGGCTGCGACGCTTGCTGTAGGCCGCGACCGCAGCGCGCGCAGGCCCACCAGCCGCCGCGGCGAACACGCAACGCACTGGTGCGAGCCAGCGTAGATTCTAGCGCCGCGCCGGCGCGGAATGCGGGCCCGTCAGCTCGTGACCTCTCCAGCGGAGCCTGCGAATGGCGCGCTGCAGCTGTCGCTTCAACGCCCTGAGCCAGGCCAGCGTGGAGGCTGCTGACTGCGCCCGAATACTCCGAGCCAAAATGGAAGGCCACAGATTCAGCGGCAGCAGACGCAGGCGGACGGCCCTCAGACGGGCCCATGCCGATGGTACCTTGCTGCCCCCCGATTTCAAAGGACATGGCGAATGCCACCTGCGGTGACGCAACTGCTTCGGGCTCGGTTCCAGACAGAATGCGAGGCCCTGACCTATCCTGCTCCGACGGCGCCTGGGTCTGCGAGTCGGTCGAATTACGATATGACTGTTGGCTGTGGGTGACGGGGTGAGAAATGCAAAAAAGAGAGAGGCTGCAGGCGCCGCTCAGAAGTTGCCCTCGGCGACCCACGGCCCCTCCTCCGACTCGCAGCCCCGAGCGCTTCCAGCAGCAAGGCCTAGACCAGTTCCGACCTTGCTGGGATTCGCCTCGGGGTGCAGCGCGGACCCCCCCCCCTCCTCTTCCGACTGGGAAATTTGAACACTCTCGGCAGGAAAACATTCGCGAATCTTGCCGCGCCTACGACGTCGAGCAGTCTGACTGGCCACCCGATGCTGGAAACGCCAAACTCGCCCCCCGTCGATGGGCGGATTTTGAATTCGCGGGACCGCGGGGAACTGGGCGGGGAGGCCCAGGAAACGCGTGAAAAGCTTGCCCCCTGGAGCCGCGAATTCGAGCGAAAGCCTCACTTGGGGCTTCCAGAGAACGTCGGCGATGGCCCTGCGGCCCCCATAATGCACGGCTGAGCAGCGAGCGAACAGAATGCAGAATCAAGATGGGGCAACTTGCATTCACCAGTCGGCGCGCGCGGGGGCCCAACATCTGCTCGCGCAATAGTGCCGCTCACATTCTCGCCGCATACGCGGCGATTTTACCGCGCGGTGGAGGTCCCACTCTCCGGCTGCCACCCGGTGAAAATGAGACGCGGCGAACAAACCGCCCAGCCGTCCGAAACGCAAAATAATATGTTTGCCGCGCGAAACCGATTCCACGGCGGCCGTGCACCGCCACCAGCAGCGAAGAATCACCCGCCATGCGAAGAAGGCAAGGCAGGGGCCCGCCCAGTACCCCATCGCGCTCTGAACGAAATCCTGGCGCGGCCGCTGCAGCCTCCAGAACGCGCGCGGGCTTTTGGTTGCAAACGAAAAGCTGCTCTCCTCCTTCGTTCGCGCGTTGAACTTGTTGTCGACTGGCATGATTGACCTCGGTATCGCCCCGTAGTCGCGGGGGCTCTTTTGCTCGCACAAGTCTTCCAAGTCTCGTCGTCCGCGCGCGTGGCATTCCCCGAGGAGGACTCGCGTCGAGGACGCAGTCGAAGGCGCCGACGCGGGCGCGGTCGCCGTGGCCAAAACTCCCGCGGATAATGGCGCACAGGCCATTGGCCCGGAAGAGGAAGCGCACGCCGCCGCGGCGACGGTGCCCACCGCCCAAAGACGACGCGCGCTAAGAGCGGCTCGCCGCTGCAAGCCCAGTAGAGCACGCGCTCCAAGAAGTAGGGCGAGTCGCTGGACTCGTCGCGCGGCCAAGGGCTGCCACCCCTAGTCGCAGGTCTGGATCGCATTCACCTCCAGCGGGCTGCCCCGCGGCTCCGACCGCCAAGTCTCCCCGCGCCGCCTCGCGCCCGCCTTGCCGCCATTAGAGGCTGCCGCTGCCTCTTGTGCCGGAACTTCACGGCGGGCGGCCCCTCAGCCCCCTTGCTTCGGCTGCCCGCCCGATGGCTGGCCAGTGTGCGTTGGGGCGCTCGCCGTCGCACTCGCTGCCGACCTCGGCGCCGTCGATGCCGCGGTGGGCGACGGCGCCGCCGCGGCTGCTGGCGCGGCCGCAGCTGGTGCTGCAGCGGCGGGGCAGGCACCTGTGACGACGTCTCCCTCGTTGTCCTTCCTCTCCTGCATCGCGCGCGCCTGCGCCTCCTGCTCCACCTGGTCAGCTCGCGCCGAATGGGCCTTGAGCTCCGAGTCCTTGGCAGCGAAGGCGGACTGGTAACTCTGGGGCTTCTTCAAGGCGCGCAGCAGCAGTCTGTGGCTCTCCTCGCACTCGACCTAGTCCCGAACTTGTCGAAGACGTCGCTGTTCATCTCCAGCTCGAAAGATGACGCCGCCTCGCTGTCGGCCTGCTGAGCCGCGATGCCCTCCGACTTGGCCAACGCCGCGGCGGCGGCCCGCTTGTGCGCCTCGGCCTTCGCTAGCTCGACGGCGGCCTCCTGCCCCTTGGCCTCGGCCACCTCGGGGCTGGCGCCGCGGGCGCGAAACCTGCATCGCAAGCCGACCGTGGCGATGCGAGGCAGCTCGCCAGGCCCCGTCCACCTCGCGCACCAGCTCCGCCTCGGACTCGGGAGGGATGGCTGCGGCGCGCTCGGCGATCCTGGCGGTCTGCTCCTTCAGCGCCTTGCACGGCTGCGCATCTCCCTCAGCGACCTGCAGTGTCTGCTGGAGAATGGAGCTCAACTGCTCGATCTGCTCCACCACCTTCTCACGCGCAGAGCTGTGCCGAGGACTCTTCGCTCGCACACTTGGACAGCCGACCGTCGGCGTCCTGAACTACCTCCACATCGGGACCAAACGTGACCGATACGCTCCTTGGCTTGAACAGACACACCTTCTTCCCGCAAGTGCTGCAGGCGCAGTTCCTCGCACTCAGCTTGTCGTGCAACTCGTGCACCTTGCAGTGCGCACGCCTGGGCCAGGGTCTGGGCACAACACTGGTGGTTGGGGCCCTGGATCTCGTCATCTCGGCTGCTGAGAAAGGATCGGTTTATCCCCACTTTCGCTGTTCCTCTTTCCTGCTGGCAACTCAGCAAGAAGAAGCACACTCAAGCACCACGATGAGTATGGGGCCCTGCCCGAGGGGAGGTGCGGTCTCGAAACGTGTCCAAGACAGCCAGGGCCCCCTATGGGCCCACCTCCTTCAGGCCAGATGGCTTGAAATAGGACAGGAGGAGGAGGAGTAGGAGTAGGAGGAGGAGGAGGAGGAGGAGGAGGAGGAGGAGGAGGAGGAGGAGAGGAGGAGGGAGGGAGGAGGAAGGGAGAAGAGGAGGAGGAGGAGGAGGGAGGAGGAGGAGGAGGGAGGAGGGAGGAGGGAGGAGGGAGGAGGGAGGAGGAGGAGGAGGAAGGAGGAGGAGAAGGGCCATCGGGGGCCCGAACCGCAATCCCCCCGCTGGGGGGGCTGCTGCCCCCGCCCGCGCCGCAGGCGCCGCGCCCGCCCGCATGCGCCACCTAAGGGGGGCTAGGCTGGTCCTAGCCCGCTAATCGCTGGAGGCTGGGTGGGCGCCTCAGCCAGCATGGAATGATCTCGGCATGGTGTGCTCGTGCAGCACGCGCAGCCCGTCATACCAGTAGCCTCGGCAAGCAGTCTTTGGGCCAGGCTGGCCGGCCACACTCGCAGGGCCAAACGACAACAGGCGGCCGAGAGCCGCCTGCGATAGAATACAAGAGCAAACCATTACTATCACAGAGCTTCGAGAAACCGTCACCCACCTGAGCTCGCAGCTGGGCGAGTGGAAAAGCTGGCGGAATCATCAAGAACGGTGGGATCAGACAGATAGACGCAATGAAAGCAGCAATGGCCAGAGTGGGAGCGCAGTGAATCGTGGCAGCAGGAACGAGGCGTCAAGCAGCAGAAGCAGAATGAATGGGAGGAGGTGTTCACAAACTTGGCTCCAGCACCGAACCGGGAGGATTACGAAGCCGAGACAGCAGGCGTACACACGAGAGCACAACAACCTCTGACAGCTTCGTCCTGTACAGGGGGGGGCACCCTACCGCAGACAGCCGAGAAGCACGCAGCAGCGCAGCAACCCATGACTGCTTCGTGCCGTGCAGGGGGGACTCCCGACGCCAGACAGCTGCCAAGAACGACGCAAAGCAGCAACCCCCGACGGCTCCGTCCTGCACAGGGGGGACGCAGTACCATCAGCTCCACGCCTGGAGTGGAGCGCGTGTGAAGAGGCAGCAGTGGCAGCACGCAGTGGCGGCCGCGGCCACCATCCGCCAGCACCTGCAGGGCCCGCACACTGCGTGCGAGGAGGGTCAGCAGTGGCAGCACACGGCTGGGCGGGCAGCGGGCTGCAGACGTCGTCGGCCACAGAGGGAGGCGAACCCGGCGCCCGGAGGAGCTGCGCCACCAGCACCAGGAAGTGGCCAGACGTCGTCAGCAGCGACAAACTCTCAGGGTGGTGCGTGCGTGAAGAAGGCACGGTTGCAGCACAAAGCGGGGCGGCAGTGGCAGCAAGCAGCAGCAAGAGCCAAACGCGCAACAGGAGACACCGCGGCAGAATCATGTCCTCGGCCTTGGTCAACCTGTACTGTTCCCGCTACTGCGACGCGCTCGGGCTCCTGGACTCTGCGGGCATCGCGAAGAGCACGAGGGACGAGGAGGAACGGCAGCGGCAAGAGAAGGTAATCACAGCGGGCACGGGCACCAGCGACGCGGAAGACAATCGCGTCGGGGGCGACGACCTGCACAATGAAGGTGGAAAGAGGCGATGCTGCTGCCGTAGCTGCCTGGTTGTGGATCGCGATGCGGCCAGAGGCCCCGAACTGGTCCGTATCGGATGCCTGCAAATTGGCAGCTAAGCGAAGCACGGACACCGCGCCGTCGTCCAGCAGCTCAGAGCAGATATTCAGGAGATCCGAGAGCAGGAGGAGGATGGAAGAAGAACTCCAGACTCCAGAAAGGGATGAAGAGAGCGAGAAGCACCCGGAGAGTGAGAGAGACCTAGCCTGTCCGAGACAGCAGGACAACCACGTCCCGAAGACAGCAGGCGTACACTCGACAGCGCAACACCCCCTGCCTGGTTTGTCCTGTACGGGGGGACGCCCATATGTCACCAGCAACAGTCTCGGAATAGAGCATGCGTGAAGACTCGGCAGTGGCAGCAGGAACCAGTGGCAGCAGGCCAGCAGTGGGTGCATGTCGGGCGTTGGCAGAACTTGGTTTAGTGGGACAATGGGACCTGGTTTAGTGATGTGTACTAGGGGCGCCCCCCAGGCCCCGTTCCACTAACCGGAACTGCCGTCACCCGAAAAACACGAGCTACGGCAGACCTGGTTTAGTGATTCTGGTCAGTTTAGGGGCTCCGGGGCCCTACTACAAACCGGGCCCCCGTACCTGGGATCCTGGCTGTACCCGAGCATGCGAGAATGGGCTGCAATGGCAGCCAGCAGAAACGTCATTAACTACAGTCGGGCTACAATGCCAGCTGGGGCAGCGACGCAAAACGTCCATGCAGCTACAGGCCCGGAGCTGCAGCATCAGGGGCCAAAAAGACCTGGGTAACAGCCGGCAGTGGCAGATGGCAGCGGGCTGGCAGTGGCAGCGGGCATTGGAGCGACCAGCGCAACCAAGACGTCGTCAGCTACAGGCTCGGAACGAAGCGTGCAAACTGAGGGCTTCGGAAACAACCTGCGGAGTGGGGAGAACATGCTCGGCTACGACGTCGGCTGGGGCGAACTCAAGGACCACACGAAGCAGGCGGGCACCGTGGGACCGCCAACGGGAGATCGCTGGGGTACGGGCAAGCGTGCTTTTCCACAGAGGAGGAAGCAAGAAAAGCCACAACCACCCTGCCAGAGACGGAGCTCAAGGGCATGAAGATCTTCGTTCAGATGTGGTCTGGCCCTACAGGACATCATATACCATGTGCGTGAAGAGCGGTGGTGGTGCGTGTGAGAGAAGCCAGAAGTGGCGACAGACTTAGAGAGCCCACACAAGACATACGCGCCCAACAGCGTACATGAATACGGCCCCCCAGTCAGCGAGACCAGCCTCGTGATACGAACGTTCGCGCAATGCGTTCTTATGAAACGAGCGTGGACTCATGTACGTGTAAGTCCATGTTCCGCTCGTGAATCGGGCGTTGGCAGAACTGGGTTTAGTGGGACCTTGTTTAGCGATGTGTACTGGGGGACGCCCCCCCCGTCCCGTTCCACTCACCAGAACTGCCGTCACCCGAAAAAACACCAACAAACCGGGTTTAATGATTCTGGCCAATTTAGGGGCCCTGGGACCCTACCACTAATCGGGTCCCCTTACCTGGGGTCCTGGCTATACCCGACTGAAGTAGGGGGCAACATGCGGACCCTACCCATACTCCCCATGATTTCTGAGGGGGAGGGTGGCACTTCGTTCGGGAGCTCCCGAGCAAAGTGAACCCCACCCTTCCCTCAGAAATCGTGGGAGGAAGGGGTAGGGTTCGCATGTGGCCTCCTACTTACGCAGGACGAAAGATTTCCCTCTCGAGGTGCACATGGCGATGATGAGTTGGACATTAATGACCGAACCCCCTTCCCCCGTAGAATCTTAACACGGGCGGGTTCCGGGGTCCGCGGATCCGATTTCCTCCGGTTCCCCGTTTTACTATATATTTATACATATATAAAGGGGTAAACATCGAATCCGCCGTAAAAAGCAAGACCGAACACGGATCCAGGAAATCCGAAATCGGATCCGCGCAGACGGAAATCGGATCCACCGAAACAAACACCAAAGCCACATTTGGATCCGCGCGAACCTCATGGGATCCGACGGCGGTTACCTCACGCGCGTCTGCTCAAGACCTCAAGCCGTCGTTCTGGGCCCACGAGGAAAGCCTCTCGTCCTGGGGATGCATGCAGACTGGGCAGGCGAGCCCAGAATCGAATCGATAAGTCAGATCTGCGATCGAATAGAATCGGATCGGCAAAAATCGGCAGCCAAGCCGGGAGGGATCGAATCTGCAGAAACCGGCAGGCCAGTAGGCCCGCACTGAGACACCAGAGCCCAGATCGGAACCCGAGGTCGAACCGAACCCGAATCGGAGGCCCCCGACATCGAAGCGAACCGCGTCGGAGGAGTCGAGATGAGCCCTGACTGGGAGGCCAGCGCGCGCGAGAACTGCCGGCAGTGGAGGAGGAGGAGGGGGAGGAGGGGGAGGGAGGAGGAGGAAGAGGAGGAGGAGGGGCGCCTGGCCCTGGGCAGACCTCCTTCTTCTCCTCCTCCTCCTCCTCCTCCTACTCCTTCCCTCCTCTCCCTCCTCCTCCTCCTCCTCCTCCTCCTCCTCCTCCTCCTCCTCTCCCTCCTCTCCCTCCTCCCCTCCTCCTCCTCTCCTCAAACTCCTCCTCCTCTCCTCCTCCTCCTCCTCCTCCTCCTCCTCCTCCTCCTCCTCCTCCTCTCCAAACTCCTCCATCCTCCTCCTCCTCCTCTCCTTATTCTTCTTCTTCTTACTCCTCCTCCTCTTCTTACAATTATTAGTATTCGTATTGTTATTATTATTATTATTATTATTATTAGTAGTCTTCGTATTCTCATTCGTCTTCATCAGTAGCCATATTCATATTCTTATTATTATTCTTATTCTTAGTATTATTCTTATTATTAATGTTATTATTCTTCTTATTATCATTATTATTATTAGTATTAACATTATTATTATTAGTATTCTTCTTGTTCTAGTTATTATTATTACTAGTTTCTTATTATTATTCGTATTATTATTCTTCTTCATCTTCATAATATTATTATTAGTAGTATTCTTATTCCTCCTCCTCCTCCTCCTCCTCCTCCTCTCCTCCTCCTCCTCCTCCTCCTCCTCCTCCTCCTCCTCCCCCTCCTCCTCCTCCTCCTCCTCCTCCTCCTCCTCCTCCTCCTCCTCCTCCCCCTCTCCCTCCTCTCCCCCTCCTCCTCCTCCTCCTCCTCCTCCTCCTCCTCCTCCTCCTCCCTCTCCCTCCTCTCTCCTCCTCTCCCTCCTCCTCCTCCTCCTCCTCCTCCTCCGTCTTCCTCCTCCTCCTCCTCCTCCTCCTCCTGCGGAGGCCAACGCGCGCGAGGACTGCCGGCAGCGGAGCGGGAGGCAGTGGAGCGGAGCGCAGCGGCTGCTGGCCGGGGGCCTCGGGCGCCCGAGCGCGGCGTGGCCGCGCGGGGGGCACGCAGAGTCTAGCTGCGGCGCGGGACGAGGAGAGAGGGGGAAGGAGGAGGAGGGAGGAGGGGGAGAGAGGAGGAAGGATAAGGAGAGAAGGAGGAGGAGGAGGAGGAGAGGAGGAGGAGGAGGAGGAGGAGGAGGAGGAGGAGGGAGGAGGAGGAGGAGGAGGAGGACAGAGGAGGGGATGAGGAGGATGAGGATGGAGGAGGAGGGATGAGGAATGAGGAGGAAGGAGGAGGAGGAGGAGGAAGGAGGAGGAGGAAGGAGGAGGAGGAGGAGGAGGAGAGAGAGAGGAGGAGGAGGAGTTGGGAGGAGGAGGAGGACGACGACGAGGACGAGGAGGCTGCAGAGCTGGCGCGGGGCGCTGCCTAGCGACCAGTGGAGCGCCTCTTCGCCGCCGTGGAAATTCTTCGGCAGGTCGGTGACGTAACACGCGCTGGAGGAGGTGTCCCCGACCGGGCGCCCGATGGCCTAGGGGGCAATGCCGCCCTTGCAATCTTCCTCCTCCTCCTGCACCACCACCTCCTCTCTTCCTCTCCTCCTCATCTTCCTCCTCCTACTCCTCCTCCCTCCTTCTCCTCCTCCTCCTCCTCTTCCTCCTCCTCGTGCTCCATTGTTCCCTCGATGTATTCCTTCTCCTCCTCCTCCTCCTCCTCCTCCTCCTCCTCCTCCTCCTCCTCCTCCTCCTCCTCTTGCTCCTGCAACTGTATCCTCCTCCTCCTCCTCCTTCTCCTCCTCCTCCTATTCCTCCTCTCCCCTCCTCCTCCTCCTCTCCTCCTCCTCTCCTCCTCCTCCTCCTCCTCCTCCTCCTCCTCCTCTTCTCTTCCTCCTCCTCATTATCCTCCTTCTCCTCCCCCCTCCTCCTCCTTCTCCTCCTCCTCCTCCTCCTCCTCTTCCTCGTCCTCCTCCTCCTCCTCCTCCTCCTTCTCCTCCTCCCCCTTCCTCCTCCTCCTCCTCCTCCTCCTCCTCGTTCTCCTCCTCGTTCCTCCTCCTCCTCCTCCTCCTCCTCCTGCCTCCTGCCATTGTTCCCTCGATGTATTCCTTCTCATCCTCCTCCTGCTCCTGCAACTGTATCCTCCTCCTCCTCCTCCTCCTCCTCCTCCTCCTCCTCCTCCTCTCCTCCCCCTTCGACGCATCCTCCTCGCCTCCTCCTCCTCCTCCTCTTCCTCCTCCTCCTCCTTTTCTTATCGTTCTCCTCCTCCTCCGCCTCCTCCTCCTTCTCCTCCTCCTCCCCCTTGTTTTTCTCCTCCCAGTGTTCCCTCGATGAATTCCTCCTCCTCCTGCTCCTGTTCCTGATCCTGAAACTGTATCCTCCCCCTCCTGTTCCTCCTCCTCCGTCTTCCTCCTCCGTCCTCCGTCCTCCGTCCTCCTCCTCTTCTTCTCCGTATTCATAGTAGTGGTATTATTCGTTTGCTTGTTCGTCTTCGTTTTCTAATTCGTAGCGTTAGTCTTCTTAGTATCCAAATGTCTGTTTCGTTGTCCTATTCCTGTTCCTCTTCCGCTTCCTCTTCCTCATCTTCCTCCTCCTCCTCCCCCCATCACTCCTCCTCCTCCTCCTCCTCCTCCTCCTCCACGTCCTCCACGTCCTCCTCGTCCTCCTCGTCCTCCTCGTCCTCCTCGTCCTCGTCCTCCTCGTCCTCCTCGTCCTCCTCGTCCTCCTCCTCCTCCTCCTCCTCCCTCCTCCTCCTCCTCCTCCTCCTCCTCCTCCTCCCCGTCCTCATCCTCCTCCTCCTCCTCCTCGTCCTCCTCCTCCCCGTCATACTCCTACTTCTCCTCCTCCTCGTCCTCCTCCTTCTCCTCCTCCCCCTTCTCCTCCTCCTCCTCCTCCTCCTCCTCCTCCTCATCATCATCATCCTCCTCCTCCTCCTCCTCCTCCTCCTCTCCTCCCCCTCCTCCCCCCCCTTCTACTCCTCCTCCTCGACCTCCTCCTTCTCTTCTTCTTTCTCCTCCTCCTCCTCCTCCCCCTCCTCCCCCTCCTCCTCTTCCTCCTTGTCCTCCTCGTCCTCCTCGTCCTCCTCGTCCTCCTCGTCCTCCCCCTCCTCCTCGTCCTCCTCGTCCTCCTCGTCCTGCTCGTCCTCCTCGTCCTCCTCGTCCTCGTCCTCGTCCTCGTCTTCCTCCTCCTCCTCCTCCTCCTCCTCCTCTTCCTCCTCCTCCTCCTTCTCTCCTCATCCTCCTCCGCCTCCCTTTCCGTGCGACGCACTGGAAGACGTGCCTTCGACTGGGCACCCGATGGCCTGCGAGGCCGCGCCACTCCCTCCGTGCCTGCTGCCGACCCTGAGATCTGGACGTCGGCGCTTTTGTTCGCACTGGAGTTATTCGCCGTGTGTCGGGCCCTGGGGCAATCGCAAATCGATATGGCCATGCTGAACAAACATGGGGTCGGGGGTCTGGAGCTACGGTCGTGACGTCGTCTCGCAACGTTGCCAGTCTTTTCTCGGCGTCGCGGATCTCAGGGGATGCCGCCGCGCTCCCCTGCCGCTGGCGCCGCTGGTGTCGCTGATGCCGGTGCTGCCTCTCGGGCCACCTCTGTTGCGCTTCGTCCTTTTTGTGGTCCTCGCTGCTCCCCTTCCTGCCGGCCTGTCTCCTGCTCGTCTTGAGCGAAAAAAGACCAGGAAAAACAGGGAGACAGGGAGAGGGAGAGAGAGAGAGAGAGAAAGGAGAGACAGAGAGGGAAGGACGGCGAGAGAGGAAAAAGAGAGAGGGAGAGAAAGACACAGAGAGAGAAAGAGAGAGAGAGAGAGAAAGAGAAACAACAAGCACGTGTCGAGCGATCCCACCGACACCTTCGGCGCTTCTGCCCGAATGGGCTGTGCGTTGACGTGGCCGGCGCGAGTTCGGCGCGCACGTCGCCCTTTGATGGCGCGGTGTTGCTCGGTCGATGCTGCGTTCTGCCCTGCCGAACTACCTCGCCGCTGCGAGCGTTGGTGCCAAAATGCCGCGCCCCCCGCGAGGCGACGGGCCCCCAAACAGTGCGTTGTCAGCGGCGTTGCGCCGGCGACGCGGGAGGAGCCATTGAGGAGACCGTCGGGCTACGGGGCCCCACTGCCAATGCTTTGTTCGAGCGCTGTGCTGCGCAGGTCTTGGGCGGAGCCGCCTCTTCGAAGTCGGGCCATGTGGTTTCGAGATCCAATCGAGATCGCTGTTTGGGAGGAAGGTTCGAGCGATGCCCAACTGTTCGAAATCTCCGGTCAAAAATTCAACGTATGGAATGCTGGACGGTGTGGCCATTTCGGAACGACGGTTTCGCTTGAGACTTCCTCAACAAATCGTTTTCGATCGATTTCGGAACTTCCGGGTTGGATTTCGACATGGTGCTCCCACACAAGACTTCCTTATGTTTTGAGAAACGGTGCAAATGAACGCAGCGCCACTATGTCTGATGTCTCGCAGCAAGAGGGCGAGAACCACCGCGGCGCCTATGGACGCCTCAATTCAACTCCTCCTCCTCCGCCTCCTCCTCCTCCTCGTCATCGGACTCTGGCTTCTCGGCGACGGAGGCGAAGGTATCCACCTTTTTGCAGGTCTCGAAGCCGACCGTGCGAGGGTGCTGCACCAGTGCACCAGTCCGTTGCTGCGAGCTGCACCTTGGCGGCCCAGGTCCTGCTTCCCAGAACACCCGAGAGCGAGAATGGATGACTTCGCCTTGGTCTGCGGGTTGATCGCGACGCTTTCTTCCTTCGAAGTCTCCCGCGCCGAGGCCGACTTGCCGGTTTTACCACAAATCTGCGCCAGAAGTTGATGTGCGATGATGCTCTCGTGCTCCGCCTCGTGCTCCTTCTTGAAAGAGAAACCGATGGGCCCCCGACGGGCGTCCGCGACGTTGACTTTCATGGCGATCTCGGGAAAGGACCCCAATAATACGGTCTTGGTGGCCGGCTGCCCGGCGAGGACCTCGCAGGCGGTCCTGGCCAGGCTGAGATGCGCGAGCAACTTCGCGCGTGCCCTGTCCTCGTGGGCGTCCATTTTCGGGATCGCCCCAGCTGTCGACGGGCCGCGCCGGGTGGCCTTTGCGATCTCGGCGGGACTCTGATTTGCAAGGCCAGCTCGGTCAGCGCGACCCCTGTCGCGAGGTAGAAGCGGCCTTCCTCGCACAGACAGCCCCCGCGCCCGTTGAAATCCAAGGTGCCATCGACGCCAGCGGGAGCCTTCCCTTCCTCGCCCCCAAATGCATCGGCCCCCTCGCTGACCCCCTCAGAAGAAGCGGCTGCCGCGGCAGCGCCGCCCCCGAGGAGCCTCTGGAGACGGCGGCCTGCTTCCTCCTTCTCCGTGTCCTCGGTGGCCTTCCATCGGGCGCTGGCAGAATTGGGTTTAGCGGGATCTGGTTTAGTGATGCGTACTGGGGGTCCCCCACCCGCCCCGCTCCACTCGCCGGAACTGCCGTCGCCCGAAAAACACTCGCCACGGCAGACCTGGTTTAGTGATTCTGGCAAATTTAAAGGCTCTGGGGCCCTGCTACTAACCCGGCCCCCTTGCCTGGGGCCCTGGCTATGCCCGATTGCACCCCCCCCATCCTCCTTCTTCTCGGCCGCGGCCTCTGCTGCCTCCTGCCCGGCAAACTCCTCGTCGATGCCTTGGGTTCGCGCTGCGAGCACTGCGGCTGCGCCATGCCGCTCGATCTCTTCCTCGGCGAACTTCAGCTCGGCCTCGAGCGACTCCGGGCCCCCCCACTGCTCCGCGGACACGTCGAATTTCGAGATCCTCTCCTCCAACCCACCCTTTGCCGCCTTGAGCGCCTGCGACGCCTCGACTGGCTTCCCGGGGGTCGCGCCGGCGGAATCGGCGCCAATGGCAGAGGGGCCGCCTCGGCAGTCTCGCGCCCGACCGCCGGGCGATCGGCGCCGTCGGTCGCGCCGAGGCGGCGGCGCCCGACACCTTCTGTTTCGTCGAGCGCGCGGGGGGCGAACTGGCGAACCTCGAGATTCGCGGCGCCCTCATGCCTAGGTCTATTTATTAGAATCCGCACGTCAAAACACGAAAGCACGCGCTAAGCTCAGACAGCGCTGCAGACGCAGCGCAGCGGGGGGCGCCGCGCAGGCTTGAGTCAAACTAGAACTGGCTCGAGTTCGAAACGGCGCTCTCGCCCAAGATTTCACCTGAAATAAATTCGGAACCCTCCGGGCACGATTTCGACATGGCACTCGCGCCGAGGATGTCCCGCAAATTGGACTTCGCCACCCTTGGGTTCGAATTCGAAATGACGCCCCCGCCTGCGACTTTCTCGAAAAAGGTCGGCGCTTCTTCAGCGCGACCTCGCAATGGCGCCCCCGCCTAAGCCGCGTCTTGATGGGGGCGCGAAACCGGCCGAGACTTTCGCGGCACCGAAGCGTTTTCGGTTATGTCCGGTTCTGCGCACGCATGGTTTGCCGTGTTCAGTTATGCTCTCGACGGGGTGGCGCGACGTTCAATCGGTCGTTGCTCAGCGGCTTTTTACTATGTGATATTGTCCTACGCTCTACGAACCCATGTATTCAACGGCCCGCCGATAAGAACACTTAAAACAGCATCACAGTTATACTGAATCGTGTGTTCGCATTGGCGGGATGGCGCGAGGTCGCGAGTCCGTCGCGTCTCATGCGTCGCCCAATCGGTCGTTGCCGAGCCGATATGGCCCCCGTGGCCAGCCTGGCCTCGGCGCGCACGTTGCGCGTGGTAGAGGTGCGGCATGGGCGACCACGTTATGATGTTAGTTTGGCGAGACGCATTGCAATGATGGCAGCCGAAAGTTTTCGAGCACTTATATGATTGCTGGGTGCATGACGCTATGTTATGTCATGTTCTGTAGCGGGCTGGCTGGCGTCAGATTGGCGCGTGCGTCGCGAGCGATTTGGCGGCGTCGCCCGGTCTCTGCTGCGCCATGCTCTGCAATGTTGTGATCGTATCGGCTAAATGTTGTGCACAAATGGTTTCTTCTGTTCCGCCCTCGGCAAAGCGGCGTGGCCTCGTGGCGCCCGCCGCGTGTATTCCGTCGTCTAATCGGCCGCTGCAACGACCGTTTCTGCCCCGTGGCCAGCATTGAGGCGGCTTGGCTGCTGCGCTCTGAATCGGTCGCTGCTGTATCTAACAGTGCCCAAGTATGGCGTATTCAGTCATGCCATTTTTCATGTTATGTTTCAGTATGCTCGGTCGTGTTCTCGACGGGCCAGCGCGACGTCGTGGCGCCTGTCGCGTTAAGTAGGTCGTCCAATCGATCGTTGCTTCGCCAATATGTTCCCCGGGCCGGCCTGACCTCGGCGCGCGCGTCGCGTTTGCGGTGCTTCGCTCTACTATGAGAGAATGCACGGTGCTACGTTCGCATCTGTCAAGAGGTGAGTGTGCATGTTGTGGTGGGCTCTTGTTGTACGCTGTTCTGGCATGATGGTTGCAGTATGATCTGATCGTTGTGTGACGCCATGTTGCGTTCGGGTTCTGCCATCACTGTTGAAGTTTTGGATCGATGATGGTTCGTGATATCCACGATCGCGATGGTAGCAATAGTGCGGATGATCTGCTTTGGCATGCTGGTGTTGTTGCGCCATGTTCATAATACCACCGCGCGCGATGCTGATCCTTCTCAGCCTGAAACAATATATAGCGTTAAAGTACGGGCGTTGCCGTCGCGGTAGCACTAGCAAATCGATTGCATGATGCGAAATTAAGAAGAGCCCTGCTAGCCTATACGGTGCACCGTTATGTCATGCAGTCTTGTGCTGTTTCGTGTCCAGTGCTGAAGTATGCGATGGTGTACTGAGTGATGTTGTGCTATTGTGTGTCATGCTCTGTTTGGGCATGCCCTGCTGCTCTTAAACTCAAAAATTGTATAGAGCGATGCCTATATATGATTTGTCATGCGACGGGATGCCCTTGTTTGCGGCAATGTTTTATGGTCTGGTATGTTATGCCGTCGTGTGTGTGTCATGACAACTTATGTTATGGTGTGCAATGCATTCGTATGTTACACTGCGTGATGTTGCGATATGTATGTTGTGGGTTCAATTACAGCATCTCGCCCGTCACTGCGTCACGGCATGCCCTGTAGCAAGATGCCGCGCATGGCCATGCTCTGTGCTGAGAAAATTAAGAAAAACCACCGACGAGTCCTGAAGACGATGCCATTGACGGCGCCGTCGGTCATCAAGCCTAAGACTCCCGGACGAGATAACAATTGCGAGGGTGCGCGCGGCCGCCGGAATCTCCGATCGTCGTCGCGATCGCCGGGCACGCTTGGCGGGCGATCCATCGCGGGGCTGCGCCATGGGAAAAGCATATGGAACATCGTACTTCGCGCGCAGCGCCGTCCTCTGGACCTCGAACTTTGGGCAATCACGCCGAAGATGCCGTGGATGGTAGGGGGCGGTCGCAAAACTGACAGGCTCGATTGTTCTGGGGCCTCGCGTGGGTCTGAGACACTCGAGCTCGGTGAGAATTCACCAATCTCTTCTGATCAGGCTCGAAGGCCTTGACGCATTCTACGGAGGACTTGCCGCTGCTAGCGTCGACGTCCGCGCCATCGGTGCCCTCCGTGTCGAGGCGGCTCTCGCGGGCGGCTCGAAGGCGTCGGGCGCGGGCAGTCGCGCGGGCAACACGATGGCCTTCGTCAGCGGCTGGCATTGAGCATCGCGAACGTGCCATGAAACACGGACGTCTCAGGGGCCATCATCATCCCGATGCCCAGGGCTTGACGCCCCGCCCCCGCCGTGATGCCGCGCATCTGGCCCCGGCTGAAAGAAATTCGATCGGGGGCCGCGGGGCGCGAACCGGCCGGGCACAATTCTCACTCAGGATACTTTTGCATCGCTGGATGGCAGGGGGCAGGGGGGGGTGCTGAACTCGCATGGCCCGCCACTCCCCGAGCACCGCCACCTACATCTTAATTTGAGCACAGTGCGAAAGATCTGGCCGGCGAAACTTCTGGGGAGGGGCCCCGCCAAAGGCGCGGGCCAGAGCCGCAAGAGCCTCGCGCATGCTGCTAGGAATCGCTCTCGGACTTCGGTAGCTCCTAGGAAGACCTGGAAGATCTGGACGGCTCGCTGGGGCTTGGGCCTGCGTCCTCTGGGTTTGATGGGCGTCTCGGGGGTCAGCGGGTGCGCGCGCATGGCCGAAGAGTTCGACTTCGTCATGCTCCCCCCGCGCCCGCATCTGTCGCTGTCCTCTGTTTTCCGCGGGCCCGATCGTGCCGTCGAAATCCTGGGTCTACTGGAGACCTCCGGACAGGAGTTCTTCAACTCGGGGCCCCGGCGCTGTCCGACGACGGTCGCCCGCGCAGGCCCCGCCGCGGCCCGGCTCGCAGCCCCGAGGGGCCAAGGTAGCAGCCGTAACACCGGGAACACAACCGTCGCCTTGAGGAACCCGCGGAGCACCCGCACGGGCTCCGCAAACTCGCCGCTCACGCAGCATATCCATGGACCACTCCATGCACGCGAACAGCACTCAACCACTGCTCGTTTATCATCACTTCCACGTCAAGGCCCGCTGCTGGGCTAGCTTGTTTGAAGATGGGGGTCGTCGCCTTCCAGACGTCTTGGGGCCACTCCCTAAAGCGAGAACTCAATGGTTTCCTTCGTTCGTTTGCGATTTTGTTGGCCTCGATCGTCACAACTCGACTCACCACCTCAAGAGCTTGGTCATAGGACGGCCAACCATCACATGGTTTAACCAAGTCGTCCGTAACTGCACGTGCGTAGGCTGAGAAAGATGATTGTCAAGGCTCAGGAAAACCAACTAAAACCTGATATCCTCCTCGCCCGTCGAAAGCTCGATGGGGTCGCCGTAGCCTGCGTAAGGCCACGGTCTCAGTGAGGTCCTGCGCCGAGGGGAAAGCAGTGGGCCGAGTCGAGAATGTGGAGCCATTTTCTCGTTCAGCTTCATATGTTCTACAAACCCACATCCGTGCCGTGCAGCTCTCGAGTGCTTGCTCAGCTCGTGCGTGCCATACTCCCCACTTCGTCCCTACATGGGCGTGCTGCGACGGTTTCGGGACGAGACGACCCACCTCCTCCTCCACCTCGACTTGCCTCTGGGCGCTCACGAGCGCGATCCTATCGGGCTCGAATACCGCGGTCTGCCGAAGGGGAAGATCAGGGACTTGACGGTCACGTTATGTCATGACGCGTTCGATTATCATGTTGTGTTTGCTCTGTGTTGTTAACAAGATTCTGTCATGCTCATAAGGGCGGAGGTCTCGGGGATTTTCGGTGGACCTGGGGATCTGGCGGCCGGGGTGAGCAGAATGGGCGGCTCGGGACTGAGGGGCGGGAGTCTCGGGGGATTCTCGGAGGATCTGGGGATCCGGCGGCCGCGGTATGTAGGGTGGGCGGGTTGGGAGGTCTGGTCTTCAAATCTAACGGCTCCTACCTGTCGGGTCGGGAAAATCGGTGTTTAGGATCGTTTAGCTATTCTGGACTATTCCGTGCTGGTGTTTACGTCATGCCACGACCAATCGAATACATTGTTATCCACTGCCATGACATACCTCTTCTATGAAGTTATAACCTTTTATCGAAGATCAAACCCGATGCCGTAGTGGCAGCAATAACCAATCAATGCAACTGTGATATGCTGGTTGCAGGTGTGTTCTATTCAATAAATGATGGTACGTTATGTTCTGTCATGAGACTAATCCGCAATATCTTGAAGTGTATGATGCTATCGTAGAGTCGTTGCCGCGGTGGTAGCAGTAATCATAAACAACGTAGTTATTGCGTTTTCTAAAATGATGTATGGTGATGTTCTCTACGATGGTCCACTATGTCATGGTATGCGTTTTTACATTACCGTGCGTCGAGTCATGAATCCTCACCCGGCCTCGGGTGAGGATTCGTATCCAGAGGATTCAGACGTGTTGTAAAGGATTCGTGGTGGATCCCAGGTGTAGGATGCCTGCAGGGTTGCAGCCCAGCTGCCGAGGGGAAGGCGGAAGGGTAGGGGCTAAAACACACTTGTCGGGACAGTGGTTCTGGCAACTGGCCTGGCAACTATTCTGCTCTGCTAGGTCTGGTATGGTATGTTAGCGTACTGTCTCTCATGAAGTGTGGTGTTGTGCTCTGCTCTGTATGTTCCGCCCTGTCCTTGTGTGCGCTGTTATGCTGTGCTGTGGTATGAGGTGTTATGTAATGCTATGGTATGCTTGTTCTGGTATCCTGCTATGCCATGTTCTGGTGCTTTACACTGGTAATGCCGCGCTCTGCAATGGTATGCATTGTTATGCGATCTACGGATATGGTTTGTGATGATGTGTGATGATTGATCTGTTCGGATGTATTATGTCATGGTATGCTAAGCTATGGTATGGCAGACTGTGCTATGTAATGCTATGCTATGCTATGGTATGTTATGTTATGTCATGCTGTGTGGTGTAATGCCAAAGTATGTCAGGTCCGGTCGTCTTCGACGATCGGGCGAGGCGGGGGTCTCGGGGGATTCTCGATTGACCTGTGGATCAGGAAGCCGCGATATGCAGGGTGGACGGCACCGGAGGCCTGCTCTTCAAATCTGGCGACCTCTACTTGTCGGGTGGGGAAAATATAGACGGGAATCGGAAGAAGGAGAAAGAGATATATATATATATGTATATATATAGAGAGGGAGAGAGAGAGAGAGAGAGAGAGAGAGAAAAAAAAAAGAGAGAGGAAGGGAAAACTGAGTGAGAGGCAGAAGCAGCAGAGAGTGGAAGAAAGAGAGTAGAGAGAGTGAGAGAGAGATGGAGAGGAGATAACAAGAAGCAGCTCAAGGCGGAGGAAGAGGGATTTGCAGGAGGAGGAGGGCGGAGGGATGAGGTGAGGAGCAGCGGCCGCAAGAAGCCAGGAGGGGCAGAGCAGGAGAAGAGAGGGCGGAGGGCGGAACGAGAGGGACATGCGAGGAGCACAGAACGGGGCAGGAACACCAGGATTAGGTCGGGCATGTCCCCCTACAGGCCGATTTTGGACGACAAATAAAAAATAGTCAAACATATCCCCTAACAGGTAAAACTAATCGAAAAATCGTCCCCGTATATTTTGACCATGTTTGAATATTTCTCCTGTAGAGGGGCACGCCCGACTTAACACCAGGAGACAGCAAGCGAGGAGGAGGCGCAGGAGGAGGAGGCGGGCGTCCGGCCGACGCGTCGACGAGGATCCCGCCCTTGTCGGCCGCGCTCACCAGCTGGGTCGCCATGGCCCCCCGCGCCGCGGGCGGACCCCGCGGCTCCGACCTCCTCCCGCGACCTCCTCCTGCGTTCTCGTCCTCCTCCTCCTGTGCCTCCCTCCCTCCTCCTCCTCCTCCTTCTCCTCCTAT
>CAUYUJ010017197.1:0-27218 GCA_963575745.1 Prorocentrum cordatum | reverse complement strand
TCCTCCTCCTCCTCCCCCTCCTCCTCCTGCGCCGCGCGGCGGCCCGCAATCCTGCTAGTAAGAGCTGGCGGCGAGCAAGCGGCGCACGGAGGGTGGGGCGCCGTGAGGACCCCTCTCGGCGGGCGGCGCACCCTGGCCGATCGAAAGAGTGCCCCCGCCCAAAACCACAGGCTGGCCATCGCTCGGACGTCCACTCCCTGTGATTTTTTCGGTTTCGTGCGTGGTTTTCCGCCAAATGATCAAGGACGCTCCTCGATGGTCCTCGCCGGAGGAAAAATGCGCACGTCCAAGTGATGCCAAGCAAAGCAAGCCGTTTAGAACCTGGCCACCTGACTTCACACATCTCGACCCGCGACCCGCGATGCGCAGTTACCTTCGCGGCATCACGCCGTCGCGCCGCCCTCCCTGAGAAGGGTCACCGCTCTGGCCCTGGCCGCGACGCACGAGCGCCGTGACCCAGAGAACGAGTCCGGAGAGCAGGCCCCGACCCCTGAATCCCCGAGGTCAAGCAGGGGCCCCCCCTCCCTGGCGCGCGGAGCGCGCCAGGGGCGGCGCCGGAGGCGCCGCCAGGAGGCCCCAGCGCGGATCAGAGAAATCCGCGCGGAGCGCCGAAAATGTACGTTTACTCCCCAATCAGTGCTTGCACTGAAGGGGTCCTCGCGGAAGTTGAAGGTTGATCGTGAGACCCCTGAATCCCCGAGGTCAGGCAGGGGGGCGCTCGCTCTCTAGACGGCGAGGGGGCCAGGGGGTCAGGCCGCCACACGCGCACCCACCCCCTGCGCGCCCGGTTTGAGAAACGATGCGGGGGCTCAGAATTCGAAGGCCGTCTGCGAGGGTGTCAGGCCCCCCCGTGTCGTTTGGACTCGCATTGGCCCAGCCGTGCCAGGAGAAACATGAAGCGGGGAACGATGCTCCTCTTGGGCCCCAGCTGTGCCGATGTACTGTTACGAGGAATGCTCGAAGACAAACCGAAGGAAGGACACATGGCGCCACGAGCCCCTGCCAATAATAAGCTGGTCCTCGTGCCAGCGGTGTGACTGCAGGGTTCGCATGCGGCTGCCAGGTGGGAACAACGTTTCGATTGGTGGCAGCTGTGCGACCGAACAGCAAAGTGCCGGTGGGCATTCCGCAAGCAGGCTGAGTCACCACTGGTCGGCTTGTCGCCCTTGCATCGTTGAAGCTGGGATTCGCTTGCGGATGGCGCTTCTGGTGAGGCCTCAGAAGCGGGAGAAATTCGGCGGGCGGGTTCCAGAAACCCTCTGATGATGCCATGCGTACACCACTATTCGAAGATCTTTTAGGGGATGAGCTGAATCTCGCTCCTCATCTCCAAGGCAATCCATGTCGCCGTCGTCTAATCTGCTATGATAACACTTGTCGCCGCCGTCCGTGAGCAAGCGGATCGGATCGGACTCACTCGGAAGTCACCTGAGAGGGGGAACGGGGCCTGGGGCGAAATGACAAAACGCAAGGTTACTCGGACTTCAGGCCTCATGGCCCGGGTTGTCGGAGGCTGAGATCGTCGCCCGCTGTCGAACTCGGCGGTCTCAGCGGAGTCGACAAACACGAGCGCGGGGTCATGGCCCATGCTGCTTCTGCTCCTTCCTCCCTCCTCCACCCCCCTTGTTCTCCCCTTCCCCCACGATCCGCCCCCCCCATCCTCTTCTTCCTCTTTCTCCTGCCCCTCTCCGCATCCTTTCCTCCTCGCTTTCTCCTCCTTATCCTTCTCCTCCTCCTCCTCCTCTTCCTCCTCCTCCTCCTTCCTCCGCCTCCTATCCCCCCCCCCCCCGCGTCTCCCTGCCAGGTGGGTGCAGTCGCTCTCAGGCCGAGCTTAGCCTTTGCCACCACCCTCCTGCTCCTCCTCCTCCTCCTCGCCCACCCAGACATGCGACGTCCTGATTTCTTCAAAAACTACGGCGTCCCCGAAATCCAGACCCTTTCCCTGGGGCCGGTTTTTCATCCGGAGTCGTTTTCTGACGCTCCCGAGGCCCGGCGAGGGCCCCTGGGGGCTGAAAATACTGCAAAACTCGCCGTCCTGATTTTGTAACGACGCGATCAGGGCTGGGCCTCCCCCCTCCCCAGAGATCCGACGTCGTGACTTCTTCAATGCGCGGTCCCCGGAAGCCTCGACCCATTCCCCAGGACCGGTTTGTCACCCCGATCGGGATGACAAACCGACTCGGGTCGTTTGTCATCCCGATCGGCATGACAAACCGACTCGACTCAAGAAACGACTCGAGTCGTTCCTTGAGGGTCCCGGGGCCCGGCGAGGGCCCCCTATAGGGGCCGAAACTTGCGAAAAACCCTCCGTCTCGATTCTCTCAAGACGTTGGCTCTCTGGGCCCCTCCCCGACCCCGGCGCCCCGTCTTGGGATGCCGCCCCCCCCAAAACGGCTTCGGGTCCACGGGCCCGGGCCCCGGCGCCCGGAGGGGGTGCCGCTCGCGCGGCCGGGCTCCTCAGGTGCCCACCTTGCCGAGCCTGGCGCGCCGAGGCGGCTTGCCCAGGGGGGGCTCGGGAGGCACGGAGGGGAGGGGAGGGGCGGCGGCGGCGGGCTCATCAGGAACGCGAGTCTGAGTTCGGCCGAAACTGAAAACAAAAAGTTAGCTCTGGTTCCTCGAGTGCGCATTTTATGCGGTGACTTAGCACGTGGGGGGGGCTCACGCGCTCCTCGACTCACAGAACGGACATATCCCTGTGGCCAGAAGCGGGCTGAGCACCACAAAATTCTTCGGGAAACTACCATCGAGAAAGACTGAGGCGGGCGGGAACCCAAATTAAGTCGAAAAGCCACAAAAGACTAGGGGCAGCCAGCACCCAGGGTCCAGCTAAACACCGCAGACCAGGGGCCCCAGGACCAAGCAACACAAGAAAAAAGAACGCAAGAACATTGGCGCCCACCACTAGAGGGCGCGAAAGGGCGAAAGCCGCCTGAGCTGTGTCAGGCTACTGATATTTCCTGGGGGCAGCCCCGATCAACCTCAGGATGCTGGCATTCAAGCTGGAGGAAGAGGTGAGGCGAGGAGGGTCAGACCCGAGGCTCGAGCGAGGAGGAAGACGAGGGGGGAGAGGAAGGGTTCCCGCCGCCTGTGGCGGAACTACTACCTGAGAATTCGACTGTAAGACTGGCGCCCTCTCTCCTCCTCCCCGGCCTATCGAACTCGCAGCAGAGGGAGGTGCAAACAGGGAGGGAGTAGCTATCTGCGATGCGGTGCTGCCACTGGGAGGTGCCGTCAAAGTCGCAGCTCCTCTGCCAGTAGCTATCTGCGATGTGGTGCTGCCACTCAGAGGAGTAGTCGAGGTCGGCGTCCCTCTACCAGTAGCTACCTGCGTCTCTGATCTGCCACTCTGCGGAGTAGTCGGTGGCCTCTGAGCAACATCTAGATCGTCTCTGCGTTGTCTAGGAAAAGCTGCATCAAGCGCTCTTGGTGCGTGCGAGGTGGCGTGCCCTTCATTAGCTTTCCCCCGAGCTGCTTCAAGGAGTCGAGCAACTGTGTCTGCACGCCTGATCCCTGCGCCTCGAGATGTATCTTCATCAGCTTGCGATCGTGAGTGTACGATATCTTGCAGTGTCGGATCTGCATGCACAGGCTGTCGTTCGTGATGGTTCCATCTGCTTTGATGTTGTCGAGGTACTGCTTCAGGGCGAGATGATTGGCGGCTCCTACGCGTTCTCCCTGCTGCACCACTCCGCCCACTAGCGCCAACCACAGGTGGGGGTGCGGCACGCCCAGCTTCTCCAAGTCCTCCACTGGCTGCTGGTCTCGGATCTCTTGAGCGTGCTCTCGGCGAATGCGATTGGCCTCGTCTACGTAAAACTTGGCTGTGATCCTCATGGCCTTGCAGACGTCGTGATCCCGATCCAAGTGGATGATGTGGTAGATGGCTGCTTCCAGGGCCGAGAGACCCTGTATGTTCTTCAGCGTCGCGCGCACCATCACGGGGAAGATGGCCTGGATCAGCTCGAGTGGGAACGCCTCGTCGCCCAGGCCCATCACGTCGCCTCGCTGCAGCCCGTACGTCAGGTCGGCGTTCTGGAAGAGCTGGCTCAGCGCGTTGGCCACGCCCTGGTGCCCGTGCTGCGGTGGTTGCTGCTGCTGCCGTCCGCCCTGCTGACCTCCCCCACCAGCGACGACTGCCACCCCTTGAGGTCGGACCGCTGGCGGTGAGCCTCCCCCCGCTGGGGCGCGGGGCGGGGGGCCCCGAGGTCCTCGCCGTGCGCCTCTGCCTCGGTCTCCGCTGCGGGACCTCAGCGCGCTCGCTCGTTCTTCTGCGCCTTGGCTCATAGCACGGGTTGCCAGGTCCATCCCACTCTGTCGATGCTAGATCTGGCGGCGGCGGGGCGTGAACGTCACGTATGTGTCGCTGGAGTTCGGCAAGCGACTGAAACTGATCGAGGTGTCTCGAGCCTGGTGGCATACACTCGACAAATGCACCGAACGCAGCATCGAGGTCCTGCCAAATGGGGCAGAAGAGGTCCTCAGGTTCCTGAACAGGTGGGGCGTAAGGGCTCTGGTCGCAGAGACACCTGCCACATTTCAACGATTGCACCGCGTGTCGTCGGGCAGTGACCTGGCTCTTGAAGGTGGACATGCAATACAAGCACTGATTGGTGATCACGAGCATGTGCGCTGGAACCCGATGCTTGTGACTGGGGTGGTGGCATTGATGGGCCACAAGGGCCCCTTTACCGTAGAACACCATCCCACACCTCCCATCCTCCCCATCCCCAGGTAGTTCGCAAACAAACTCATCAGGATCCTCTGGGGCACCAGCACTGGGACCTTGGGCACCACGAGGGGGTCCACGGAGCTCTGGAACCTCTCGGAGCAATCTGGGATCAAAGCTGAGGAACTATTAGCGACGATCGACCTCGTAAATATATCACGAACAGAATAGTTTTCCACGAACTCCTTACCTCCGCGAAGGTACCGTAGCGCCTGTACATCTCGCTCCAATTGGAGGGCCCACGGGTTGGCGGTGCTAGCAACTCGGCCGTCCTCTCTGAAGGTCGGCTCTTCTCCGAGGCCGTCGAGGCTGCCAAAAAGCACGGTGAGCGGCTGCGCACTGTCTTCGGGATAACGAGCGTAGCGTTGCCACTGTCTGAGGCGACGCACAAGAAGCTCCGCTCTTGAGTCTGTGATCCTGAGTTGCCTCAACACCTGGGCCTCCGAGAGAGATCTATATTTCGGGCAGGTACCAGGAGGGGCGCCTTGCTCAAATTTAGGACGACGATCACGGAGCACAACCCGAGCGAGGCCCTGCACGACGGAATCGAGTTTCCTGAGGTCGAGCTTGGAGGGGAGGTACGATTCGAGGCCCGAGTAGGCCGCCGCCAGGATCGTTCCCTTGAAGGCCAGACGTTTGAGGCGAATCGAGCAAGTGATGTCCCAGAACCTGCCGAGCCTCCTCCACGCCGCCCTCGTAGCCTCCACCCTCCTCTTTATCTCAGCTCCACACCCCGCCGTCAGCTGTTCCATCCCTCCCAAGTACAGGCCCTCCGACGACGTGACCCCAGGAAGCGGAACCGTCTGGGACAGGAGGGCACGGGACGCAGTGTGGGCACCAGGGCCCACCATGACGGGCATGCGGTTCTCCTTATCAGGGTTCTGGGCGAACCCTCCTCCGATGGACAACTCCCGATCGAGAATGGCGTTGGACTTCAGGACCCTGGACCTGGCCTCAAGAGGATTCGAGGTGGCGAGCGGGATCGTTTGGTGAATGTCGTCGGCGTAGTCTCGAACCGACACGTCATGCATCTCATTAGTCAGACTGCACGTCATGACACACGAAGCTCTGTGGAGCGGAACCTGGGCGTTCAACTTGCTGCAGAAGACTGTGGCCTTGTCGGCGCCCAGCTCATCTCGCCAGGCTTCGACAGGCCTCAAGAAACTGCGCACAAAGAGCTCGCAGGCATTGCCGTCCCCCATCCCTGTCCCGTGCTTCGGTTGGAAGTACCCGACCTGCTCCCCCGCCCTGATCTCCATCACCGCCTCCTCATGCCTCTGGAGCAAGAACGCTCGATCTTGTGGAAAAGGTACCACGGACATCACCGTGCGGGCGAGCTCAGCGTGCGAGGTGGAGGGGAAGGCGTTCGACATGTCCTTCTTAACAAGGAGGTGAGAGATCCCAAGCTTCCGAAGTCTCCAACTGTGAACGTTTGCTGCTATCTGTGCGTTCTGTCTACATCGATGTGCTGCATACCCGTGTGCGTGAGGAGGAAGGGGAGGATGTGCTGACCTAAGATATAGTCCACGATACCAGGCCTTCGCAAACGGGCAGTAGCAGTGGATCAATCTCATGGCTTTTGTCCCCTTCTTGGTGTTCCCCTTTGAGAGCTGAAAGGTCGTACTCCAGTGCCACTGCCCAGGCGTCCGTGATTTGGGGCGAATCTGGCGAAAAATGCGCCTAAGTCTGTCTAGGAAGTGCGGGCACGGCACGTGCAGCCGCTGCTCAAGTCGTTGCAACTGACGCTCTGAAAGCAGCTCTGAGCCTGGCCAGGATCCCGTCATCTCTCTCGTGGCGTGCTCCATGAGCCAGCGCCAGAGCTCAGCGGGAGCCGAGTGCGCAGGAGGAAAGCGCCTGCGAGCAGCACTCCGAAGTTGCCTCAGAGTGCGAAACCAGTCATCGTACGCGAGCGACGCCGGTGCAGCCCCAGGGAAATAGTCCAATCCCTCCTCCTCTAACTCCTCCATGGCCTCCCGAGTGGGCTGCATCGGGTCCTCTATCACTGTTGCGCTGAAGCCGCCCTCCCGAGCGTTCGAGCACATTGTGGTCGTCCACTCATCCAGTGAAGGTCGGTACTGGTCAGGAACGTTGAAAGACCTCTGTCGGGGTCCACGGCAGCGAGCCCCAATCGCATAGATGAGCTTCCATACTCCGTGGTAGTCGGCCGCGCACCTGTGGGTCTCGGCCTCCGTCAGCAGCTCCTCCACGTGCTCGAGGTCTAGCCGCTTCTTGAGCAGCCTGATGTCCTTCTCGATGGTCCGAAGCTGTAGACGCTGCTCTTCTGTGAAGCAGCCCCTTCTGGCCAGCCTGCGCCGCTGGAGGGCCTCGGTCCGCGCGGCGAGGTGTGGTGCCAGCGGGCCTTGCTTCGCCGTCCTCATCAGCTCGGGAAGTGCAGCAGCCCGCACGTCTTCCACCAGCTTCTCCCACGATTGACTGGGATCAGCGCGAGTCGTGTCGCGCTCCCACTCCCTCAAGTTCGAAGCCGACCGACGTTCGAGCTCCCCCAGGATCTCAGCACCAAAGCCATCGTGTCTGAGGAGGCGAACGACTAGGTCCTTGTCCCACACTGGTCCACCCTTGGGTGGGGGTGGCGCCTGCAAGGTGTACCGTACTTGCCACAGTATAGGTGCATGATCTCTCGGACGACAGTCTGGTATCGCCTGGAGGTCCCGCATGGCATTACGCAACGTGCAGCACCGTACAGTAGACGAGACCGCCTCGGACGGGACAAAGATGTGATCAGGCGAGCTCTGCGACTCAGTGCCGAAGTACGAGGGGCCGACTGGGTAGAACGTGTCCACCGCGGCCATGTTCTCCATCTCCAGGAGCCTCCACAGCTCCAGGGAGACCTCATTCTCGAAGTGGTTGCCGTATTGGCCGATGTGCTGATGGTCCACCGTCGTCGTCGCTATGCCGTGACCAGTGCGTCTGAGGCCGAACCCGCAGTTGCAGTCCGTGCCGACAATGACGAGCGACCGTTGTTTGGCCTCCTGCACCGACTTGTGCAACCATCCAGCTAGCTTGCGGCAGCATTGTCGCCAATGGTCGGCCGTCATGTTGCTCTGTGGCGGGAAATATGCAGCAATGATGGTGATGTCAAAGACTCCAGACCGTACTCTCACCAATCCGCCACGGCCAGCCAGCTCTCCAGGTGGGTGTCGGACGTCGACCACATGGCACCGTCTGAAGACTCGTGAACGGAGCAGGACGGTGCACCCCGCCGACTTGTTAGTGTATCTGCCTCTCTCCCAGCCGAACTCATACGCTGTGTGGAACTTTGCCCGACGCATGGTGACAGGCTGCTTCATCTTCTGCCGCTGGGTCGTAGCTGGGCACACAATAATATCTGCAAATCGTAGCGTCTCTGAGATGTCATCTGCTCTCCAAGGATCCACAAGATGCAGCGGGTTATACAGAACAAAATTCAGGAGAGAGTTCCACATGGTAGTAACCGAAGAGTGTGTGAGTGTGGGGCTCGGTGTGAGCCCCCCCCAGGCTCTGTGCGGGAAGGGGTGACCTCCAAAAAGCGGGGGCGGCCCTGTGCCCGCGGCGGCCTGAGACAAGGGGCTAGGGGAGGGGAGGGAGGGGAGGGGAGGGCTCTGCAGAAAAGTATCCTCCTCCTCCTCCTCCTCCTCCTCCTCCTCCTCCTCCTCCTCCTCCTCCTCCTCCTCCTACCTCTCCCCCTCCTCCTCCTCCTCCTCCCTCTCCCCCTCCTCCTGTTCCTTCGCCTCCCCCTCCTGGACGTCAGAGGAGTGGAGGGGGCGATGTGCTGGGAGCAGAGGGCTAGGGGGGGGGGGGGCAGGGGGGGGAGGGGGCGGAGGAGGGGGGCGGACGAACGACGTGCCGAGGAGGGGGGCGAGGAGGGGACAGGGAGGACGGGAGGAGGGGGCGATCGGGTGCAGCCAAAGGTGCCCCTGGCCCAAGGCGCCCTCGGCTCTTCGCTCCATTGAAGCCTCTGGGCCCCTTGGGCCTCGTGAGGGGTGCGCTTGAGGCCGCGGAGGCATCCTGGGGGCACCTCGGGCCAGGGGCACTTGTGGCAACGCCCGGGGCGAGGCAGGACAGGAGGGAGGCACGGAGGGAGGAAGGGAAAGGAGAGGGCCAGACGGGCCGGAGGTGGAGATGAGGGAGGGAATGGGCGAGGGGGGAGGCAGGATGGGGCGAGGGATGAGGGAGGGGGGTTAGCAGGGGGACTGAGGAGGCGAAGAGGGAGGATGCGATTGCAACGCTTCTCGATATCGACGGCGACGCCGAACCGCGCCGTGGCTCCGACGTGCCGTGAACGCGTAGCCGCCTCCTCCAGACGATCAGCGCCCGTCGCCCTGGAAGGAGCGCGAGTTCCCACCAGGACGAGCGGGCGAGCGAGGGGCACCGGCGCCGTGCACGCGGAGGTGTGCGTGCCCTTTTGGGACGGAGCGCGAGGCCGCAGCCTCACATCGTGAGCCAGCAGAAGAAGGCATGATTGCACTAGAAAAAAGCATGCACATAGAAGGAGTGTGGTTTCCGACCAGGGGGCATGCCAAACATTGGCCAACGATGCCTCAGCAAGACACTCCTTAGACTTTCCGCATGAGGACGAACTGCGGAACTACACGATGTAAAAGACCTAACAAGAGCCTGCGTGATTGATTCTTCATGTGACTAGGGAAGAAGAAATGATTCCAAAGCAACGATGACCCTAAGAACCGTTGCCAAGTCTCTGCAAAAATAATGGAGGTTGGCAAACTGTCCTCTTACAAGATCCACATCTCCCTTACCTTCCCGGTGAATCGAAAAGCCATGGAGGAGAGGGTAGAAGAGAAGGCTGATACGAAGATGCCCGAAATCGTATCCTCGTAGATGATACGAGAAATTCACCGCGCATTGCGTGACGGAGAAAATAAATCGCACCAGGATGCGAGGTGTGGTCGTCCCCGATGGTCCGACCAACTGGGGGAAAAGGATAAGTAGACGTAGGAGTAGGAGGAGGAGGACTGGAGGATGAGATGGATGAAAAGCTGGAGGGAGGAAACGTAATGCTCGGAAGAGCCAAAGTGGGCAATGATCGCGCGTATGGGCAACGCACAGATATGCAGCCCCCTTCGTATCCCACCTCTCGTCCTCCTTTTTCCTTCTCATCTTCATCCCCCCTCCTCCTCCTCCTCCTCCTCCTCCTCCTCCTCCTCCTCCTCCTCCTCCTCCTCCTCCCTAGGGGGGAAGCGAGCAAACATCATCAGGAAGAAAGGTAGGACACAGGACCGCAGCAATGCCCAGCCTGGCATCGGTCTTCGGGTCTGCAGTGAGGATCTGGAGGTCGTTGATGGTCTCGTTGATGTTGACCTGCGCGCAGCTTGGGTCGTCCAAGTTTGAGCGTTGCGCTGCGCGGAATGCAGGATGCGGTTACCTTCACACTCTCGCGCCACCCACAGGAGAAGCACATCTCTCTGGCCCAAACTTGGCGGTGGACAAACCTCCCTTTAGTAAACCTCCCCTTAGTGAAAACGGCCTGGGACCGAGACCGACGGACCTGGACCCGCAAAAACGACGGCCGCGACGCCCTCTCGCGAGCCGAGAACGGCCAATTCCTGAATCGACGTGTCAGGGTAGGAGGTCCGTCCACCTCCGAAGGAGGAGGAGGAGGAGGAGGAGAAGGAGGAGGAGGAGGTAGGAGTGAAGAGGTAGGAGTAGGAGTAGGAGTAGGAGTAGGAGTAGGAGGAGGAGGAGGAGGAGGAGGAGGAGGAGGAGGAGGAGTGAGGTGCGGAGGAGGAGGAAGGAGGAGGAGGAGGAGGAGGGGAGGAGGAGGAGGAGGAGGAGGAGGAGGAGGAAGGAGGAGGAGGAGGAGGAGGAGGAGGAGGAGGAGGAGGAGGAGGAGGAGGAGGAGGAGGAGGGAGGAGGAGGAGGAGGAGGAGGAGGAGGGGAGGGAGGAGGAGGGAGGAGGAGGAGGAGTAGGAGGAGGAGGAGGAGGAGGAGGAGGAGGAGGAGGAGGAGGAGGAGGAGGAGGAGGTAGGAGGTAGGAGGAGGTGGGAGGTCCGTCCACCCCCGACGGACCGCGACGCACGGCACGTCCCCCCGCCGCGCCTGCCCGACCCGGAGCCTCAGCTCGCGGCCGCCTGCCTGCCCGAGCAGGGGCCGCCCTCCACCCCCCGAGCCACCCCGCGGGTGCCCGCGGGAGCGGTGCGGAGGGCGGTTCTCGCCATCGCTCGGACGTCCATTCAGCATGTTTTTTCGGTTTCGTGCCTGATTTTTTCGCCAAACGATCAAGGATGCTCCTCGACGGTCCTCGCCGAAGGACAAATGCACACGTCCGAGCGATGCCAAGGGTTTTGAGGGGGCGGAGGGAGGAGACAGACGAATCAGCACGCGAGACGGAGGCGCGCAGCATGCTCTGAAGAGCTTCCGGCGCGGCAGGGCGGCCCACGCGAGGCCATGCACGGAAAAAAAACACCTGGAGCACCCACGAGCGCGTGCAATGTGGAGGCAATGACGCGGCATGGAAACGCGCAGTGAGAGGAAGAGAGGAGGCGGAGGCGGAGGCGGAGGCGGAGGCGGAGGCGGAGGCGCAGGCGGAGGAGGAGGAGGAGGAGGAGGAGGAGGAGGAGGAGGAGGAGGAGAGGGAGGAGGAGGAGGAGAATGACTCCCCCATTTGGGCCGCGCGCCGTTCAAAACTCCCCCCTCCGTTTTACTTTACGGCGTCCTCTTCGGCCGCCAAGTTGCTTCAGGACGGCCGGAGAGCGCTCCCGCAGGCCGTCAAGATGCCCCGAGACCAGCTCAGGACGGCCCAATAACCCCGAAAAGCTCCAAGGTGTCCCCGAGATGCCCCGAAAGGTCCCAACGACTCCCCCCGCGAGACGACCAGAGGATAGGAGAGCCAGGAGAGCGAACTCGAGCGGAAGGACGGGCAGTGGTCACTGCAGAAGAAGGTGCACAAGCCACGACCAGAGCAACCCGCACCATGCACCACGACGACGCTGACGGCGCCTCCTGGCGCTGGAGGCACCCATGCATCGAGGATATCGGCCAACGGCGGGGCCGCAACCAGCTGAGCGCAGCACATCTCGCAACCCAATCTATCCCCATCCCCCCTTCCGTCCGACCCGAGAGGTGGGGGGGAGCAGCAGGCGGAGGCGGAGGAGGAGGGGGACGTGGGGGAGGAGGAGGAGGAGGAGGAGGAGGAGGAGGAGGAGGAGGAGGAGGAGGAGGAGGAGGAACAGGAGGAGGAGGAGGAGGCGGAGGAGGAGGAGGAGGAACAGGAGGAGGAGGAGGAACAGGAGGAGGAACAAGAGGGAGGAGGAGGAGGAGGAGGAGGAAGAGGACGACCGCCCCGGTCCTGGGGGCGGTGCGGCGCAGGGATCCCCCCCCCTCCTCCGTCTCCTCCGCCTCCTCCGCCTCCTCCTCCTCCTCCTCCTCCTCCTCCTCCTCCTCCTCCGCTGGTGAGCACGGGCGCGCGGCGGGGCGCTTTTGTTCCGCGTGCTGCGTGCCCGCGTTGGCGAGGAGGTCCGCGGCCGCCCGCCAGCACACCCGGCGCCGCCGGGCCGCCGAGGGGCGGCCGCCCGCGGGAGAGGCGCGCGCGCGCGCCGCGGGGAGGCCCTCCCCAGGTTGCCCCAGAGAGAGGAGGAGGAGGAGAGGAGGAGGAGGAGGAGGAGGAGGAGGAGGAGGAGGAGAGGAGGAGGAGGAGGAGGAGGAACAGGGAGGAGGGAGTAGCAGGAGGAGGAGGAGGAGAGGAGGAGCAGGAGGAGGAGGAGGAGTAGCAGGAGGAGGAGGAGGAGGAGGAGGAGAGTAGCAGGAGGAGGAGGCAGGAGGAGGAGGAGGAGGAGGAGCTAGGAGGAGGAGGAGGAGGAGGAGGAGGAGTAGCAGGAGGAGGAGCAGGAGGAGGAGGAGGAGGAGGAGGAAGAGGAGGAGGAGCAGGAGGAGGAGGAGCAGGAGGAGGGTGGACGGGGCGACGCGTGCGCGGCGGGGATTTTATCCACATCCACCTCTTGGGAACCGACGTCCAGGTTCCCCAGCAGGCGGCGGATCTGGACACATTTCGGCCCCCGGGGGCCCGAGCATGTCCATATCCACCGCCTGCCGAGGCTCCGAAGACGGACCCTCCGGGCGGTGGTCATGTATAAATTCCCGCCTCGGAACGCGGGGCTGGGGCGAAGGAGGGGGGCGTCCCTCGACCTGCAACTCCTGCACGCTCCGCGCGGAAGGTGCCGCCGCGATGCGGCCGCGGCGGCTGCCGCGGCAGCGCGGCCCCTTCCGCGCGGAGGGTGCGGAGGGTGCAGGTCGAGGGTTGAGGGGCTTACAGGCGATCGCCACTTCATCCATGCCCCTGCTCGTGCCCCGACCCCACGAGGAGTCAGAGCGGGGATATGGACACGTACTGGGCGTCCGAGGCCACGCTTCTCATCCATGCCGTGCTCCCCCTGGCGCCCAGGATGGGGGGTAGCAGCACGGGCATGGATCGAGCGCCGATCGCACATCAGCAGCCGGGGCGCAGCGGCTGGCTGGCTGCCAGCCTGGGAGAGCTGGCTGGGAGGGCGCCAGTCGGCGCCTCCCGACGGGGGCCAAAGCAGGTGGCATTGAACGGTAGCGACCAGGAGGGCGGATGGGGCGCGGTTCAGAAGACGCCAGTGGAACAGGAAGCTCCACACGGCCCCCCCCCCCAGGACCTTCCAGGGCAACGATTGTCGCTAGCGCCCAGACCTCCGATGTCTTGGCTTCTTGAATAATTACATGCAGGGTCCCTCGCATGCCGGGTAGTTTTCTCACACGTCCTGGGGCCCAGAGCCTGCCGCGGCCCCCAGCCGAACCTGGCAAGATGCTTTCGTCTTGATCTGCCCAAGACGTTGGAGAGCTGGGTGGACGCCGCCTGGCCTTCAGTCAGGCGTGTCCCCCTACAGAGGGATTTTCGACGAAAAACAAAAAAAACTAAAAAAATACTCCCAAATAGTCAAACAAATTCAAAACAATAGTCTGGGGACTATTTTTTTTTTCCTAGCATTTTGGGAATATTTTTAGTGTTTTTTTTTTTTTTTTTTTTTTTTTTTTTTTTTTTTTTTCGCCCAAAATCCCCCTGTAAAGGGACACGCCCGACTTAAGCATGGCCGGTGCGCCAGCGCAGGTGGCGTCGAACGGTCGCGGCTGGGAGGGCGGCTGGGGCGCGGCTCGGAAGACGCCGGTGCATCGGGGAGGCCCAGACGGCCCCCCAGGGCGGCGCGAATGCTTACCCCCAGTATGAAGGGGCCCTGGGACACGCACATAAATACACACAAAAATAGGATTCCCCATATTTACCTATATTTTCTGGGTTCTTGTCTTCCCCCCACTTCCCATGTTTTCCAACATTTTCCTGGTAGCCGACGATTAATTGTGTCTGTGTTTTTCCCCCCTCCTGACAGTAGCGTGCCGCACGGGGAGGCTGGGAGGTCGAATGGCGCGGCGTCCGGAGAGGCGCCCATGGATCGGGAAGGCCAGCCTTCCCGGGCAACGAGACCCCCAGGGATGCTGGGCCTGTTTTCCACCACTACCACCATAAGTTGGAAGGGGAGGGGTTCCTCCGCCGCCTCCTCCTCCGCCTCCACCTCCTCCTCCTCCTCCTTCTCCTCTTCGTCCTCCTCCTCCTCCTTCCCCCTCGAACTTACGGTGGTGGTGGTGGAAAACCTGCCCATGAAGGAAGGTGTCGCGAGGGCCGCGGTTCTGGCCACGGCATGCGCCAGGAGCTGTGCCCCGGAGCGATCCGGGATGGGCCACGAGAGCTCCTCTCCAGGGCACGTCTGCTCACGGGGTGCTGTGGGCCTCCCCGGACTGGACGCCTCCCAAACGGGGCCAAGGCGACTGTCGTCGAAAGATAGCACCGCATCGCCGATGCGTCGGCGCCGTCGGGGTGGAGAAGATCGCACGGCATGGCCTGTGCATCGGCGGTGCGGCGGGGTCCTCCGACCCCAACTGATACGGCCCCGTCCAGGGGCGCATGGTAGGAGCATGCGCAGACATGGCAGCCACCAGACCAGCTCAGAACGGAGGAAGGGCGGCGAGGAGGATGGACCGATGGAGCGCGTGGAGGGAGAAACTGCAGACAAGGCAGCCACCAGACCAACTCAAGATGAAGGCAGGACTGCGAGAGGCCGGGGGGCGGAGGGGGCGGCGTAGGAGTGGGCAGAAGAGTGCGCCGCAGAGGGCGCAGACAAAATCGAATGGCCGCAGCTTACTGCCGTGCGGTGCATGGAATCCGCCGACCCCCGCTTGCCGGGGGTGGCACGGCGTGTGAGACACTTGGGTGCTCCCCCTCTCCCACTTCCCCCTCGCACAATGGCCCAAGATACAATTCAAGGCCCCCTCCCCCCAGGAGGGGTGGGGGGGGGCGGGGCGGGCTCGCCAAGGCACCTCCCGGGCTCTCTGAGCCTTCAGAGGCACCCTCGGCGGCCCCGAAGACGCCCGATATTCCATCTCAAATGGTTCAAGTAAGGCCCCCACACGCCAGGGCCAGGGAGTCAGAATATCCCAAACACACTCCAGACGGCCTACGAGGCACCAACAACGTTGTAAGACTGCTCCAACTGAACCCCCAAGAAAAGCTGCAAGAGGCAAACATTGATGATTTTCGGTTTCCCAAGATTGTCACATTCTCATCTCGCCATGTCGGGGTTCTGAAAGCCCAAGACGGCCCCGAGAGGCTTTCCAGATCGAGCAAATACGGCCCCAAGACGGCACAAGAGGACCCCAACACCGCCCCTCAAAATGCCCAAAAGACCCCAGAAAGGAAGCTCGAAGAGGCTCCATGAACCCTCCCCCGCAAGATGGCCCCCAAGTTCCGCAGCATGCCTCCAAAAATCCCCAAGTAGGACCTGAGGCGTCCCCAAGATGGCCCGAGAGGTCCCTAAGATAGCCGAAAAGGCCTTCGAGAGGGCCCACTGAAAGGCACGAGAGGGAGAACTCACAGGGGTCCCGGGAGCCCTCCCCCACAGGGTGGCCCCGAGGAACCCAAACGTGCCCCCAAGGGGCCCACATGAAGCCCTCGGAGGGCGTAAAAAGCCTCCAGGAGCCCAGAAAAGGGCTCCAACGACGTCGGCCGCCCGCGGGGCCTCTGCCAGGCTCCCAGGAAGGCTCGCAGCCGATGAGAAGGACGAGGAGGACACATCAGCAAACGACTACGCGCAGGGAGCACGACGGGAAGCGGCGACTAGCACAGACGAACTCGGAAGACGCACATTTCCTCTTCTGGAGGTCGGTGGACTGGCGCACGCCCTCTTGAATATTGTAAATTCTCGTTTGGCCAGAGGCAAGCATCGCATGCTGGGAGCAAGCGAATAAGTCAACAGTAGTCGTGCCAGCCCCATGGATCTCAACTCAGGTCGAAGACCTCCCAAACCTTCCCCAGGGTTGTGTTGCTCCCATCGTGCTTAAGGGCCACATCCAAGAAATAAGTTCGAACACCCGGAAGAATGTCGAAAGAGTGTCGAAACAGCGTCGGACGAGTGTCTCCCAGGGCCCGACACGTGAAAACCCTCGAGTTTCGGTGCTTGTTGGGTGCTCGAAATTCTTTCTGGTGGTCAAGTTTAGGGCAGGTTGGAACATCATAAGCCGAGGGGCGCCTCCCGGGACTTGAGGGTTACAAGGCTTTGGCAGGCTGCGCGACCACGTCGACCCGCCTCGCACGCTCCAGCACGGATGGCCCGCCCCGACACTGGACTTGAATTCGGTGCCGCCGCCGAGCTGAGAAATGCCCGGCGCCCGAGTTGAGCCGACCCATGGCCGGGGTCGGCTCCACCGGAAGACGAAACATCTGCGTAAACAAACGCGTTCGGAGGTCCGCGTGGATTTCTCGGATCGGCGCCGGGCCCCCCTCCCTGGCGCGCGAAGCGCGCCGGGGGCCGCGAAGCGCCGCCAGGGCGGTCCAGCGCCGATCCAAGAGATCCGCGCGGACCTTCGAACATTGTTGCTCATGCAGTCGTCTCCTTCTTCGATCCACTCCGCTGCATGCGACGCAGCGCTGCGCAGCGCTCTCTGTACTAACAAAACTACAAATTCTTGACCTCCTCGAGACCCCTGAAAAGGGCGAGGCGCACCGCTGCTGCAGGCCGCGGCTCCGTCCTTGGGGGCGCGCAGGAGAGCGGAACGGCCAACGGGGGGTTACCCCCCTCTCCGACCCTGCTGCCCGATCCTCCACATCCTCCTCCTCCTCCTCCTCCTCCTCCTCCTCCTCTTCCTCCACCTCTTCCTCCACCTCTTCCTCCACCTCTTCCTCCTCCGCCTCCTCCTCCTCCTCCGCCTCCTCCTCCTCCGCCTCCTCCTCCTCCCTCCTCTCTCCTCCCATCTCCCTCCTCCTCCTCCTCCTCCTCCTCCCTCCTCTCTCCTCCCATCTCCCTCCTCCTTCTCGTTGTCCCTCCTCCTCCACGCTACACTCTACACTTACACATTATGAGGACTACAAGACTCTCCCGTGACTCTGTCAGGAAAATGTCCCGCGCTCTCCGCGATTTTGTTTTCACACAGGGTTGTGGGAAATTAGTACCGCATAGACCACCCTTCGGGTGATAAGTAGGTGAGGGGGGGGGAGGGACCAACGTCGCACTCGATCGATCTCACTATCGAACTCACTACCGATCTCACATTCGATCTCAATCGATAGATCTCACAATCGATCTGACTATCGATCTCACAATCAATCTCACAATCGATCCCACAATCGATCTCAAATTCGGTCTCGCTATTGATCTCGCAATCGATATCACAATCGATCTCGCATTCGATCTGACTATCGATCTCACGATCAAACTCACTATCGATCTCATTATCGATCTCACATTCGGTCTCACTATCGATCTCACCATCGATATCACAATCGATCTCGCATTCGGCCTCACTATCGATCTCTCTATCGAACTCACTTTCGATCTCACTATCGATCTCACTATCGATCTCGCTATCGATATCACAACCGAACTCACAACCGATCCCACATTCGGTCACATCATCGATCTCACTATCGAAATCACTATCGATCTCATTACCGATAGTGATCTCACTACTAACTCAATCGATCGATCTCACAATCGATCTGACTATCGATCTCACAATAGATTCCACAATCGATCTCACATTCGGTCTCACTATCGATCTCACTATCGATATCACAATCGATCTCACAATCGATATCCCATTCGGTACCACAATCGATCTCACTATCGATCTGATTATCGATCTCACATTCAGTCTCACAATCGATCTCACAATCGATCTCACAAGCGATCTGACATTCGATCTCACGTTCGATCTCACAATCGATATCACTACCGATCTCACTATCGATCATCAAAACAAAACATCAACATCGTCATCATCATCTCCATCATCTCCATCATCATCATCATCATCATCATCATCATCATCATCATCATCATCATCATCATCATCAACAACATCACCATAATCGGGACACCGACGGGACACTGGCGGGACACCGCGGGCCCCCGGCCGCCCGGAAGGGAGACATTTGGTCCGGCCGCGCCTCTGCCACACGGGACACCAGCGGGACACCGGCGGGACACCGCGGGCCCCCGGCCGCCCGGAAGGGAGACGTTTGGTCCGGCCGCGCCTCAGCCACAGGAGACTTTCCTCTCGCCCGCCCACGCAGCTTCGCCTCGCCCGCACGGCACGCACGAACACGAAACCGAAATCGATTTCCCGGTAGGGGGGCTCTCCGTTCCACTTCGATCTCACCCACTCACCTCCGATTTCTACGGCTTTGAATCCAATCTGATTGTTTTCGGCACTTCAAACCAATAAAATGGTGTTCCCGCTGCAACGCTTGAATCCTTTCAACATTTGCGGTCCTTCCGAATGGTGCCCCCGCTGCAACGCTGGTCACATTTCCGCGTTTTCGGTTCTTCCGAATGGTGTTCCCGCTGCAGCACTGGCTTCATTTCCGTGCTGTACGGTCCTTCCGACTTGTGCTCCCGCTGAACAATAGTGTCATCTTGAAATGGTCCGTCTTCCAGCATGGGTTTCTGGCTGCACCGTTCGCGAAATAATGGTATGCAATTCGATGTTATGCAATGGCATACTGTGCAATGCTAATGTTATGAACTGGTTTGTGATGCCGTGCCTTGCGCTGCAATGCGATGAGATTACACGATCGACTACACAATGCTGTGCTGCTATACCATGCTATGCATGGCATACCTTTTGGGTACTGTTGTCCTCTCCGACATCGGACTCTGCGAGTAGAGAGGCTCTACGCACTGGTAAGGGATGGCAGGGAGGGGCAGGACGTCAGATATGACGCGAGCGCACATAGATTGCCTCCCTCCTCTCTCATCCCTCCTCTCCTCCCTGCTCCTTCTCCTCCCTCTTCATCCTCCTCCTCCTCCCCCTCCTCCTCCTCATTCTCCTCCTCCTCCTCCTCCTCCTCCTCCTCCTCCTCCACCCTCCCCCTCCTCCTCTTATTCCTCCTCTGTTTTGTTTTCTTCTTCTTCTTCTTCTTCCTCTTCCACACCCTCCACAATACCATGAAGAATCGATTTCCAAGGCCCACCCTCGTTTGGCTTCGCGCCGCCCTGGCCGCCCCTTCCATTCACAAGGTGCACAGACTTCACGGCAGTCGGTTTCTCAATTCCTTTGGCCCCCGCCCGCGGAATTTCGGTCAGACAAAGTGTGCGAGGCGGGGATGTATCCATATCTACTGCCTGGGAACCGACGTCCTGGTGCCCCAGCGGGCGGTGGATATGTATGTATATATATATATATATATATTTCGACCCCCGGGAGCCCGAATATGTCCACGTCCACCGCCCGCCGACGCTCCGAAAACTGACCCTTCAGGCGGTGGTCGTGTAGAAATTCCCGCCTCGGACATTGTGCGGTCTTCCGCGCTTGGTGACTGACGTGCGAGCGCTGATCGGCGGAGCTCGCGACCCGCGGGTGCCGCGCTATGGTGCTGGACTTAAGTCGGGCCTGTCCCCCGTCAAGAGGATTTTCGACGAAAAATGAAAAATACCCCCAAAAGAATCGAAACATAATCCAAACATAGTCTGGGGACTAATTTTGAGTATTTTTTTACCTTTTTGGGGTGCTTTTGGGGTACTTTTTATTTTTCGTCGAAAATTTCCGTGTAGGGGGACAGGCCCGACTTAATGCTGGACACGCGCAGCACTCTGGCCCCGGAGCAGCCCGAGACCATCCAGCGGCGCTCCGAGAGCAGGCCCACGCCAACGGGGTCGGGGGATTCCAACGCCTTGTGAGCGTTTGCTTATTCGGCGTTGCTCGGCGGGGGACAAACCTCCCTTCTTTAGTAACCCTCCCTTTAGTGAAAAAAGCCCAAGGCCGAAACCGATGGACCTGGAACCGCAAAATTGACGACCGCAACGCCTTCTCGCGAACCGAAAACGGCCGATTCGCTAATCCACGTGTCAGGGTAGGAGGTTTATCAATCTCCGAGTTTCGACATTGGGCGGCAGGGGGAGGGGAGGGCGGGGGTCTTGCTCCGGACCTCTGCTTGGTGCGACTGCTTGGAACTATGCGTCCTGCGGGGGGGGTGGACTCCACCTGCTCGAAACAGGCGCCAAGAACGACCAATATCTACTCCATGGTGGGGGGGACGGGGGGGTGCGAGGGCCCACGCGGATCGGCAAAACAATGAATAACCACCGATCACCTTCAGAGACCCGTAAACTGAGGCAAAATATTGACATTGGCGCTCCCAAGACATGCGCAGGATATTAGCGCCCCCGAGAAACCCAAACATTGGCGCCCTCGAAGTCCCGTAAGCGGGGGGTTCGATGAACCAGGAGATTGTTCGCCCGGCAGCTGTGGGTGGAATGGTGATCCAGTCTTCGCCCTCTCCAGCTGGAGCTGGCAAAATTCTGGACTTCAATGTTCTGGTTTCTGGGGCTCTGATGCCTTTAGGGGACGCACTGACCGGGGTCAATGCAAACTTGGGTCAGTCAGGCCTTGCAGGATCCTGCAAGATCATGCAAAAATCCTGCAGAATTCTGCGCGGTGGCCCAGGTCAACGCAAACCTGCTTTGCAAAATCCTGCAAGATCTGGATATCTGGCTCACTCCCGCTTGCACTGACTGACCCCCGTCTCAAGGCTCCCGAGCCTTGATGAGACGAGGATGGAGGGAGCAGGACGAGGAGCGATCCCTCAACGCCCCCTGCCTCGTCCACCTTCGTTGGGGAAAGGCTCGGACGGATTGCGATAGTGCAGAGGGAGACGAAAACGAATGACTTTGACAGACCCTCGTTCGATGAACGCCGATATGACCAACGCGTAAAGGCAACGCACGCTGCGAGCACAACACATACCATGAACTTCGCCTCTCCTCCGCCCTCTTCTTCTCCCTCCCTCCCCCTCCTTGCCCATCAACCAGATGGGAAATGCACAATCTGAAAGGATGCATGCTTGCTACTTCTCCTGGCCCTGCGCCGCCGGCTGCTCATCGTCGTATTCTTCGGCATCTGAAGGTCCCTCCTTGCTCTCGGCCTCCCCCCTCCCTCCTTGCACGCCGGCCAATTCGCCAGATCGTGCCCCCACCTAGCTATTCGCTGGAGCGGATTTCGCCGTCTCTCCGCTGACGAAACAAAATGTTGGCTCCCTCTCGGCGACGTTGGACCGGCTGCTGGTCCCACACTGGCGGGGGCGCGCGGGCTCCGTAGCCATTTTGGCTCAAGCCATTTTGGTTCAAGCCATCTCGGCTCGAGGTGGCCTGAGTGGCTTGGGCGGCGCCGCACCCCCTGCCCTCGGCCGCGCGTGGCGCGGCGGAGGATGGGGCGACAGCGCGGCCGGGGCGGGCCATGTACGGCGGACCCTGCGGGGCGGGCGCCGGCGCAGCGGCGGCGCAGCAGGGCGGCCTCCCCAGCCTCCCGGAGGGCTGGGCCTGGGGGTGGGGCTGGTGCCTCATCCCAGTGCCGCTGGCAGGAGCCGCGGGCGCGGGGCCGCTCCTCGCCCCCGCGCCGGGTGCGTGGGCCGGGCCCCACGCGGCCTGGCCCGGCTTGGCGGAAGCAGAAGAAGGCAAACGGTGCACCCAGCGGGTTGAGGAGGCGCCTGCGGCTGCACGCGGCGAAGGCGGCGGAGGCCCCGGCGAGCAGCTGGCGAGCTCCCCCGCGCGCGGACCCGCCAGGCCCAGGCCGCTGCCTGCTGCGCCCGGGGCAGGAGCGACTGGCCCCCTGGCACGAGGACCGACGGCGCAGCCGGTCGGCAAGAAGAGCGACGGTTGGACGCCACCCCGGCCGGGCGCCGAGAGGCGGGGCATGCCGCAGCCCGCCGCGCCCCCCGCGCCAGCCGGAGGCCCAGCCGCGGCGCCGGGAGGAGGAGGAGCGGGCGCCCCCCCCGAGGCGGGCACGGAGCCCCGCGGGCACGGAGCCCCGCGGGCAGCCCGCCGCCTTCCAAGCCTTGGGCGGCGACGGCGGCCGACCAGGCAAGGGGCGCAAGCAGAGGGAAGCCCTCCTCGAGCTACTCCTACTCGAGCGAGGAGGAAGCAGAGAGCGACGCGGCGGGACCAGACGCGCCGGCCGCCGCGGCCGGGACAGCGGCCGGGCCACCGCCAGCAGCAGCAGCGCGGACGGCGGCCGCGGCTCCACGGGCTCTGGCCGCAGCGGCGCCGGCTCTGGCCGCGCCAGCCGCGGCTCCCCCGGCGGCGGCCCCGCCGGCAGCGCCCGCGGAGCCCGCGCGGCAGGGCACTGGGAGCACGACGGCGGATCTCCACGAGATCCTGCGGTGTGCCGGCTGGGCCTGCTCGGTCGAGCAGATCGGGGACGGCGCCTTCTTGGTGCGGCAGGGCCAGAAATGGGCGGGCGCCCGAGCGCGGGCCGGAGCGCCAACGCCCCGCCAGGAGGGGCCAGGCCGGGCGCGCCGGACGAGCCGGACAGCTGGCCCCTGACCACCCTTGAGACTCCAAGGTCGATCTATAGTGCGGGGTCGAACTATAGATCGACCTGGCACTTTCCTTGGGTCGCACTATAGTCCAACCCATGATTTTTGGCCAGGTCGTACTTTTCTTCGCTCGCGCATTGTTAAGGATCCCCTGAGTGAGGGGGCATGCGTCCCCTGAGCGAGGGGTATCGGCTGCATCACATTGCGCGCATGTTACAACATCCCGCAGCTGCGAAGGCTCGAGGGCACATAGCGCTACTCTTGCTTGCGCGCACTGGGGGTGGGCAATGGTCAAGGGCAAGACGGAGGTGAAGATACGGGCTTCTTCTGTGACAGAGGAACAGTTGAAGCCGCTCGTGAAACAGCACATTGATCTCATCGAAAAATGCCAACTGCAAGGGGGCATAGATGACTTCATGAAGAACAACATGCCGTTTCTCTTGCCGCTTGCGCAGCTCACCACACGCGTCAAATGGAAGAACCTCCAGGACGTCGTGTTGAAGCAGAAGCCGAACATGCACCAGGAAGAGTGTAGGCGTTTCTGCCAGGAGGTGGCCAACGCTTTCAGCCATGTTTGCAACAAGTTCTACATCGCCAAGACGGGGGGGAAGCTGGAGGCGCACACAAAAATGCTTGGGGTGGCAATGGGGCTGCAGCCTGGCAGGGCAAGCCCAAGCACAGGAGAGAGCAAAAAACGCGCCGACAGCAGCTCCGACATAGAGATGAACCCTCCAAAATCTTCCACGGCCGCCGCGTCGTCCAGCGCAGATGGGGGCAGCAGGCGCAATGTCATCAAGAACGCCTTCGGCATCAGCCCGCCTCCGAAACCGGCAGGGAAGAAACAGAAGGTTGCCACGTGGAGCCCGATGGTGGTGTTCTCGTCGCAGGAGGACGTCGAGCTCGCTGACCCGCCCGCCGCGGCCCCGAAGGAGGATCGGAGGGGGCGGGCAGGGTGGGGGGGGGAGGGGAGCAGTTTTGAATTTTCACGGCGTAACCGAACCCCTTCGGGAGGGGAGCTCGGGAGGGGCAAGTGAGAGACCCGCCCCAGGATCCCCTGGCCACGCATTTCGATTTCAACTCCGAGCCGATGTGCATGGTGATGAAGTTCGCAGACAGGGAGGAGCGGGGAACACTGACGAAAGGAGGCGATGGTTTCTTGGATGCCGTGTTTCCCGACGGCAGGACGGAGAAGACGGAGCAGCCCAACGCCCTCCTGGCAGCAAGAGAGGCAGCCGCGCAGGCGAAGGCGAAAGCGTGCAAAAAAGGGAAGCCAGCAGGACATGTAGTGGCAAAGAAGCCTGCAATGAGAAAGCCCAGTGCAGCCGCCGCGAACACGGAGACGGACCAGGACGATGAGGGGGATGAGGAAGAGCAGCTGGAACCCGATGAGCCCGTGGATGCTGCAGATGAGCCCTCGGTCGGCGCTGGGCCCCCCGCTGGCCACGCCGACCGCGGGTACAGCGTGATGTACTACAAGAGGGACCACTCTATCGGGTTGAAGCGGACGCACGGTGAGAAGAACCAGTTTGTGTGAGAAGAACCAGTTTGTGAGTTTCGGCGGGAAAAAGTACAAGGACACCTTGGACGAGGCCACGCTCAGGGAGATCGGCGCAGAGCTGAAGAAGGCCTTGGTCGACGGCACCGTGGCTGACACCAAGGAAGCTGCTAAGGCGGAGGCTGAGCGCTTAGTGGCACAGCGCTTGGGCGACTAATCGCATCCATCCTCATCGTCGCATCCATCATCATCATCATCCTTACGGTCTTCATCGCCATTGCCATCGCCATACCCGTTGGCAGAGCGCCCTCTCCAGTGCTAGACGACACCCCCTCATCGCAGGGGCGCCCCTCCGCGAGGGGACCGCGCGATGGATTGGCGAGTGATGGAACCCCTTAAGAGGGGAACCCCTTAAGAGGGGCTTCAGCACACTCGCGATAAGACAGGGCAACGGCCCCCTCCGAGAGGGGGCCCCTCGGGGAGGGGATCAAAGGTGCGGCAGTCTGCTTACTCATTATGTGTGTGGCATTGCGTTTCCTCCTCGTTCCATCCCTCTCCCATTTGCTTTCATGTTCTTCATCCGCAACCGTTCGACAGAGCTGACGCCCAGCGCGCTTGGGGGCCAGCCCCCCGCCCCGAGCTCGCGGCCATGCGAGCGCTCATCGTGTGCCTCTCGGCGCTCCAGGCCGCGCGGAAGCAGAATGCAAGGGGGGAGTTGGGGCAGGATGAGGAGAAAAGTAAGAGTGACGGCCACTTGTTTGGCCATCTGGGCGATAAAAAATCAATCCAGCAGCCGAGTTTTAGACCCACCTTTTTTAGCAAAAAAAGGGGGGTCTAAAATTGGACGAATTCCTATGAAATTCCATTGCATTCACCCCCCGAAGGGCCTCCCACGAGGCCCCCAGATTTTAGCCTTTTGAGTCTGACTAAAAACTTTCGGCCGCAACCGTTCTGGACCCCAGGCTTCCGGCATGATGATGTCGGGCGGCTGCGGCGGCGGGCTGCCTCCAGAAGGCGGTGGCGGCGGCAAGCGGCCTCACGAGGAGCTGGGGGTACACGTGGTTAAGGCGCCCCTTCCTGAGGGGATCCGTTTACAGAGAAGGGGATCCGCTTACAGAGACCCCTGCCAGAGGGGATTTATCGATAGAACCTCCCCTTCCTGAGGGGATTCATTCACAGAGACCCGTGACCCTTCCTGAAGGGATTGATTTACAGAGACACCCTGCAGGACGGGCACGCGCCTGTCTTTGAGGTCGACGACGACGACAGCGAGGCGGAGGAGGAATTCATGCTGGACTTCCAGGACCACAAGAAGCGGTACACCCGCTCGTCCCACCGCTTGTGGCTTCGCAAGGCGAACTGCAAGAAGTGTTGGCAGTGCGGCAAACACACCTTCTTCTCGGTGTGCGTTGGCAAGGCGTGCCAGGAACACCACGCGACCCAGTGGTTCCACGAGCACGGCGACCGCGGCCGCAACGGGAGGAGGTGGAGGGGCGGCAAGAGCGAGGTCGCCAGAGCCAGGCAACGCAAGGGTGCAAGTGGTGGGGAGGGGGGAACCCTCAAACATTGAGGAATGAAGTTATGTCGGTTTGACGTTTTGATTTTCTCAATGTTTATCCTGATCAGTTTTCTGCGCCTGCCAGGCACTGGCAGCGGAGGTGCGATACCAGGGAGGCGGTCTTGGTCGGCCTGCTGCAGGACCGCACCCCCCCCCCTCTGCCCCGCGCTGCCAAGAAGGGAGGGCCCCTGTTTGAGGGGATAAACGAGGGGGGACCGAATAAACGCAAGAAGAGGCCCCTCTCATGGGGGTGAGCTTACTTCGTCGTTCCCCGACAGGAGCAGCAGAACGAAACAGCAGCGCAGCCGCCGCCCCCGCAGGGGGGGCCAACGCCACCGAGCGGCCCGCCACCCGCAGCACTGTTAGCAGCAGCAGCGGCTGGACACCCCGCAGCAGCAGCAGCAGCAGCAGCAGCACCGCCCGCAGCAGCAGCAGCAGCGGCAGCACCTGCCGAAGCAATGCAGGTTGACGGATCCGACGACGGAGCCCGAGAGGGGGAGGAAGAAGAGGAGGATGAGGGCGAGGAGGAAGAGGGCATGGAGGAGGAAGCGGGGTCAGAGGAGCCTGATGAGCTGATGAGGCTAGAGGAAGAGCACGCAAGGCAGCATCGGAGGCTCTTGCGGGCATTGAATCGCACGGAGGCGGCGCAGAGGCGCGTCGAAAGGCACAAAGAGCGCCTTCGGCAGGAGCAGGAGCGCAGGGCAGAGCAGGAGATCATGAGGCGGGCGCAACAACAGCAGAGGGACGCCGCGCTGAGGCGGGAGGCAGAGGCCCGCCTGGAGCTGCAGAGGGCAGCAGAGGCCGCCGAAGCGCAGGCGAGGACGAGGCTGCTGGCTGCCGGAGCGGCCGCACGGAGGGCGGAAGAGGCGGCCAAGGCTGCCAAGGATGCGGAGGACGCAGCGCGGGCAAAGGAGGAAGCGGAGCAGAAACAGAAACGAGAGGCAGAGGAGCGGCAGGCGGCAGAGACGGCAGCGCCAGAAGCGGCAACACCAGAGCAGCCAGAGACGGGCGCAGCAACGGCGGACGCAGCCAGGGCGGACGCGGAGAACGCAGACAACAAAAAGAAGGCCCCCAAAGCAAAAAAAAAGGCCCCGCGAGGACCAGGCGGGGGGCAGACCCTCGAAAGGAGGGAGGGGCGACAAAGACAAGGACAAGGACACTGAGAAGGACAAGGGCAAGCGCCCGAAGGCGACCTCTAAGAGGGGCTAGGACCGCTTCTCCATCCTCCTGGTCACTCTTCCTCCTGCTCCTGCTTGTCGCCCGCCCTCCTCCTTGTCCATATCCCTCTTGCTTATGCTCTTCCTCCTTGTCAATCTTCCTCCTGCACCCCCATCCGCCCCAGGACGGCGCGCCCTGAGCCGCGGGGCGACCGCGTCGGCGACGGCGCCGACATCCATATGCATTTGCGCGGCCTCTCGCGCCAGAATAGAGGCGGTACGGGTTAAGGGGGCTCTGCTTGACTGCGGCCCCTTCATTGCAGGGGCGCGCGCGGCTGCCCCTGGCAGAGGGGGCGGGCGATCGCGAAACCGATTATCTTAAGGGGGAATTCTCTTTGGAGAATTCTCTTAAGAGAATTCTCTTAAGAGAATTCTCTTAAGGGAATTCT
>CAUYUJ010017196.1:205341-244862 GCA_963575745.1 Prorocentrum cordatum | reverse complement strand
GTTTTGTTTGTTCTTGTTTGTTTTCGCTTGTCCGTCGGCTGCACTGGTCGCCCCAGGCTCGCCCGCCGCACCGCGGTCGCTCGGCCCCTCGGCTGGCCCAATTCATTGGTTTTGTTTGTTTTTGTTTGTTTTCGCTTGTCCGTCGGCTGCGCTGGTCGCCCCAGGCTCGCTCTCCGTCCCGCGGGCGCTCGGTCCCTCGGCTGGCCCAATTCATTGGTTTTGTTTGTTTTTGTTTGTTTTCGCTTGTCCGTCGGCTGCACTGGTCGCCCCAGGCTCGCCCGCCGCCCCGCGGTCGCTCGGCCCATCGGCTGGCCCAATTCATTGGTTTTGTTTGTTTTTGTTTGTTTTCGCTTGTCCGTCGGCTGCGCTGGTCGCCCCAGGCTCGCCCGCCGCCCCGCGGTCGCTCGGCCCCTCGGCTGGCCCATTCATTGGTTTTGTTTGTTCTTGTTTGTTTTCGCTTGTCCGTCGGCTGCGCTGGTCGCCCCAGGCTCGCCCGCCGCACGCGCGGGCCGCTCGGCCCCTCGGCTGGCCCAATTCATTGGTTTTGTTTGTTCTTGTTTGTTTCGCTTGTCCGTCGGCTGCGCTGGTCGCCCCAGGCTCGCCCGCCGCCCGCGGGCGCTCGGCCCCTCGGCTGGCCCTATTCATGGTTTTGTTTGTTCTTGTTTGTTTTCGCTTGTCCGTCGGAGCACTGGTCGCCCCAGGCTCGGCGAAAACAAACAAAAACAAACAAAACCGCGGAATGGGGCCAGCCGAGGGGCCAAGCGACCGCGGGGCGGCGGGCGAGCCTGGGGCGACCAGTGCAGCCGACGGGCAAGCGAAAACAAACAAAAGCAGACAAAACCAGTGAATTGGGCCTGCCGAGGGGCCGAGCCACCGAAAGGCTGCCAGTGCGATCGACGGACAAACGAAAACAAGCCAGAACAACCGAAATCAGCGAGGGAAGGGGCCATGCGAGGGGCCGAGCGACCTAGCGCTATTGCGCGCCGCTAAGACAGGGCCCGAAAATTTGTAATCTACTTCTTGTAATTGCTGTTGCTGTTGCTTTTTTGGGGCGGCCCCGAACGCAATCTACTTCTTCCGCCTTCCTACTTCATGTTTCTACCTACTTCTTCCGACCGGTGGGTATCCCTTATGCGGGTGGGTGGGTTCAGGAGGGGATTTCTCGCACCACCAATCGCCCATTGATCGCCGATGGGGGTCCCATAGACCCGCCCCGTCAGTACTGTGTGGATTGGCCATTGATCGCCGATGTCAGGTCGATGAATTTCCCCTTGGCCAGTCCCCTCCTGGGGTCAGAGGGGCAAGAAGTCAGGATGAGAATGCGGTCCTAGATTTCCCCCACTTCCATGGTCGTCAACACCTACCATTTTGATGCGCGGGCTTCAGAAACGAGGGCCGCTAGATGCTCCAGAATCCTTGGGACGTGCGTCTTGATCCAATCGCATCATGAGATTACTCTCGTCCAAGGGGGGCGGATGACGCAGACCCTCTCAGGGTCTCGCGTTGCGAGCAAACTCACGACGGACAGTGTTTGTCAATGTTCGGTCCTTAGCAGGCCCACGAAACCGTCACAGCACGACTCTGGGGATGGGAATCCGGTCCCGGGGACAGGAATCCAGTCCATGGGTCTCACACGTCTGGATACCACGTGGCCCTGGGAACAGCCAATCAGGATGGAGCAGATCCGCAACCAGAACCAGTGTTTTCTGTGCGCGCCACGCGCACACCGTCGAACCAAAACACGACGCCCGGGCCTCCAAAGGCCCGTTCTGGGGCCCCGATGCCATCAAAGCACGGCACAGGATAACAGATCACAGGCTCCGACGTATTGTTCTAATAATGATGACAGGGTTGGTTAGAGGCGGGAGGGTCTGGTTATCGTTGATGAGCAGGTTGGCGATGATGTGGTTGGTATTGATTGGCTCAGTGAGTCCGTGAGGTCTTTTCCCCTGTCCACTTCCCCTTCCCTCTCTTCCCTGATCCTGTCCTTGCCTCCCCTTTCAAGTTTCAGCCCTCTCCCAGCATCCATCCCTGCCCCCCTCCACCTGTCCAGGCCGAGCCCCCTTCAGCGCCACACTTCTGCAAAGTGGATGCCAGATCGCTACCACTTGCCACTCAGTCTTAATCTGATTTATCGCAAGCTGGTATTTGGCGAGGGCGCCGCGTCAAAATAATCAGGACACGGAATCCAAGGTTGGCAGCAAATTAGGTGCGCGGCATGTCCTGCACCCGAGAGAGTATCCAATCCATTTTTGGAAAGTTGACAGTTTCTCCTTGGGTTGGTCGAAGAGTCTCCCGCAAACGGAATTTTCGATTGTGCTGGAGTTCTAAAATCAGAAGTGCCGACACCACGTGTCGAAACGAATGCGAAATACTGTGCGAACACATGGGTACCCTTTTTCGATCTTCCTCTCTCGCTCTCTCCCCTTTCTCTTTCTCTCTCTCTCTCTCTTGCTCTTTGTTGCTTTATGATAATGTTGCATGTTTGTGTTTGTTTCTCGCTCGCGCTCTCTCTCTCTCTCTCTGGATATGCTCCAAGTGTGGCGACTATTCCTCAAACAGCGCTTTCGCTTAGGGCTTCTTTTGCTTTTTTAAATGAGGCGGGCCTGCCCGTCGGTTTGGCGTCTATGTGGTCTCCGACGCCGCCCCGTCGGTCTGGCGGCTATGTGGTTGCCGTCGCCGCCCCGTCGCCGTCTCGACCTGCGTTATTTTGCACTGTTTTGCGTTACTTTGCATTGCAATGATTTGGTTTGCATTGCTCATATAATGCGCCGCATATATTGAACCATATAGAGCGCACCACATACGTTGCACCACATAAAGAGCACCACGTAGTTTACACCGCCTAGTTTGCACCACACGGTGTGCTAGAACACCTTGTCGGGGGTCCGCGTTGGCTCACAGATACCGTATACAGTTTTGCCACCCTTTATCTCTCTCTCTCTCTCTCTCTGTCTCTCCCCCACCGATGCGATCCGTTTGGTGATCTCTGGCTCTGCCTCTCTGGCTTTCTCTCTCTCTCTCTCTCTCTCTCTCTCCCTCAAACCGCATCAGTGTCATTGCGGAAGAGTTCAGCCGCCAACCTGACCATGTGACCACGGTCGCAATTGCTTTTCATCATTTCCCGCCCAACCTGATCGAAAAAAACAAACAGCGCTACCGCTTCGCGGTCGTACTCCACAGCGTCGCGGTCGCCATGTACGACAAACGGTACCGTAGCCTACCGCTGCCCCACAGAAGAGCAGGTTTCACAAACGCTCATCTGGGTAAGTTCGAGCCAAGCCCCATGCTTACCAATGTGGCCCCATGACCAACGAAGGCTCCCAGGGAACCTCGACGACCTCTGGGAGGAAGCTCGCCGTGTCTGGGACATCCAAGACGACGAAGAGGAAGACCCCTTGAGCTTCGGTGGAGGCATGGACGACCTCGACTCCCCGCCCATACAGCCGCCGCCGATGCAGCTTCGACGACGACTGCCCCTCGCCGCTCGCCCAGGGGCACTGGCCTCAGTCGTGTCTACTGGAGACCCCGAGGCCGCGCCTCCGGGCGACGGGGGTGATGGTGTTCCAGGCCAAGGTGCCGACCCAGGGGCACCGACCATGGTCGCGCCCACGGGGGAGCTTGGCCCGCCACTATGCCACTGCAGCGCTGGTACGGACGCACCGGCTAGGGCGAAGCTCCCCCCGCCACCTCCAAGGGCAAGGACGAGCGCTAGCCGCACCATCCCAAAGCACGAAGTTCTTAGTAAACAAATTGAAGTTACCCTCGCCGAGGGAGCCTCGACGCAGCTCTCCCCAGAGGAGGGGCCGACCGCTGCCCTCTCCTCAACCCAGAGTCGACCTACAGGTCAGACTGGCTCTGGACAAACTCGGTGACGGCCAAGCGAAGGCCAAAGATCGAGCCAACTTCGACCTGGCCTAAGGTCGAACCGGTGGCTACGCAAAGTACTGACATGCACGACCACACCAAGTGCCCACACAGCGTGGCCGTTCATGCGACCCCCCGACAGGACAGGTACCCACCTTCAGGCCGAGGGCGCGACAAGGGCACGCAGCCGCTCCCGACTGCCGTCCGCGCCCAGAGGCCGCGCTATGGGCCAGGCTCGGGAAGTGGCTCCCCGCCCAAACGCCAGAACCCCGCCGTCCCAGCCATACAGTCGGGGCCCTGAAGAAGGAACCCTTTTCGTTGGGGAGGGGCTCCGTGTTCCTTGATTGCTTCACAGTTTGCCTTGGGTTTCCCTTTGGTTTTCGATGGGCAACCGAAGTTCAACTTGTGGATGAACGGGGCCTCGTTCCTTGTTCAGGGTTCCCTGGGTCAACGCTCCGACTGTAGGCTCCTCCACCGTCCACGCGGGCCCCTGCCGCGCCGCCGGCCCCAGCTGCCCCGACACCCAACACCCCCCCCCCCCGTGACGGAGCAGACAGTGCGTCCCCCGCCGGGCCACGGGGCCCTGACATGCGCCGCCCCACGGCGGCCCCCGGGCTGAACCGGTGCCCACGCAGGGCGCCGCTCGCCGCGCCGACCTTGCCGCGCCCTTCGCCAGCAGAGCTGTTACTTCCAGCGAAGGCATCCATACACCACCACCGTGCTAGGCCAGGGCCATCCTGGGCCCCAGGATGGTGTGTAGACCCTCCTGGCCTCGGCCAGGATGGCGTATACACTATCCCAGGGCCCAGGATGGCCCTGGCCTGGCACGGTGGTGGTGTATAGATGCTTGCTGCGTATTATTCCTGGCCGCCCACGCCACGCTCCGAGCTCAGCCCAGGAGTCGAGCCGAGCCGAGTCGAGCCGAGCCGAGTCGAGCCGAGCTCCAAGGCCGAGCCGCAGGAGTCCCACGACTCCCTGCGTCACCAGTTCTCTGCCCCCTCACAGAGGCCGCGCCCTCACCTCCCAGCAAGGGCTGCTCGTGCAGCGCCTCGTCCGCGCGCGCGCGACGCCTCCGCGCCCCTTTCCACAAACCTCACGCCTGACGAGGCAGCACCCGTCCAAACGCTGCACGACCTTCTGAGGGCCGCGCACGCCGGTGCAGGGTCCCCACCGTGGCCTTAGGCCCACCTTCCGCCAACCCGATCCCCCGCGCGGCCACGCGTCATCGGTGTCTGGCTGCGGTGACAGGGGACGCCCCGCTTTCCGCAAGCCGCACTGCGGCCTAGACCTTGTCCCCTGCGTGCAATGGCGGCGTTGGCTACCGCAGAAGCCGGCTGTCGACGGGACTCTTGCTAGTTTGTCCGATCTCTTTCTCGCTACCCCCCCCTCTATCTCTCTCTCTCTCTTGTTCTGTCTCTCTCTCTCTCTCTTTCTCTCCCTCTTTCTATGTACATATTTCTCTCTCTCTCTCTCTCTCGCCCTCGTTCCATTCCTCCCTCTCCGCGCGCCCCATGCTCGCGCCGAAGAAGCCGGGGCGGCCCAGCCCTGGCCCCGAGCCGGCGCAGCGCCTCCGCAAGGCCGGCGCGGGCCGCCGCCATGGCGGCTCGCCGGCGCGCCGCGCCGGCGGCCGCGGCCGCTCCGGCAATGCTGGCGCTGGCGCTGTCGGGGCTGCCGCTGGTCGCGCGGGGGACCAGTCTTCGGTGGCGACTCGTAGCAGCTTGCGTGTCCTCTCTATCCCGCCTCTATAGAGTGCACTTGCGTGCGCCAGCGTCTAGATGAGAAGACAGCGATTTCGCGTCGACCAGCGTCGATGTATCATCCACTCGCGCCGGCTCTCGTTGATTGGCGTCCATTTTTAGCGTCGATAAGAACCGATTGGCGCGTAGTAGCGTCAGTTAGCGGCGACTCGCAAGAACCAGCAAGATGACACAGAAGGCCCCGATGAGTTGCCACGGAGCCCCACCACCGACGATATGGGTTTCTCAATCCCCGGAGGTTTTCCGGGACCTCGGCCTCCGGGGCCCCCTGCCGCAGCGGCCGGTCAGCGCACATCATTACCCACCGGGGGGTCGGAGGGAAGAGGGTTTGCTATGGGCATGGGCGCGGTATGTCGAGGGGAGCAACAAGTAGCAAACATAAAAACTCGGAGGTCCGCGCAGATTTCTCGGGCATGGGTGCGGTATTCAGGAGGGGGAAGAACATACACACAGACACAATTAATCGTCGATCCCCCCAAAAATATGGGGAAATATGGGAATTGGGCGGGAAGACAAGAACCCAGAAACTATGGGAAAATATGGGGAATCATCTTATTTGTTTGTATTTTTTTGTGTGTCCTTGGGCCCCTTGAGGTATGTCGGACCCTGGGGGAGGCCCCCGTGCGAGCGGGGATGCCCATCCGACAACACGCACCCATCGCCTCCGCCGTCCCCCCTGTGGGTATGGGTGTGTGCTGCTCGCTCGCCGCTGCCAGGCCTCGGGACAATCAAGAATGGGTCCTTGGCGAGAAACTACCCCCAGGTTGCCGTCGGGACCTCTGGGGCCGCGGATCGGAACAAAAACAGATCGGCGGATGTCAGGGCCTGCTGTGGGCGCGCCCGGGCAGGCGAGGAGCACAGGCCTCCCAAGGGGGCCTGGAGCAGATGGGGCTGCAGGATCCCGCCGCATCGCCGATGTCTCCTTGCCGACATCGCCAATGCATCGCCGATGTCGCCGATGCATATGCATCGGCGATGCTGCTCGATTTTCGCCCCAGTTACCTGGAATCCACTTGGAAGGTCTTCATAGGGGGTGGGCGCTGTCCGACCCAGATCCGCACCCCCGTGTGTTTGTTCTTCCCTTCCAACATGTGTTCCTCGCCAGGAGACCCTTCGTTGTCATACAGGCTGTTTCCCCTTTCTTTGAAGCTCTAGCCAGAGCGCACCCTTGGGCCTCACTTACAGGTCCAGGGGTTTTCACAATTTTCAGTCTCTGGGGGCCCTTACCGGGCCCGGGGGCCGTCAAAAGAAAGCCCAGGACGGGAACCCAGCCCTTTGAAGGACTCCAGCGTCTGGGTGACGGGAGGGTCATGTCCACGTCGACGAACACGAATAACACGACGACGACGACGACGACGACGACGACGACGACGACGACGACGTCGGCAGCGGCGGCAGCAAAGACGGCGGGCGCCGGCGGCGACAACGACGACAGGGCTTCCTTTCTTTCTTCGCACCTCGGTCAGTGGCAGGGTCTGCTGCCTGTCTCAGCACTCATCTGGTTCGGTTGAATCAAGACTGTCGCAGGGTTGCTGATCAAACGGTGGTGGAAGGGCTTGCATGGAACCGCTGGCGGCGAGGAATCCCGAGAAGCAGGACGGGGATAGGAGCAGGGTGAGGACCAGGAGGGGAACTCTGACAATGCGGATGATGATGGTGGGACATGGAGGTGGAGGCAGAGGGGGAGAGGGGAGCGGGTAGATGATGTACAGAGGGCAGGAACAGCAGTGGGATGATGATGATGATGATGATGATGATGATGATGATGATGATGAGGAGGAGGAGGAGGAGGAGGAGGAGGAGGAGGAGGATGAGGAGGAGGAGGAGCATGCTATGACGAAGCGCAAGATGGGCGAGGAAGAGGAGGAGGAGGTTCAGGACGCGACGGAGGAGCAGGAGGCGGTCGTGGAGGCTGGGCGGGCGCCTGGGATCGCAGGCCTCGCCAGCCGTGGCCGACGAGTTTTTCGACCTCGTCGCCTCGCGGGGCCTCGCGGAGCCGCCGGCGGGGCTCATGCTCTGCTGCCTGGGGCTGTCCGAGGGCGCGGCTGGGCTGGCCCGCAGGACGCGCGCCGCGGGGACGACGTCGGCTGCAGCAGGAGCGTCAAGTAGAACATCGGCCTGCCAGCGGGTGCCCCCACGGAAGTTTCTGACCCCGGGCGCCCCGGGGACCTACGGCAGTTCGGGGGCACCCCGGGGCTCTCAAACGTCGGCGAGGGCTGCGCCCCAAGATTGCCAAAGCGAAGATGATGTATCGGATGTGAATATTATACTTGGCCACAGTGGCCCGTCGCTGGTCGTGCCTCTTTTCGGTGTTCGCCCGCGCGTGGGTCCCCCTGTCGTTGAACAAGCGATGCGCGGTGGCAGCGGCTTGCGCGCTTTTGGGGTATCTGGCCCCACCCCCTGAGGCCCCCCGTGAAGCCGCGCACCCGGAGGACGCGTCTTGCCCTGGGTCGCTCCTGCGTGCAGCCGAGGCGGGGCGCAGGGGGGCGCCAACGGAGGGGGGGGGGCGGGCTGGGCCCCTCCGATGTCCCCTGGCCAGCTCGCGGCTCGGGAGCCGCGTGGAGCCGGCCCCTCCTTCCCCCTTCCCCCCTCCCCCGCCTCCCCCTAGTGGTCATCAGAGAAGGGGATGTGGTGAGGGGGTCGAAGCGTAGGCGCCGCTTTTCTCGATCGCGGGAGTGAGCTTCGCGCCGGTCGCTCGCTTCTAGTTGCTCTGTGCTCTGTGCTTCGCTCGACAGTGATTGACTTGGGCGGGCGCCGAAACGCTTTGCCCCAGGCCTCAGGCGTCGTATTTTCTGTGTTTGCAACATGGGCCTTCAGAGGTCTGGGCCTTTTTATTTGCTGGGGCAAGCTCTGCACCCCGAGTTGTCTATGTTGAACGGCCCCGAGGCCCGATAAGAGCCCGCCGAGCACGGCCAAGAGCTTGGAAAAAACCCGTTCTGTGGTCGCTTGGAGGGGGGAGGGTTGGAACCGGACAACCCCCCCCTCCACTTGATGGAGGGGGGGGGTGTTCGAACCCCCCCCCCCGTGACGGAGGGGGGGGGCGGATTTGAACCCCCCACCACTCCATTTGCTTCCCCTCTCCTCGGGCCGGCGCTGCGCTTGGGCTTGGGCGGCGACTGGCGACGGCGGCGGGGACGACGATTGGAATTTCTGGGCCGGCGCCGGCAGGCGCCTGCGGCGACTGGCGGCGGTGGCGGGGAGCGTCGACGAGGACGACACGACGGTAGTGGCGGTGGTGGTGGTGGTGGTGGTGGTGGTGGTGGCGGTGGTGGTGGTTGTGGTGGTGGTGTGGTGGTTTGTTGTGGTGGTGGTGGTTGTGGCGGTGGGTGGTGGTGGTGGTGGTGGTGGTGGTGGTGTGGTGGTGGTGTGTGCTGGTGGTGGTGGTGGTTGGTGGTGGTGGTGGTGGTGGTGGTTGAGGCTGGTGGTGGTGTGGTGGTGGGTTGTGTGGTTGGTGGTGTGCTTTTGGTGGTGGTGGTGGTGGTGGTTTGTGGTGGTGGTGGTGGGTTGTGGTTGTGGCGGTGGTTTGTGGAGGTGGTGCTGGTGGTGGTGGTGGCGGTGGTGGTAGTGGTGTGGTGGGTTGTGGTGGTGATGGTGAGTTGTGCTGGTGGAAGTGGTGGTGTGGTAGACTGTGGTGGTGGTGCTGGTAGTGGTGGTGGGTTTTTTCTGGTGGTGGTGGTGATGGTGAGTTGTGGTGGTGGTGGTGGGTTGTGGTGGTGTGGTGGTGGTGTTTTTGTGGTGGTTTGTGGTGGTAGTGGTGGGTTGTGGTGGTGGCGGTAGTTAGTGGACGTTCGTTGTGTTGGTGGTGGTGGCGGTGGTGGTGGTGCTGGTGGTGTGGTGGTTTGTGGTGGTGGCGGTGGGTTGCGCTGCTGGTGGTGGTTGTGGCGGTGGTGGTGGTGGTGTGGTAGATTGTGGTGGTGGTGGTAGTGGTGGTTGGTTTTTGTGGTGGTGGTGGTAGTGGTGAGTTGTGGTGGTGATTGTGGTGGTGGTGGCTGTGGTGATGGTGGTAGTGGTTGTATGGTGCTGTTGTTGGTGGTGGTGGTGGTGGTGGGTTGAGGCTGTGGTGGTGGTGGTAGTGGTGGTGGTGGTGGTGGTAGTGGGCGGAGGGCGCGGCAGCGACCGCTCGCGGCGGGCAGGAGGTGGAGAACGAGGAGGGGAGAAGGCGAGGCTCCGAATCCGAGGAAAAGACGAGGTCCGAGGTTGGAGGTTCGAGGAAAAGGTGAGGCATGGGGAGGCGAGGAGGAGGCGAGGTTCGTGGCTGACGGCTTTGGGGCGCATTCTCCTCCTTGGGGCCCCTCGGGGGGCTTCCCGTCGCCACGGCGGGGCCCGCCTCGACCTTGTGGTCAGCGCGCGCCTCCTGCACGGGCCCTGGGACCGCTCCTTGCGGCGGTGGCCTGGACCTGCTGGTGCGTCTCGAGACTCTCGAGACGGAGGCGGTTGGCTTGTTCTGTTGCTTCGTGTTTTGTGTTTTGCTTGTTGTGTTTTTGTGCGTTGCCGAGACAGTGTTCGCGCATGCACGAACATGTGGTCTTGTCTCTCGAGACAGAGGTTCGTTGCTTGTCTTGCTTGCGCATGCAGGAGCAGCGTCGGGGCACCGGGGCCATCAGAAAAAAGCGGGGGCAGAACTAGAACTGCTCAGAGCAGGGCGTCGGGAGCTCGGGGGACCGCGCGTTCACAAAGGACCGTGCCTTCAAGGGCTTGGGACGCCGACGGAGGGCCGAAGATGTTGGACGCCGTTGGGTAGTTGTCTATAGGCCTCCCGGATTGCCCTCGCGGGGCCACGGCCAGACTCGCCTTGCCTGGTCGAGCAAGCCCTGGGGAAAGCTCCGGCGGACGAGCTTGAGGGAGTGGGTTCTCACCTTGGGGACGCCGCGATGGCAAACACATGGCGGCGGTTGGTTTTTTCAGTGCAGGCCTTCAGGGAGGGCCCGTTCCGTGCACGAGTTGGCAGCCGTGGGAGAAACCGGGGAGCTCCACGGCGGCGGAGGTCTGGGTTCGCCGGTGGCGACGGAGGGCCGAGGACGAGGGGGAGGAGGGGGAGGAGGAGGAGGAGGAGGAGGAGGAGGAGGAGGAGGAGGAGGAGGAGAAAAAGGAGGAAGGGGGAGGAGGAGGAGAGGAAGGGGAGGAAAGAAAAGGGCTTTGGATTGTATGCGCATGCTTTGGGTCTTGGGTGGTTCCCGCCGTCTTCGCAGGTTGTTCATGGTTTTCGGAACATCTCGGGCATGTTTTTTTCAAAGCTTTCCAGAAGTTGCAGAGGTGTGCGGATGTTTCTTGCGGGGGAGGACGGGGGGGAGGATCAGGAGGGAGGGGGGAAGAGAAGGGAGGAGGGAGGCGGGGGAGATAGGTGAGGAATGTCCGCAGTTGGATCAGAACGAGTGGTTCGTCGCGATATCCAGAGGTATGTTGGGCCGGTCTCGGGCCTTTTTTTGTTCCGCCCTGTCTCCCCACTCGCCCCCCAGCAGTCCCCAAGCAGGCGGCAAACGCAGACGCAACAACCCGTCTTGATCTGGTCACAGATTGGACCCCACACGGCGTCAAGGGGAACCGCTGGCCGGTCTGTAAAAGAGTCTTCGGGCTACTTTGCATCGTGTTGAGACCATCGGTGGCCTGCTCCGTTCTAAGTAGGCAGTCTTCGGGATGTCTTGCGGCCATGCTGGGACGGTTTTGGCCAGTCCTGAAGCCATTCTGGGAGTGCCGGGCTGTCTTCAGGCTGCCTTGGCCAGGCAGGGGTTCTGGATGTCCCTCGGGGTGCTGCTGGGGGCCCTGCGGGAGGAGCCGGCCATCCGCCAGGAGAGCCCCGCCCCTTGCTGGGCCAGTGCGGTGAGCTGCAGCAGGCACGTCAAGCAAGAATTCGGCCAGCCAGCAGGTGCCCCCACGGAAGTTTCAGATCCCCAGGTCGGGTCCCGGAGACGCCCAGGAGCGCTCTGGGGCACCACAGGAGGGTCAGAGTTCGACGAACAGTGCCCCTCCTGTTCGGGGACAGGAGCCAGGACCATGAAACGATGCTCGCAACTTCCACCGCGAACAGCAGAATGGCCATTCCGCGGGGCAGGCTCGCGATCGCGAGACGCTCAACAAGATACGTGCGCCACATGTCTCGGGCGAAGGCCCGCAGACCTTGGCGTACAGGTGTGCGGCCCCCCCCTCCTTTTCCTCATGCCAAGATTGCTCTTATCGTATGCATCTGCTACCGCAGAGAAGTGCCTGGCTGCGCTTCGCTGCGCCGAAGAGGCCCTGCCGCCCACCAGTGGCCCCTCGGCGCGCCGCTGCCACTCGCCTCCCTCTCCTCCGCCGCCCCCCTCCAGAGGATCCTGGAGGGGCTGGCGCCGCCCAGGCTCCCACGAGCCTGCGATCTCTCTTCTTGGTCGTTGTCTTCCTCTGTCTCTCTCTCTCTCTCTCTCTCGTTTTGACATTTCTCTCATCTCTCGCTCGCTCTCTTTCGTTTTCTCTAGTTCTCTCTCTCTCTCTCTCTCTTTCTCCGTTTCTCTTCTCGCTCTCTCTCTCTCTCTCATTCTCTCGCTCTCTCTCTCTCTCTCTCTCTCTCTATATATATACATACATATAGCTATAAAATTATATATGTTGTTTTCTCTCTCTCTCTCTCTCTCTTCTCTCTCTCTCTCTTTCTCTCCTGGTTTCTCTCCTTCCCTCTTCCGGGAACAAAGCGAGACGACCCATCTGTGTCGTTCCCGTGGTCACTATTGTGACCTCGGCGGGACGCTTTTCGGCGCACCTCTGGGACTCCGCCGCGTCGCTGCGCGCGTGGCCGCGAACCCGCCACGGTCGTGTCGCCCCTTTGGCGCTTGTTTCATCCCACCGCCTGCCTTGGTCGCACTGTCTGCCTGCTGCTCTCTACCTCTTTCGGAGTGCCCCTGCACTTTGGCGCTGTGCCTTTCTTGCTTCTTGCGCCGCACACCTCCACTTGCCGCTACTCTCCCCCTCTCCTCCGCTCCCCCTCCCCTCGCAGTCTAGCCGCGAGTGATTCGTGTGACCTCCTATGGGCGGATCTTTGGTCCTTACGCCGCGTGAACTAGCCTGGCCGCGCGCGTTCTCTCGCTAGACTGCCTACTCGCCGCCGCACGCGTGGTGTGTGTGTGTGTGTGTGCGTGTGTGTGTGTGTATGTGTGTGTGTGCGTGTGTGTGTGTATGTGTGTGTGCGTGTGCGTGTGCGTGTGTGTGTGTGTGTGTGCGTGTGTGCGTGCGTTTCCTCTGGCTCTCTATGCTCGGATGTCCTCCCGATCTTCCTTCCGCTCTCGCGAGCAGGTTCCGCGCGCACGTGGCCTTCTTCCACAAGCCCCCGTCGGGTGCCACGCTGGAGGAGCAGAGTTGTGCGGAAGCACAGCTGGAGAGGGCGGAGGAGAAGGATGAGGAGGTGGAGAGGGCGATGCAGGATGAAGTAGTGGGAGAGGGGTGGAGTCGCAGTCATGGGCAAAGTCGAGCGGGGATGGGTTCGGGGGGGATGCATCGACCCCGGATCGCCGGTCAATCGTCGACAGGGGCTCACTAGACTGCCCCGCGCAGAAACGAACCTTCGGTTTCGCCATCGGAGGCCCATCGCCGATTCCGAGTTGTTTTCCCCACCTCTGAGCCAATCCTGCCCTTGTGATTCCCCCTCAGGCACCAGCAGGAGAAAGCCGACGAAGAGGAGGAGGAGGATGCGAAGGACGAGCAGGCGTGGACCATGATGAGCAGGAGAAGGAGGTGAAGATACAGGGGTGAGGAGGAGGATCCGAAGACTCATCAGGACGATACGGTAGGTTCGTGTTGAGCCGGCGCAGCGACGACCCCCCCTGCGAGCGTTCAAGGTGGAGAGTCGGCATTGGAACGATCTGGCGATCGGAAAGCCGCCGATCGTTGAAGGTTGGGAGACCATCATGGTGTCAGAACCAACGCCAGGGTCGTCGCGATACCAACTTGTCGCCAGGGGGTGGATAGGAGAGGACCGGGACCAGCAGCTGGAGCAAAGTGTGTGACGTGGTGCCCATGTTCCGAAGGGTGGGTTTGCGCGGCAGTAGGCTACACGGTATGGCGTCTCCACCGCGCTCCCAACGAAGTCGGGTTGGCGCTCTGTTCTTGTTTAGAGAAGCAAACACGTGCGCCGAGACCTTGATGATATTTGTCACGATCAACGGCTCTGAGGTCCACCCATCTCCAACCAAACTTTCAAGTGTGTGTGTGTGTGTGCGCCCTGTCGTTCGTTGGCGACAGGGCGGGCAGTCATTCATTCCGCAAGACCAGCATATCCTCAAGAACCGCCCGTGGCGGCCGAGCCTCTTGCAAACCTGACTCGCAGTCGCTTTTCCTGCTCCAACGATGTTTTCCTAGACCGTAGCCAGCTTGGCTCCAGGGGGCTCCCAGCCGCAGCGCGGGCAATCCCTGGGGGCGCGGGCTTGCGGGCCGCGCGGATGGCGGCCGACGACGGCGGGCTCGGCTGGTTGCCTGCTGCGGACCGCGTGCGCTTCACGCGGTGGGCGCACTCCTACGAGGGCGCCAAGCTGGCGGAGGAGATGCGCGGCCTGCGCCCCCGGCGCTTCTCCGTGCGGCTGGAGCCCGCCGAGAGCCTCGCGTCGCCCCCGCCGCCGGGCTCGAAGCGGCTGCGCTGCCTGCGCCACGGCGAGGGCGTTCACAACGTCTACCGTGCCCGGGAGCTCGCCGCTGGGCGGCAGCCGCATGCCAAGAGGGGGAATTTCGACCAGATGCCGGCGGACCTGTACGACCCGCCGCTCACCTCGAAGGGGGAGCTGGAGGCCGAGGGGGCCAAGGCGGGTGCGGAGCTGGGGCAGGACCCCGAGCTGCTCGTGACGAGCCCGCTGCGCCGCGCGTGCAAGACAGGGCTCATCGCGTTCGCACGGGCAGTCGAGAACGGGGTGCCCGTCATAGCTCACGAAATGGCGAGGGAGAACTATAAGGGGCTCGACCCCAGCATCTACGACGCGCACCGCGGTTCCGATGAGCTCGCGGCGGAGTTCCCTGGCGTGGATTTCAGCATGATACCTGGCCCAGCAGGGCCAGGCTTGCAGGCAGACCCGATTTGGTGGGGCTACAAGTCGCAGTGTGGGGATGTCCTCGAGGTGGGAGACAACGAGGCGTCGCATGCGTCGAGGGCTTGGCACCTGATGTGCTGGATCATGGACCGTTACGAGAGGGACGTGGCGTTGGCCACGCACTCGCTGTTCCTGCTGTCCCTCTTCCACGGGGCCTTGGACCAGGACGATGGGCAGGGTGGATTCCAGCCGCCAGCGAGCGCGCAGATCTTCCGCACCGGCGAGCTGCGGTCGGTGCTGGTGACGGAGCTGGGGAATCCAAAAAGGTACCGGTACCGCTGCTCCCCGGACCTCTCCCGGGGTGCGTTCTGACCAGGACTTCGGGGCGAATCCAGCGGTGGCGACGAGGGCCGCCCAGGAGCACCAGAAAGGGCAATCGGGCGAGGGAGTAGAGGTATGGTTAAGTCGGGCCTGCCCCTCCACAGAAGGAATATTCAAAAATAGTCAAAAACAATAGTCTGGGGACGATTTGTTTGTACCAGTTTGGGGTATTTTGGGTGTATTTTTTTGACTATTCTTATTTTTCGTCCAAAATCCCCCTGTAGGGGGACAGGCCTGACTTGAGAGTAGAGGTATTCAGCGAGCGAAGAACGGTATAACATAAACTTTCCGCCGTCGGGGACACTTGCCCCTGGGCGGCTGGAAAGTTTATACCCCTACGGTGCCACCGTAAGGATATAAACTTTCCAGCCGCCCTGGGGCAGGTGTCCCCGACGGCGAAACAAATTATTTTATACCGTTCTTCGCCCGTTGAGGTATGGGTACCTCTCCCTCCTCCGAGGAGCGGCCCGCGCCGACGAGGCCGCCGACCAAGGCCGGAGGAGGCCCGCGCGCGCCGCGGAAGCGGCCCGCCGCCGGTGCCCGCGCGGAGGCGCCCGCGCGGAAGAGGCCGAGCGGCGCCCGGTAGGCGCTCGCGCTGGCCCTCGCGTCACGCAGTGTCGGGACGGACGAAAGGGGGGGATTGGGAAAGGGGGGGTTACAGAATTTGCTGCATGCAGCTGGTTTCGGCCCCACCGAGGGGCCCATTCCTCGGTACATAGCCGCCTCCGGCGCCGGGAGGCGCCGGGAAAATCAGCTAGGCGAGCTGATTCTCCCCCCCCCCCCCTTTGCTATCCCCCCCTTTCGCCCGACCCGACTGTGGCGCCGTCGACGCCTTCGGCTCCTCGAGATGTGAGCCACCATGCAAAACAAAGGTGCGTGGTCCCGATGGTGGTCCCGATGAGCAGATCGTGAGGCCGATGCTTCGAGGGATGCGCGCCGAGCGGCGCCCGAGAGGCGCTCGCGCCCGCCCTCGCGGAGGGGGAGACGCTCTGAGGAGCTACAGGTGCCCATGCCGCTACCCTTCGGCTGTTTTCTTCCCCTTTTCGGGGTCTCTCCAGGGCGGCCCTCGTCGCCACCGATGGATTCGCCTCGAGATCGTGGTCAGAACGCGCCCTCGGAGAGGTCCGGGTCGTAGCGGTATCGGTACTTGTTGGTTTCCTCAGACTCGGCGACGCGAACAAAAAAATAAAAAGTGCTCCTAGCAGAGGAAGCTTCGATCCTTCACATCTGCGGTGGGGGCCCTTGCCCAGAAACGCCCTGCTTGCCTCCAGGGTGCCCCGGGTTTCTTGGGCTTCGAGGGGTTATGCTATGGGCAGCGTATCGTCCCCCCACACCAGAAGTCAGTGGACGTCCTGGGGTCTCAGGGTTGGGTTTCTTGTGGAAGGTGTCTTGTGGATTGGCCTCCACTGCACTAATGACCTTAAACAAATCTGCGTACTAAAGCAGAGCGAAAGAAGCCTTCATCAAACGAATCTACAAATCTCCATCAAACCTATGTCGGAGAAGCGCGTCATCGGGGTGGGGACGCAGAAGGACATATTGTAATCCTACAGTATCAAGGATATCCCTTGGGAGGGCGGGCGAGAAGGGGAGCACGAAGGCGGATGAGTTAGTTTCGTAGGTTTGATCTGGACGCGCCACGCGGAAGACGGCGCGACTCTGCTACGGCAGCGCCTGGGGGGCAGGCGACGAGGGGACATCGAGAGGGCGACGAGGGGGGCCAGGGCATCAAATAATTTTGGGCCTGAAGGAGTCGACGTGTCGCTGATTCTCGCGACGGAGATGCGAACCGCGTGGGGAAATGGTAATAGACATGGTTGGAGGATCGGGAGTCCAAGAGGGGACTTGCGCCAGCGGGTCGGTGCTAGGCCAGGGTCGGAATGCGCGTGGGGGCGCAGAGAATCGAATCCGGTGGTGGAAACGGACTTGGAGTTGCCAGCGGGGAAAGCGCCATGGAAAGGCGGCGCGGGTCTCCGAGGATGATGTGCGGGTGGGGGAGGGTGCAGGGAGTGAAGGCGGGGAGAGGAGGGGAATTACATGTGGGCGCGAAGAAGGCGACGGGCTGCTGTTCCACGTGGTGAAGAGGCAAGCCAGCAGGGAAACTTGGCAATGTACATGCATAGGGTACCGGAGATCCCGGAGGGAGTCCGAATGAACGTGTCGGGGGGAGGAGGGGGGTTGGGCTCGGAAATGGGGCGTGCCCGCGGGCCCAAGACAGGAAGTCTGAGATCCGCGACGGGGGGGAAGACTTGGAGCTGCCACGCGGGGAGGAGCCACCGGAGGACGGCGCAGGTGTCCGAGAGTCGATCCCGGACAGGAGAGGCAGTGGGGGATTTTTTTGGGGGGGGCGGGTGCGGTCTGCAGGCCCCGCCGCTGGGGCCTTCGGCGGAGCTCCCGATGGGGCCAGGAAGCGCAGGGCTCGAGCTAAACGGGGTTTTGGCAATTTCGTGGACCGTTTTCGTTTTGACTTCGTTTTGCAGCAAATGTGGAACGAAGACAGAACTAGGGATGACGAAAACAAAACGAAAACGGAAAACACTGTTTAACTCGAGCCCTGAGGAAGCGTGCGAGGGGCTGCCGAAGCAGAGGCACGCACAGGACAGAGGAAAGGATGGGGGAGGAAGGGGGGAGGAGGGGAGAGGAGGAGAGGAGGGGTAGGAACGCCGGGCGCTGTCTCTTCAAAACGCATACAACCACGTAGATGCCAGGAGGTGTCCTGGGCCGTGGCGGCGGGGAGATGTTGGCGGTCTGGCGGAGGGGGTCGGGGGCAGGGGTCGGGGGAGGAGCGACGGGCAAAGTGGAAGTCGAGGTCGGATTGTTCGGACGTTCGAATAAACTGCGCCTGAGAGGACATCGGCGCGGAGGTGAAGGAAGCAAGCCTTTCGGCAAAGGCTGGCTTCGCCTTGCCTGCTCGAGTCTTCAACGCTCCAGTGCGACATTTACGTCGCCTACGCGGAGGCGAAGAAGAACGTAGAATCCCTGGGGCGCTTCTGTGCTGGGGGAAGGGGAACGCGGGGGGGGGGGAGGTACTGGGCATGCGAGAAGGCAGCGTGCGGAAGTGCCAGGGGGTGTGTAGGGGCAGACGCCTGGTCGACGGGGATACGTTTCGGTTTCCCTGCGTGGCGTTGACGGGTCTCGGATTCGACCCGTTGATTGGCCAGTGTGCGCAGGGTCTTGAATCCAGAGCTGGCGGGGGTGCAGCGAGGAACGCGTCGTGGGCAAATGGCGCGGGCGATCGGTCGCGATAGAGCGGCCGTGTGACATGGGCCCCCGTTCCCAAGGGGTGGGTTTGTGCGGCTGTGGGCTACACGGTATGGCGTCTCCACCGAGTGCAAAATCCCCAACGAAGTCGGGTAGGCGCTCTGTCCTTGTTTCGATAGGACTCACTGCTGGGTCCCAGCCGACACCCTCAGCGCAGCAGCGCCCGTTCGGGGGGAACGGGGGGTTGCCCGCAGACGCGTGCGCCGAGGCCTTGATCATAGTTGTATCGGTCGGCGGCTTCGACGCCCACCGGCCTCCAATGTGCCAACTGTACTTCCGCGATCGCGCCCAGCACCGCGAGAGCCAATCATGCATCGCGATCACATTTCGCAGCTCCTCCGGCCCCATGGACGTGAGTATTCGGAATTCCGCGACACGAAGTCCGGGAAGCGTCCCAGGCGGGGCTTCCCGCCCCGCCGCCGGGGCGAGGCCCTGCGTCTGGGCGCACTTCGTGGCCCTCGCGCCCCTCCGCGGGGGGTCCCCGGGGGAAGGCGCCCCTCCCGGGGACTGAGGATGGAGGATGGAGGAGGAGGAGGAGGAGGAGGAGGAGGAGGAGGAGGAGGAGGAGGAGGCGGAGGAGGAGGAGGAGGGAGGAGAGGAGGAGGAGGAGGAGGAGAGAGGAGGAGGGAGGGGAAGGAGGAGGGGAAGGATCTTCATGGGGGGAACGGGCCGTGAGGGAAATGGGTCCTCCGAAATCCTGGCATTGCAGTTGTTTTAAAACGAGCGTTTTCGCCTGGCTCCGGGCCCCAGGGCCCTCACATATCTATCCGGTCTGAAAGCTGGCGCACGCAGATGGGGTCCGGCGCTCCGTCGATGATTTGTTGGCAATGTTGCAACTGTTGTGCGGCGTCGGATGTCAGCGTCCTGGAGTAACCATTTTGCCATTGTCGGGCCCTCGGAGCCCTCCACGGGCCTGGGGACTGTCGGACAACGCCTCGGGATGAGGAGCTCGTCCCAGGACGAGGCTCCAGGGTCCAGGGCCCGTTTCTCTGAGGACTCCCCATGCTCAGAGGAGGAGGAGGAGGAGGAGGAGGCGGAGGAGGAGGAGGAGGAGGCGGAGGAGGAGGAGGAGGAGGAGGAGGAGGAGGAGGACCGCCAGATGTCTCGGGAGGCCTCTGGGGAGGCCCGAGGCCCCGAGACGCCCCCGAGGCCTCCGCCGCCTCCGCCCTGGAGAGCCGTCGAACCTTCTCGGGCCTTGATCCTCTCGGCGGTGGCGGTGGCGGGCCGCGGGCCGCAGAGGAGGCCGACAGCCTGCTCCGCGACTTCCCGGAGAGGGCGCACCTGGCGGGGCGCCGCGGCCGCCGCAGCGCCAGCTGCTCGACTTCCAGAGGGCATCGCTCGGTCTCGGCGAGGACCCTGGTGGAGGAGCATCCTGGACCATCGAGCAAAAAAAACACCCACGAAACCGACAAATGCACGGGAAATGGACGTCCGAGCGACGGCAAGACTGGGGGACCAGGGGGGAGCAATGATTCCATATCCAGCGCCCGCCGAGATCCCCGAAGATCGGTCCCCCCAGGCAGCGGTTCGAGGCAGGTCCCCGCCTGGCGCGTGCGCAGGGGGAGGCCTCTCAGCTGCTCGCCTCGCTCGAAAGCTGCTCTTCCTGAGCAAGGGGAAACAATAGGTGAAACAAAAAGTGGCATAAACATAAAAACTCGGAGGTCCGCGCAAATTCCTCGGATCGGCGATGGGGCCCCCCAGCGGCGCCTGCGGCGCCGCTCCTGGAGCGCTCCGCGCGCCAGGGAGTGGGGTCCAGCGCCGATCCGAGAAATCCGCGCGGAGCTCCGAGGTTTGATGCTTATGCCACTTTTTGGTCCCCCTAGACAAGCAGGCAGAACAGACAGCTCCGGGAGGGCTTCCTGCTCGGGGCGTTGGGGGGAGCCGTGCTGCCGCGTGCAGGGGAGGTCGTGCTGCTCCTGCCGTCCCCGTCGCCGCCCGAGGGCGCTCCCAGCAGCTGTTGTCGTGACCTGGGCCAGCACTGCAGCCAAGGCTCAGGAGGGGCTCTGGTTTCGGGGCCGTTCCGCAGACCTCGGTCGGGGAGTGGAGTCGTGGCCGAGGCTCGCTGTGGCCAGAAAGAGCCTCTTCGTCCTCGGTCCGCCCTCCGCATGCCAGCACGATGGTCGTACGCTGGGGAAGATGAAAGGGGCCATGTGACGGTAGGGAGGGGGCGGTCCGTGGTGGGAGGGGAGAGGAGTTGGCGGATGCGCCATGGAGCTTTGAAGGGCGATCGCGACACGGTCGCACCCCGCTGGCGGTGATATCCTTGGTTCTCTGCGTTCGCCTTCCTTCCCATCCCGACCATTATCCTCCCCTCCTTCCTTCGCCCTCCGATTCGCTCCACCCCACTTCCCTGCCCCCTGCTTGAAGTCTGTCTCTTCCATCCCCCTGGAATCCTCTCATCCTTGCCCGAGTTGTCGTCGCCCGTCCGACCACAACCCGTTCAAAGTCGGTGCCTGGCCCTCTCCGCTTGTCCATGCTTGCTGGATGTTCGGGTTGTGTCCGGTCGTGGCCACGCGACCCTCCAGAAACACCCAACAGCTTGCGGAGACAAAGCAAAGACGTTGCTGTCGTTGACGTCGCCTCCGTAGCCATGTTGGTTCAGGCCACCTTGACCCTAGACCAGTGTGACCACATGCGGCCGATGCGTCCCTCTAGCGCCACACATAGGCAGTCCGCCCGAGGCTTGCGCGTGCGCACGGCCCCATGTCGGCGCGCCCTTCGCGGTCATCGTCCTCGTCCTCGTCCTCCTCTTCTGCAGGAGCCTCTGACGTCGCGATCCGATTCAAAACCGGCGCTCTTCCTCGGCTTCGGCCGGGCCTCGAGAGGCTCATTTCGGGCCTTGGGACCGCCAGAATACCCCAGACGTACTGAGCCCCTCCTCCACGCGAGGCGAATATTTGTATGCGCGCTCCATACAAAACACACCGCCAGATATGCACGATCTGCGCTGGCCTCACCTCCGCCGTGCCTCCCAGGAGCCCACGAACAGTTGCGCAGTTCGCAGCCACCCTGGGAGCTGCGAGGTCCCTAATGGGTCCTCGTGGCCCCCGACTCCGCTGGACCTCCCGGGAGCCCACGAAAGAGGCGACAGCTGCGCAGTTCCCAGCCTCCCAGGGAGCAGCGCAGGAGGAGGCAGGAGAGAGGAGGAGGAGAGGGAGGAGACGGGATTGCGACCGCAGTGCCCTATTCCAATCGAGAGCCCAACACAGGAGGCTTGGGAAAACACAGCTGACTCTGGCGAAGCGAACCGGTGCACATGCACCGACCCGTGCCTGGCGCATCCTGGGCCCAACATCAGGAGTGCATGGCTCCCTGGCCAAGCCAGTAAGGCGTATGCGCCGATCGTGGGCTCAGGACGGGCCCAGCCACAATCGGTGCATGTGCGTGGTCCTCTTTGTTCTTATAAAGTCGGGGCCCTGAAGAAGGAACCCTTTTGGTTGGGGAGGGGCTCCGCGTTCCTTAAGTGTTTCACAGCTTGCCTAAGGTTTTCCTTATGTCTTCGATAGGAAATCGAAGTTTCACTTATGGAAAAAAGGAGCCTCGTTCCTTATTTAGGGTCCTTAGGTCAACGCCCCGACTGTACTGCAAGAGATGATGGGCGGTCGGGGGGGGATTCGGGGGACCCCGCCTTGGAAAAGGCAACGAGGTCAGAGGCGTCTGCGTCGGCGTCCTCCACCTCCTCCCCCTCCACCCCTCGCGCCCCTGCAAAGCCAGCGCCGGCGCGTTTTTCGCGAGCAGCGGTGGTCCCGCGCCTCGCGCTCCCTCTCCTTCTCCTGCTCGCCCTTGCCTGCCTCCTCTCCAGAGCCCCCTCGCGTCGCGACAAAAGTCACGACGGAAGGCTTGGGCCATTTTCGGCCCCAGGGGGGCTCTCGCCAGGTGACCGTCAAAAACGGCTCGCGATATCTTGAGAAAGCCCGTCCTGGGGAATGGGTTTGAGACTTCCAGGGCCTGGGACTTCGCCAGATCCCCTATCAAGCAGTGGCGAAGCGTCCTGACTCGCCTATAGCCCTACCAGACGATGTTCTAAGAACCTCTTGTGGTTCCCACGAAATGGTCTTAGAACATTTCTGGCTGGGACTGTCTCGTTTTAACACATCGGGTTTATCTTCTAAGAACATATTGTTTTTGTCCTTAGAACATTTTTGGGTTCGAAGAACACTTCGTGGTATGACTATAGAAATGCCCGGACGGTCGGTCCCTGCTGAACCCCATCGCCGTGATCCTTTTTCGCAACGCTTGGCCCCAAAAGCCCGCTCCTGAGCCGTCCCTCGACGGCCCCCGGGCATGGGGTGCAGGCGGGCCGAGAGCGCTCAGAGAAAACATCCCGCCGCGCTTCCCGGCGGGAGATGCGGCGGGAAGCGCTCAGAGAGCTCAGAGAGAGGAGGAGGAGGAGGAGGAGGAGGAGGAGGAGGAGGAGGAGGAGGAGGAGGAGGAAGAGGAAGAGGAGTAGGAGGAGGAGGAGGAGGAGGATTCCGACATTCTCAGAGCTCAGAGAGACCTCCGACGACATGATTCTTTGCAGCGCGCGGCCCCTTGCCTGGGGCCAGTCTTCCGTCCCGGATCCACTTTCGATGGCCCCGCCCCTGCAGGGGTCGACATCGAAGAACAACTCCTAAGATCTAAGAAACAGCATGACGTCGGAGATCCGGGTTCTTATCCCGCGGCGCGAGGGGGGTCTGGGCGCTCTTCCTCTTCGCCGGCGCGTCCCGGGCGGCCAGCCCGGCGCTCACGGCCGCCCGGCTGAGCCCCGACGGCAGCTATGCGGTCGGCAGCCCAGACGGCGGGCCAGTGCGGTTCCAGTTCGCGCCCGTGGACGGCTCGGCGGGCGTGGGGACGGAGATGTCGGGGTTCAGGCATCCGGAGAGCAAAAAACCGCATGAACGTAGGAATTCTAGACGCTTCGCGTAACCCCACCAGCAGACGTGCCTTACGGCCCTGGCCGTCTCAGTACTGTTCTCACTCTGGTCTTTGCCTGGGCCCCGCCACGGCCTGGCGTGGTTTTCTGGCCCTTTCGTGACGTCAGCGGCTCACGCGTCTTGACCAGCCCTGGTACACGTGCTTACACTCCTCCGGGCCCTGCTCCCCAGACACTGGTCGGCTTGGCCGTGTCTGGCTCTTACTCCGCCACTGGCGCTGGGCTTCGTCCTCCTCAGCCGCAGCGGTGGCGCCCGTTACCTGGCCGCATACCTCTCCGTTCCGTCGTTCCGAGTGTGCCCTGGCGTCAGGTCTCGTGAGTTCTGGCCGCTTCCAGCAGTGCTTGCACTCCCCTGGCTCTGGTCTTCTGCCGGCCCTGGGGTACTGGCCGCCGTGTCTTGCAGGAGTGGTTCAGCCTTCTTGTTCAGCCTGGCGTGTCACCTAGCGGTCTGCCTCTCCGTCCTCTGGCGCCCGGTGGCGACAAGGATTAGTTCCCGTGCCTGGTGATCTCGCTTCCATGGTACTCGCACGTTGCAGCTCCCCGCCGCCCCCGCAGCTGGCAGCTTCCACCCCTCGGCGCAGCTCAGCCCCGGCGCAGCTTCCCTCGGCGGTAGGTTTAATCTGCTCGCTCGGCGCGCGCGCCGGCAATTAGGGTGCTCGCGGCCCGCGCTACTCTACTGACGCTGTCGGCTGGTCGGCCTGCAGCTGCGACTAAAAAGTACCCCCACCAGCCCATCCCAAGTCGACTCCCAGGCGAATTGAGACGATCAGGGACGTGTAGGAGCAAAGAGGGGGACAGCCGTCATCGCTCGAGGGAAGATGATGATGTTTGAGGAAGGAGGGATAAGGATGATCAAGTTGCTGATGAGGAGGAGCGGGAGCAGGAGGAGGAGGAGGAGGAGGAGGAGGAAGTGGAGGATGAGGGCGAGCAGCATGATTAGACTAGACGCTTCTTGATGCCTCTCGGCGTTTCTCCCGATATTTGTTGAGCGCTTGTATGATCCTTGGATCGTCTCGGGAACGTCGTGGCGGTTCCGAGAAACTCTTGGGGCGTCTTGGATGCATCTTGGAAGAGCATTTTGGGGGGGCCTCTTGTAAGCATCCTTGGGATTCGTGTGGGAATTGGGGTCTGTTGGGGGCTCTTTGGGGATTCTCTTGGGCGCCTCCTTCTATTCCCTCCTCTCACTTCCTTCCTCGACCTGGACGGCCAAAGTGAAACCCGGCAAGGTCGCGTAACACAGGTCGCGTACCATCACTGACAGGTCGCGTACCACAGATCGCGTACCATGAGACATAAGGTCGCGTGCCACAGGTCGCGACTTGCCAGGCGTCTGGAGGGCGTCTGGGGGTCCTCTTGTCGGGCCCAGGGCCGTCTGTGAGCGTCTTGGGTGCCTCGGGGATCCTCTTGAGGCTTCTTGAGGGTCTCTTGGGAGCCTCTTGGAGGCTTCTCTGACGCCTCGTAGGGTAGCCTGGGCGCCTGTTGGGGCGCTTTTCGGAACTTTAAAAGCGCTTTTAGGGCCATCTTGGAAGACATGGATCAAAAAAGGAAAGGGTCGCAATTAGCCTCCCCCCTCGGAAGCCCCTCTTGGAGCCCTCTTGGGGCATTATTGGGGCAGCCCTCGGATATTCTTAGGGCTCTTTTGGGCCTCTCTTGGGGCCCTCTTGGGCCTTCTTGGAGTCATCCTGAGGCGTCGGAAGGCTATCGAAAGCGAACGGGCGACGATGCGAACAAACATTAATGTTCCTCAGGTGGTTGAAGGAGTTTGGCTTCTTGGGGGCCTCCGTGGAAGTCGCGGAGGCCTCTTGGAACCGTCTTGGAGAGTTCTCGGGGCCTCTTGGAGCATCTTGGAAGGCATCTCGAGCTATCTTCAGCTATTTTGAGCCATCTTGGAGGTCATCTTGGGCACACTCAAGCGCTGTTGGAGCCGTCTTTGGTTTTCTTGGGCGCTCCAAAAACCCGCGACCCCCCCCCCGTCCAGGTCTAGGGGAGGGGGTATGGGGGAGGGGTCAAGACACCCTTCTAGATAGCAAGCCGTCTACTTCATTCCCACCCGACCTCCCAACACATGAGTAGCACCCGAGTCTCAGCGGTCGTCTTTGGATGGACAGCTATTGGGAAACAAAACCGAGCCCATGTGCGCGATGCTGGGGCTAGGTGCGCCACACGTGCCAGGCCACCCTGGGGCCCGAACGTGCCAGGCACGCCTGGTGCGCCAGATGCGCAACGTGCCTCCGCGTGTGCCAGGTGTGCCGCATACTCCAGCCGCGCAAGGTGCGCCACGTTCGGGCCACGTGCAGAGTGTGTCAGGTGCCCCAGATGCCGCTGGAGAGCGACCAGATCGCCCAAGATGCAGCCGTCGCGCTTCGGGCGGTGCTGGCCGGTAACGTGGTCACGGAACCAGTGGCGGCCAAGTGGGGGAAGCCTGCGCGATGCCCGCACTGTGGAGCTGCGCGGGAGGACCGTCAGCACCGATTCTGGGAGTGTGGTGTCCTCCCACAGGACCCCGTGCTGGCGGCGCTCGCCGCCGCCGCCGCCAGCGCGTCGGTTGCCCGCTCCCGCGCTGCCAGCGCCTGCGATGCCCTTGAACCCGGCTGCCGGGCCTGGACGGACGTGGGGGCGCGCGAGCACCCGCAGGACCCACTGCTGGCCCGCGCATGATGGGGCTTGCGGCTGGAGCGCCCCGGCTTGCCCGTCGTCGACCGCGCTGGACCCGTCGACGGTGAGCAGGCGGCACAGCGGGCCGAAGTGACTGCAGCGCTACCCGCCGTCAGCGCGGCGGGCCGCCCAATGGAGATCGTCACCGATTAGCAGTGCGATAAGAATGGTGTGAATGGCACTCCGTGCTGGCGCGTCGCCGCGGGAGTGGCAGCACGCACACCTCTGGGCCTTGCTTGCGCCACACTGCCAATCTGGATTCGCCACCGCGCGGTGGGTAAAAGTGCACCTCGACGAGGAGGCGGGGGCGCGATGCGGCATCTCCGAGGTTGCCGATCGCCTGGCGGGCGCCGCCGCGACCGCCCGCTTGCCCGCGGCAGGCTGTCCAGCTGGCTGCGCTCACGGTGCTGCAGACCATGTTGGCAGCCGTAGAGCTCAAGGCCCTGAAGGCCAACCATGGGAGCCGCGGGCCAGGCGGCCGCCGCGTCCGCAGGCGGTGGACAGCGCCCGGGCCCAGGCGACGGCAGCCCAGGGAGGCGGACGACGCGGTCGTGGCCGCTGCCGTGCCGAGGCGGACCACGCGCCGCGCCGCGCGGCCGGCGGCGCGCAGCGGCTGGGCGCCGCCGCAGCGGCGCGGGCGCTCTTCGCTGGCGGCGGCTGGCGCGCCCACGTGGCCTCCCAAGGCCCTGGCTGGGTGGCGTGCCTGCGCTGCGGGTGCTGGGAGCCGCGGTGGGGGCGCCTCGCGAGCCGGCCTTGCTGCGTGCGCGTCCCGGTCCTGCCGCCGAGGGCGGCCGGATCGCTGCTGCTCCCAGCGGTGCGGGCGGTGGGGGCCTGATGCTGAGTGGCGCGCGGCCTTGCAGGCGCGCTTGGCCGAGCGCCCCGGCTCACCAGACTTATTCGGTGCACGGCCGCGCGCGGGGCCCCAGGCTCCCCGGAGGGCGCCCCCGCTGCGCGCTGCCGCAGGCCATTTGGCGCGTCGGCGCCCTTGGACTCGTTATTTACCCCCCCCTTTCCCCCTCCTCCTCGCTGTCTCTGCCTCTGCCGCTGGGCTTCGCATGGATGTCCCCTCCCAAAAATGTCAGGTGCGCCTGCGCACGTGACAGCACGCATCGGGAAACATGCTGGCCCCCAGCATCCATGTCGAAAACCAATGCCCATCGTCGTGTCTGGTGGGCCTGCGCACAGCAGGCCATACGCCACCACTTGACAGTGAGCGCATCGTTGCCGCGCATGGTCCAGCTTTAGCCGCGAGGTGTATGTAGCATTGCTTTTTGTCAGGGGTGGCAGCCCTGCGCGCAGCAGGCAATATGCTGACCCCGTCGCCATCCCAGTCAAACAGCAGTGCAAAGTGCTTGCGGGTCCCTCATGGGGTCCTCACTGTGTACTTGTATTGGGATGGTGTGTGGGGGTCCTCATGGGGTCCTCATTGTTCCTGGTTGGCTGCCGGTCGCCCTCGGGGGGGGGGTATATATTGCGAAGGCCTGACGGCCGGTGCCGCCGACCCTGTTCGCAATGCGCAGCAAGAGATTACGAGGTTGCTCAAGGTCGGCTTGGCTGGAGCCCAGGGGAAGAGGAGTCCCAGGGGGGGGCGTCGTATCTGACCCGGGGGGGGGGTCGCACCCCCCCCCCCCCTCCCGGCGGGGGAGGGATCAAAGGGAAGGGGCTTCCCTTCGACTCAATTACGAGGTTGCTCAAGGTCGGCTTGGCTGGAGCCCAGGGGAAGAGGAGTCCCAGGGGGGGGCGTCGTATCTGACCCGGGGGGGGGGTCGACACCCCCCCCCCCCTCCCGGCGGGGGAGGGATCAAAGGGAAGGGGCTTCCCTTCGACTCAATTACGAGGTTGCTCAAGGTCGGCTTGGCTGGAGCCCAGGGGAAGAGGAGTCCCAGGGGGGGCGTCGTATCTGACCCGGGGGGGGGGTCGCCCCCCCCCCTCCCGGCGGGGGAGGGATCAAAGGGAAGGGGCTTCCCTTCGACTCAATTACGAGGTTGCTCAAGGTCGGCTTGGCTGGAGCCCAGGGGAAGAGGAGTCCCAGGGGGGGGCGTCGTATCTGACCCGGGGGGGGGGTCGACACCCCCCCCCCCCTCCCGGCGGGGGAGGGATCAAAGGGAAGGGGCTTCCCTTCGACTCAATTACGAGGTTGCTCAAGGTCGGCTTGGCTGGAGCCCAGGGGAAGAGGAGTCCCAGGGGGGGGCGTCGTATCTGACCCGGGGGGGGGGTCGACACCCCCCCCCCCCTCCCGGCGGGGGAGGGATCAAAGGGAAGGGGCTTCCCTTCGACTCAATTACGAGGTTGCTCAAGGTCGGCTTGGCTGGAGCCCAGGGGAAGAGGAGTCCCAGGGGGGGGCGTCGTATCTGACCCGGGGGGGGGGTCGACACCCCCCCCCCCCTCCCGGCGGGGGAGGGATCAAAGGGAAGGGGCTTCCCTTCGACTCAATTACGAGGTTGCTCAAGGTCGGCTTGGCTGGAGCCCAGGGGAAGAGGAGTCCCAGGGGGGGGCGTCGTATCTGACCCGGGGGGGGGGTCGCACCCCCCCCCCCCTCCCGGCGGGGGAGGGATCAAAGGGAAGGGGCTTCCCTTCGACTCAATTACGAGGTTGCTCAAGGTCGGCTTGGCTGGAGCCCAGGGGAAGAGGTCTCCCAGGGAAAGGGAAGGACAGAGACGACGAGTACAAAGAATGACGGAGATGACGGCTCGAACGGAAAAGCCCCTCACACACGCCGACAGGGTCGGCGGATATTGATAGGAAACAGTGATTCACCTTTCCCCGAAGGGGAAGATGGGGGTTGGAGGAGGAGCCTCCTTAGACCACCAATGCCCAGAGTGCTGGTGGGATTAGGTGGGGACGTCGGTTAAGGAACGTCCTTGTCCTCCTCTGACGAGGGCGGCGGTGGCATCCATGGCAAAGTGTCGACTGGTGTTCCGCCAAATCCCACACTCGTGATTCCTGATACAAGGGTTCATCATCCAATGCCCTCACCGCAATATATCCTAGGTTGGCGCAACATTCCCAGAAACCATGTTTATTCAATTTTGTTTGTTTTTCAAGTACAAATAGGACCACCCTGCGGATGATAAGGAGGCTGGGGGGGGGGGCAGGGGGAGGCGGTCGATTTGCGATGGCTGTGGGTTCCTTGGTGTTTTTTTTCAACTGTCCTTGTCGCGCACATTTGCCCATCGGGGCAACCATCGGAACAACCATCGGGATAACCGTCGGGACAACCATCGGGACAACCATCGGGACAACCATCGGGACAACCATCGGGACAATCATCGTGACAACCATCGGGACAACCACCAGGACATCCATCGGGACAACCGTCGGGACAACCATCGGGAAAACCATCGGGACAAACATGTGGACAACCATCGGGACAACCATCGGGACATCAATCGGGACAACCATCGGGACATCCATCGGGACAACCATCGAAACAACCATCGGGACAACCATCGGGACAACCATCGACGGGAAAAAGCCATCGGGACAACCACCTGGACAACCAGCCCATCGGGACAACCGTCGGGACAACCATCGCGAAAACCATCGAGACAACCACCAGGACGACCATCGGGACAACCATCGGGACAACAACCGGGACGACACAATCGGGACAACACCATCGGGACAACCATCGGGACAATCGGGACAACCATCGGGACAATCATTGGGACAACCATCGGGACAATCATCGGGATAACCATCGGGACAACCGTCGGGACAACCGTCGGGACAACCATCGGGACAACCATCGGGACAACCATCCGGACACCACCATCGGATCAACACCGTCGGGACAACCATCGGGACAACCATCGGGACAACCATCGGGACATCCATCGGGACAACCGTCGGGACAATCATCGGGTCAACCATCATGACAACCAATCGGGAAAACCACCAGGACAACCATCGGGACAATCATCGGGGGACAACCATCGGGACAACCATCAGGACAATCATTGGGTCAACCATCGGAACAATCATCGGGACAACCATCGTGACAACCATCGGGAGAACCATCGGGACAACCATCGGGACAACCATCGGGACATCCTTCGGGATAACCATCGGGACAAGCATCGGGAAAACCATCGGAACAACCATCGGGACAGTTATCGGGACAACCGTCGGGACAACTATGGGAACAAACCATCGGGACAACCACCTGGACAACCAGCCCTTCGGGACAACCGTCGCGACAACCATCGGGACAACCACCCGGACGACCATCGGGACAACCATCGGGACACCATCGGGACGACACCATCGGGACAACACCATCGGGACGACCATCGGGACAATCGGGACATCCGTGGGGAGAACCATCGGGGCAACCACCAGGACATCCATCGGGATAACCATCGGGACAACCATCGAGACAACGGTCGGGACAACTGTCGGGACAACCATCGGGAGAACCATCGGGACAACCATGGGAACAAACCAGTCGGACAACCAGCACATCGGGACAACCAGCCCATCGGGACAACCATCGGGACAACCAGCCCATCGGGACAACCGTCGCGACAACCATCGAGACAACCACCAGGACAACCATCGGGACAACCATCGGGACAACCATCGGGACGACACCATCGGGACAACACCATCGGGACAACCATCGGGACAACCATCGGGACAACCATCGGGACAACCATTCGGACATCCATCCGGACAACCATCGGGACAAACATCGGGACATCCATCGGGACATCATCGGATCAACACCATCGGCACAACCATCGGGACAACCATCGGGACAACCATTCGGACATCCATCCGGACAACCATCAGAACAACCATCGGGACAACCACCGGGACAGCCAATCGGGGCAACCATCAGGACGACCATCGGGACAACCATCGGGACAACCATCATGACATCCATCGGGACAACCATCGGGACTACCAGCGGGACAACTATCGGGACAACCAGCGGGACAACCATCAGGACGACACCATCGGGACAACACCATCGGGACAACCATCGGGACAACCATCGGGACAACAATTGGGAGAACCACCAGGACAACCACCGGGACATCCGTCGGGACAACCATCGGGAGAACCATCGGGACATCACCATCGTTTCAACACCATCGGGACAACCATCGGGACAACCATCGGGACAACCATCGGGACATCCATCGGGACAACCATCGGGACAACCATCGGGACAATCATCGGGACAACCATCGGGACAACCATCGGGACAACCATCGGGACAACTATCGGGACAACCATCGGGACAACCATCGGGACATCCATCGGAACAACCATCGGGAGAACCATCATGACAACCATCGGGAAAACCACCAGGACAACCATCTGGACAACCATCGGGACAACCACCAGGGCATCCATCGGGACAGCCATCAGGCAACCAGCGGGACAACCATCATGACAACCATCGGGAAAACCACCAGGACAACCATCTGGACAACCATCGGGACAACCACCAGGGCATCCATCGGGACAGCCATCAGGCAACCAGCGGGACAACCAGCGGGACAACCAGCGGGACAACTATGGGGACAACCATCGGGACAACCGTCGGGGCAATCATCGGATCAACAATCGGAACAACGGATCGGGACAACCATCGTGACAACCATCGGGAGAACCATCGGGAAAACCATCGGGACAACCAGCGGGACATCACCATCGGGACATCACCATCGGATCAAAACCATCGGGACAACCATCGTGACAACCATCAGGACAACCCGCGTGAAAACCACCAGGACATCCATCAGAAGAACCATCGGGACAACCGGCGGGACAACCATCGTGACAACCATCGGGACAACCATCGGGACAACCATCGGGACAACCGTCGGGACAACCATCGAAATAACCAACGGGACAATTATTGGGACAACCATCGGGACAACCCGCGGGACAGCCATCGGGGGCCGCGCCCGGCCGTGGGGGCGGGGGGGCGGGCGACTTTTTGGGCTGTATGTGGCTTCTACAAGTGCAGGACCTCGCGCAGCTTCGCTTCGCCCGCACGTACGGCACGGAGCGAAACCGGAACCGATCTCCCGCGTGGGGTCACTTCCGTTCACACCCCCCGATCTCCGATCTCTGGCGAGAACGTGCGTGATCGGGGGGCCGCCCACGTCACGGTTCGCGCGGGCGCCGTCGGGGAATTTACCAGCCTGGAACCTATCCCTATCCCTATGTTGGACATCGCCTCGTCGCGATGGCGATCTTAGGGATTCCCTCAGTTTCTGAGGGTGCATCCCTAAGATTGTCATCGCCTTTTGGCGTGTCAATCTCAGGGATAGGGATAAGTTCGAGGCTGGTTAGGAATGCCACTTTTCAGACGGTGCCTTCGCAAATCGTGACCTCACAAAGGGGAGGGGGAAGGGCTGGGGGTGGAGGGGGCGGCGGGGCCAGTCTCAGGCGTGATCGCGATCACTCGGGAGCCACATGCGAACCCTACCCCTGCTCCCCACGCTTTCTGAGGGGGGGGTGGGGCTCACTTCGTTCGGGAACTCCCGAGCGAAGTGAACCCCACCCTCCCCCTCAGAAATCGTGGGGGGCAGGGGCAGGGTTCGCATGTGGCCCCCTAATCATCAGAAGCATGAGCTCCAGGCACTGGGTGCGGTCCGCGGGCGGCGAGCTCGTCCCCGGGGGGGCAGGAAGCTGCCGGCCCGCCGCAGAGGGCACGCCACCGTGCCCGGCCGGCCCCGGGGCAATCCTGAGCTTGGCATCGCTCGGACGTGTGCATGTTTCCTTCGGCGAGGACCATCGAGGAGCATCCTGGATCATTTGGCGAAAAAGCCACGCACGAAACCGAAAAAAGCACAGGGAATGGACGTCCGAGCAATGGCCAGTGAGGGTCTCGGAGTCGGCTGCACGGAGGAATGGATCTCGGCTGCAGTGACCTTTGGTGCGGGCCCTCTCCCTGTCGCCTCGTCGTGCAGTTCCCCCCTCTGCGCTCGTCTCGTGCTCGTCGTCGCCCTGCAACTCGAGCGGAGTTTCCGAGTGTGCCGCAGGTGTTGGAAGGATTCTGGCGGCAGCGCTTCCAGTTGCCATGACGTGCCGGCGACGAACCTACGGGTGCGGGCCCACTGGGGTCCCCCAGTCGCCGAACGCGATGCGATAGCAGCGGCTGGCGCGCTTAGATTAGGCCCTCCGCGTTCCCATGAAGCCGCGTACCAAAGGTTACTCCTGCCCAAGGTCACTTCTGCGAGTATCCGACGGATGTACACCATGCCAGGGCCCAGGATGGCCTTGGCCAGGTATGGTGGTGTAAAGGTGTTCTCTGCGCGTGCACACGCCAGACGTGAACAGTAACATAAGTATGTTTGTTTGGATTTCTGATTTGAGCCTACTTGATACGCGCATTCCTGCTTCAAGGGCAGTCTGAAGCCGCCTCGAAACGCATCACGAACCAGCGTGCCGATGCCCGACCTACTCTGAACGCTCCCTGATTGATTTTTTTCACACATTACTTCTACCAACTGGCGTGTGAACATCACAGTTGGTCGTCCGCGGACGGCAGGTGTCCGCCGGCGTTGGACCCTCTCCCATTCCGAACACCCCTGTCGGCGCCTTCGGCGCCGCCCCATGCGCGTTTCGCGCGCCGGGGGAGGGTGTTGGGAGTGTGTCCAACGCTGGCAGACATGCAGAAGTCTGCCGTCCGCGGCCATCTGAAGTTCATGACTGTATGGCTTCCTGGCCCCTTCTCGTCAGCGACCAGATCGTGAGAAGTCCCGACCCGGAGCTGGACCTGCCAGGCCTGCAGCCTGGGCGGTACAGGTGGGGCGTCCAGTGGTGGTCCGACGACTCCTTTGGCGCCAGGTCCGCCGAGGCCGAGTCCGAGGTTCTGGTGGCGCCCCGCGCCGACGTCTGGGACGGCGTCCCCTGGCTGGGGGCACACGGCTCCAACGAGTTCCGCCTCGAGGCACATGTTCCAGCCGCAGGCGACGCAGAGTTGCTGGTCGCCACCCTCGGCTTCGGCTACGCGCAGATCAACGGCCACGAGGTGTCCAGGGACGTGCTCGGCTACTCAGGCTGGACGGTCACAGAGAAGCGCGTGCTCTACCGCAGCTACAACGTGACGGGCCTCCTCGGCAGCGACGGGCTGGCCGAGATTTTCGTCGTGCTGGGCTGCGGGTACCGCTGCGATGGGAGTGGCAAGCTGCGCTTCCCGGGGAGGCCACCACCCGCCCACGACGCGATCCCGAAGGTGCTCCGCCTGCAGCTGCGAGTCGGGGGGAAGCTCGCGGTGCACAGCGGCAGCCCCGGGTGGCAGTCACGGCGGGGCCCGATCGTGGACGATTCCGTGTACGACGGAGATCAAAGGCGGAAAGGGTACCCATACTGCTACCCTTCCCTTGTCTTCGTTTTCGTCTTTTGGGGCCTCCTCGGAGGCCCTCGCCGCCACCGCTGGATGCGCCTCGCAATCCCGAGTAGCGGTATCGGTACCGCTTCGTTTCCTCAGGAGAGACGTACCACCAGATGGCTGCCACGGACTGGACCGGGGCCGCTGCGCTCCCCCTGGGCCGCGGCCCTGCCGGCGCCATGGTTCCCGCCAGCTTCCCGGGCGTCCAGATCACGCAGGTCGACGCGCCGGTGGCCGTCTCCGAGCCGTCTCGTGGCGTGTTCGTGGTGGACTTTGGCTCCAACGTTGCCGGCGTCTGCCGCATCTCCATCCCCTCGGCGGCCACCGTCGTGCTGAGGCACGGCGAGGTGCTGCAGCACTCGTCCATGCCCGCGGCTCCGGTGCCCCGGCGGGGCCGTGTCTATTTCGGCAACCTGCGCACGGCAACGGCGACCGACACCGTCGTCACGGCGGGGCCTTTGGAAGATTGGTGGCCGCGCTTCACTTATCACGGCTTCCGGTACGTCGAGGTCACAGGCTTCCCGGGGACGCTCACAGCTGCCAATATCTCCAGGTTGCGCCTCAGCACTGCCTTGGAGTCGAAGGTCCAGGCCACCTTCGGCGATGAAGTATTGCAGGCCATTCACGAGGGCTCGCGGGGCTCGCAGCTGTCGAACCTGGTGCAGCTGCCCACAGACTGTCCTCAGCGCGATGAGCGGCTGGGCTGGCTAGGGGACGTCAGTCTGTCTGCAGAGTCGATGTTCCTCCATTTTGACTACGCAGGGATGGCCACTGCGTTCGCCGACTCGATGATAGACGCCATGGGCGAAGACGGCAGCCTGCCAGATATAGTGCCGTGCGGGCCCCGTTGTCCAGCTCGCCCGGGAGATTCCTCGTGGCAGGCAGCATTCCTTGAGATTCTCACGCAAGTTTGGAAGGTGGATGGCGACCTTGAACCAGCAAGGGCACGCTGGTCAGCCATCTTCAGGCACGTTGCGAGCATCGAGGCCGAGTTTTCGAGGCGGCAGACCCTCAAACAGTGGCCGGAGTACTATGGTGATTGGTGCCCGCCGCCGCACACCCCTGGAGGCCTCGGCGGGCAAGAGGTGGCCTCGCACGGATTCGCCGCGGCGTTTTCCGCGGCCCGCACCGTGCAGCAGGCGGCAGACCTTGCGGGTGCGCTCGGCCTGGAGGCCCAGGCGAACCTTTCTGCGCTCGCCTGCAGGATGCGGGAGGACTTCCACGCCAGCTTTTTCGACCCCGCGACGAGCTCGTACGACACGGGCACCATGCTGAGCTACGTGCTGCCCCTGGCGCTGGGTGCGGTGCCCCAGGACGTGGACGCAGTGGTCTTCGAAGAAGAAAGGAGACACACATTAATTTCCGGAGCTCCGCGCAAATCTCTGGAGTGGACGCCTAAGCCCGGCCGGCGGCGCCTCTGGCGCCGCCCCTGGCGCGCTCCGCGCTCCAGGGAGGGGGTGCCCAGCGCGGATCCAAAAATCCGCGCGGAGCTCCGAAAGTTTATGCTCATGACGATGTGGTTCTCCGAGGTTTTTCAGGGCCTGCTGGACCACATCGCCAGCAAGAACGGCACCTGGTCCGGCGGCATCATCAACAACCGGTTCCTGTTCGACCTGCTGGCCGATCGCGGCCACGCCGACCTCGCGCTGGCCATGCTGCAGCGCAGAGACTACCCGTCGTACGGCTACATGTATCGAAGACACCTACGGCAAATCGCCGCCGCCACCCTGCCTTGTTGGGACGCGCCTCTGTGGCCAGACGTTTTTTCGGGGCCTTTGGGGGCTTGTTGGGGGCCTCGTTGGCCGTCTTGGGGCGTTCCTGGCCCGTCTGACGCCCTTGGAAGTCGTCGTGGGGGACTCTCTGAACCGACTTGGGGTCCTCGTGGGCAGCTTCAGGGCCGTCTCGGAAGCCATTTGGGGCGTATTGGAGGTCTTTCTGAACCCACTTGGGGACCTCTTGGGGCCGCCTTGGGGAACTCTTGGGCCATCATAGGGCCATCTTGGAGGCCTCTTTGGGCGACCTTGGGAGCTTCTTAGGTCGTCGGAAGGCCGAAAATAAGCAAATGCCAACATCGTTCAAACACCTAGGTAAAATCAATGATTTTGGGCTCTCTGGGCCTTGTACGCCTCCTGGGGACCGCTTGAGCCATCTGGAGGCCATCTTAGGCCGGCTTGGGTGCATCTTGCATCTTGGGCCGTCTTGGAGGCATCGTGGGGCCATGTTGGGCATTCTTGGGGGCACCTGAGCCGAATTTGAGGCCATCTTCGCCATCGTCGAGGCTGTCCTGCGGCCATCTTGAGAGGCAAGGCCAACGGAGCTGGAATTTGCCAGGTGGCCCGCGCATTAGGTCCAAGGCCCCTCGGTACCAAAGCAGAATAACAACCTAGGACCTAAAAGTTCGGCACGCCGTGCACCCCTGTGGCAAGCCACTGGCGGCGGGGGATCGAGTGGCTTTCGGCTCATCCCGCCACCGTGCTTTGGTTGTAGGTCAGAGGCCTCGTGGTTGCCTTTAGGCTTTCAGGGATCTTTTGGGAGGCCTCTCGGAAGCCTCTTGGGCGCTGTTTTGGAGAGTCTTTGGGGCCTCGGGGGCCTCAATTGGGACTTCTCGGGGCCTCATGGGGCGGAGGGCCCGAAAGACCTGTCGGCACTCCACCTCGTGCCTCAGGGAGCGGTGGCGGATTTCAACAACCTGGAGCCTGCGAGGGAGTGCATGTGGGAGCTCCCCGACGCTCCCTTCCAGGGCGACCTCATGAACTCCAGGAATCCCGTGATGCGCTGCCGCGCGAGCCTGCCGCCGCGCCCCGGGTTGGGAGGGCACCTGCGGGAGGGAGGAGAAGGAGGAGGAGGAGGAGGAGGAGGGCCAGGGAGTCGTGGCGAATCTGGGGGGCCGGGGTAGCCCGGACACGCCATCCCCAGAGGTCAGAGGCTCCGAAAACATTGGGGCGGCCGTTGTTGTTGTTGCTGCTATGTTTGGCCTTGGGGGGCCCTCGACGGGCCTCAGGACCGTCAACACAATGGCACAACGACTCGGGATGAATAGCTGGCCCTCGAGGGAAGTTGTCTAGACCTCTGGGGTAAGAACATGCAGCCTCGTATGTTTGGGTCTTGTAGCCCGAGCCCGCCACCTGGCAGCGCCCCGAAAAACGCCATCTGACAGCCCGGGCGGCCCTTGAACATCACTGCCCCCACCCTCCCCGCAGTGACCCATTGGCATCCTCATGCGCACACGACGTGCCGCGGGCGCGCTGGCGGACCACCACATGTTCTCCTCCGTCGGGGCGCACCTCGTCCGCCGCCTGGCGGGGCTGAGCAGGGGCCCCGCCGCGGGGGAGCTGACGGCAGCAGTGGGCCCGAGGGGCCTCCAGAGCGCCACCGCGCTCCTGCGCATGCCCCGGGGCGAGGCCACGTGGGCCTGGAGGTGGACCGGCGACCACCTCTCGGCGGAGATCCTCGTGCCCGTGGGCATGCGCGCGCGGGTGCTGCTGCCCGCCGCGCTGAGCGTCCGCGTGCCGACCCTGCGGGGGCCGGCGGGGGAGCGGGGCCCTCCCACTGGGGACGGCCGCGCCCACGCGGCGCCGCCAGCCCCCCGGAGGGAGCCCGGCGCACCCGCCGCCCTGCAGAGCATCTCGCTGCCCTCGGGGCGCCACTCGCTGGCGGCGCGGCCCGGCACGGGCCCCGCGGGCCGCGGGCGCTCTGGGTGAGGCGGCGCCTCCTCCGCTGCGTGCCCGACGTGCCCTCGGGCCCCCGGCCAGGACCACTTGCTGTGGCGGTGCAGAGCCAGGGCGGGGCCCGCCGCCAGACCGCGGGCGCACCCGACGGGGACCCGCGGGGCCCACCGGCCGTGGCGCAAAAGGGTAGGAGGGCCAGGGGCGAGCATTCTCGGGTGACTGGGCTGTTTGCCAAATCTCGGGCCGCCGCGGAGCTCCCGCCCCCTCGTCGGGGCTGCTGCTTGGCACCGCATGGTTTCTTCACGGCCCGGGAGCCCAAAAAATCGTGAAGAAGCATCGGCCTTGATTTTCCAAGTCGCTAGTCTAGCATCGGCCTTGATTTCCCAAGTCGCTAGTCTAGCATGGAGTGCGCCCATCTGCTGCTGCTCGTGCCGCTCTGCTGCTGCTGCTGCTGCTGCTGCTGCTGCTGCTGCTGCTGCTGCCGCTGCTGCCGCTGCTGCCGCTGCCTGCGCGCGCCCTCCACCCGTGGTGACTGGTTGGATGTGACCTCCACCTGCTGCTGCTGCTGCTGCTGCTGCTGCTGCTGCTGCTGCTGCTGCTGCTGCTCCACCTGCTGCCACCTCTGAGAGGTGGCAGCAGGTGGAGCCTGGCTCTGAGAGGTGACAGCAGCACGAGTAGCAGCAGGAGCACGAGCAGCAGCAGATGGGCGCACTCCATGCTGCAGCAGTCGCCGTACGCAGCGCATGCGAGGGGGCCGGAGAGCTGCCGCCGGTTGCCCCCGCCTCCACCCCCCACGCTCCTCCCAGGTTCTGCGTACGCATGGCCTCCAAGCCGGGGCGGCTACACTCGGACACGTGACGTCGCAGGTGGCGCTGGAGATGCGCCACTTACCTCTGCCGATGATCCTCAGTACGTGTGTACGCTCAGTGTTCCCCCCGTGTGTCGGCCCTCACTTTGCTGCGTGCGTCGCATGGCAGTGCCTCGGTGGACCTTGGCGTTAACAGGCTCTAGCGTTGTTGTGGCCGTCGGGGAGCCGCCATCTGCACGACCGCCTGCGCGCCTGCACGCTCGACGGCCTCCGCGCCCGCGCGCCCGAGCGACCGCTGCACGCCCTGAGCACCTGCCGCACGCCTCAGGGCGCCTGCCGCGCAGCACTGCTGCGCTCCCGTGGCGCCCGCCGCGCGCCCGCGTGCGCGTGCCCCCGCACGGCCCCGCTCAGGTGGACGACCCCGAGCCCTTCCGCTCCCTGTGCTCCGTGCTGCTGCTCTCGCCAGAGGACTCGGGCCCGCCCCCTGCCTCCCCAGACCCCTTCGAGTCACGACGGGAGGTTCTTCCTTAATTTTCGGCGTCCGGGGGCCCTTACCGGGCCGCGGGAACGTCAAACAACGACTGAGGACGAAGACCTTGTCCCAAGAAGGGGGTCGAGACCTCTGGGGGTCGACGCTCTGAAAGAATCATGACGTCGGGGATCCGGGTCGGGCAGGGGGGGAGGGGGCGAAACAGGGGCGACGCAGGGAGGGCAGAGGAAGGTGCACCTCCAGGGCCCCAAATGGGCCCTCTGGGGCCCCAAGAGGGACGCGAACGGTGCACGCCGCACCCAGCGAGCAGCGCCCAGCGGTCCCGCTGCTGCCAGGGGCAACGTTAGGGGTCGATGGGCTCAGTGACAGCCCGCCGCGCCCG
>CAUYUJ010017196.1:130341-202841 GCA_963575745.1 Prorocentrum cordatum | reverse complement strand
GGGTGGTTCCTTGCCGCCTTTTGCCGGGCTGCTGTTCAGACAGCCCACGTGTGTGTGAGAGTGCGCGTCTCCCGTGAGCGTCGCGGTCCAGACTCCCAACCGCCGCAGCACTTGGGCCACCGCTGGTCGGTCGTTGCTTCCCCGCCGCTGGTCGGTCGTCGTCAGCGCCGCCGTCGTCGCCACACCTCTGACGATATAGGAACACACATATATATACACCTATACATATAGTGACCTTCCAAGGAAGCCTATGCGGAGTCCACCTGAGCGTGCGCGACGCCGTTGATGGGGAACGGTTGAGTTTCATCCATCTTCCGTAGCTGTGTTGGCTGGAGACAGGCAGCGGAGTCACCGGGCGGTCCCGCCCGTCTGTGGCCGCTGCCGAGCCACTCTGTCTACTGAAGGTTGCCGCGCCGAGCGCGGCCGCTTGGAGGGCCACGCTCGGCCGACTGATTCTGATCAGCCTCGCTGGCAGCCTTACTGGGTTGAGGGGAGCGAAGACCTGGCTGGGAGACGAGGATCCCGGGCGCGGGTCGCCCCTCTCCCGCGGAGCTGCTGGCGAGGAGCCCGATGGAGCGGGCAGCCCCGACAGCGGTCGGGTGGCCCTTCCCGCGGGGGGCCTGGCTCGACGCAGCGCTGAACGGCGAGCTGGTGCCGGGGCTGCCGCTGGCGGCTGGAGCTCGGGTCCTGGCGCGGGTCAAGGACGACTACGGGGCGCCACAGGGCGTCGAGATGCTCGAGGTGGAGGTCGCCTACCAGGCAGACGCATTCGGCCGGTACTTCAAGGGCCGGCATGTGGGCGCCAGCGACCCGTACTACTCGTGGTATGCAGCCTCCTGCGGGCAGCGGGGCGCGCGGTCCCTGGCCACGGTCTTCCACCTCTGCAAGTGCAGCGCCGACGAGTGCGGGGCGGTCGCTCCTGTGGGCGCAGTGGTCGAGCACTTGGACGTGTGGCAGGTGGTGGACCCCCGCGACGTGGCCCGCGAGCAGGCGAAGCTCATCTGCCCGGCCGCGGATCCTGGAGCGCTTGTGATGACCGATGCGCCCGCGGCCGAGCCATTGCCTGGAGAGCTCGGCGGCTGGCCGCTCGGGGATGGGGGCAACGAGGACGAGGAGGAGCCTCGAGGGCCGCCGCGCAAGCGGGCCCGCGAGGTGGAGGGCACCCCGACCCCAGGCGGACCAGGAGAGGCGAGCCCTCTCGACCAGGAGATTGCAGGGCTCGAGGAGACTGCCGAGGACCCAGAGCTCGAGGCGCGGCTGGCGCGGCTCGGGGGCAGGGCAGCTCGTGGTGTGCCGAGGCAGGGCACGCCCAAGAACGCTGCGCGCCCAGCAGGTGCGGTAGGCGAGCGCCTGGCGCAGGTGGTGGCCGGCCGAGCCGCCGCTGCTGCCCCTGCGCGCGCAGGCGCCGCTGGGTCGAGGACCAGGCTGGCATCAGCCTTGACCGCGGCGCTCCTGGGCCGCGACGACGACGACGCGGAGGACGGCGCGGAGAGCGACACGGAGCGCCTTGGGGGCCGCGACCGCTACCAGGGCGTGGGCATCAAGCGGGACTTGTTCCGCAGGATCGCTCGGCAGCGGCCCGGCGCTCTCCTCGAGAACGGGCTCGGCCACCTGCGCAGCCAGTTCACCCAGCAGTTGTCCGCAGGCGAGGCCGACCCTCTGGCCCCGTGTGTCACGCAGTTCTTGAACACGGTGTTCTTCGTTGCTCACCCGCCGCGGACGCTGGGGACGGACGAGGTGCGGGTCCTCCGCACGCTGGGACTGGCGCTCGACGGCATCCTGCGCGGAGAGGTCGTCGAGACTGCGGATCTGCTCATGCAGGAGTTCAAGGCGCGGACGATGGCCATCCGCGACGGGAACTGGCGGTCGGCACGGTGGCTCACGCTTGTCGCGCAGGAACAGCTTCCATCAGGCGCCTCTCTGGACGAGGAGAACGCTGCCGAGAAGGTCGAGGCCCGGGAGCTGAAGGTCGCCGAGCTCCGCCAGCGACTTGCAGACCGCAGGCCGGGCTAGGGGTCTGGCCGGGAGCCGTCTCCGTTGCAGGGGGGGACGGCACCTGCAGGCCATGGGCGCGCGGAGGCGCGCCCCCCGCCCCCTGCTCCCAGGACGCCAGTCTCGGGATCGCCCGAGGCGATGAGGATCCTTGCCGGACGAGTTCCAGGCGACGGTCCCGCAGTTCCCCCCGCCGGGGGGAAGCAGCCAGCAGCGCGGAGGACCAGCCGCAGTCCCACGCGGTCGGTCCAGCTCCTGAGCGACTCCGAGGGGGACCTCGACGCAGCAGCCGCCGCCCGCGTGCCACCAGCGGACGCGGCAGCAGGCCGGAGCTTCGCGCAGCACAAGGTGGCCCACCCGAGGCGCGAGGGCGAGACCCAGGCAGCATGGAAGGCGCGCATCGGGAGGCCGCTGGCTGCCAAGAGCCGCGGCAAAGGCAAGACGGGGAAGAGCCGCGGCACGAGCGCTGCTCGCAGGACGGCCTGGGTTCGGGCGTGAGGGCCGACGCGGCTAAGGCCGCGGCCCCGAGCACGCCCCTGCCTGCCCTCCGCCCGCCTGAGCGGCAGCTACGCGGCAGCTCGCAGGCTCGGCGGTGGCGCCAGATGCTAGCCGAGGTGGGCACGGGCGTCAGCTCCAAGTTCAGGCTCGCCCTCGCGGTCCACGAGGCGGTGCACGGTTCGCCAGGGGCGATCGGGCGGTACGTTCGTAGGATGTGCACTTCGCCAGACCCCACGGCCAGCTTCGCGCGGCTGCGCGAGGTGTTGCCGTTACCGCTGCCCGACGCCCCGCTCTTTGAGAGGTACCGTGCCGCCTGGCACCTACACCAGCAGCTGCCGGAGACCTGCGAGGTGGACGCCGCCGCGGCGCAGGGGTGGGCCCAGCTCGTGGTCTTCAGCCTGAACTACCAGTACACGGGGCACATGCGTTGTCCAACCGTCGCCGCGAGGCGGCCCACGGCAAGTCAGATCAGTGCGCTCGGCATTGTGCAGGAGGCCTGTGAGTATTTCGTTCAGGATGCCGCCACATCTTTCGAGCTCCCGGACTGGGACCAGGTCATCGCGTCGAGGACCGTCTCCTACGGGGGCGAGGAGACGTCCCGCGCCCTGCCACTCTCGCTTGCGGGGATCATGCCAGGCCTCCCCGCGCGGGGCGTCGCCGCCTCTGTCAAGGCGCTCGACATCGCGGACGCTCAGGTGGGCGCCTGGCTTGCCGACCCCACGCTGGCCTTGCTCCCTCGAGATGAGTGGCCTGCAGAGGTCCCGCGGGCGGCGATCCAGGTCACGTCCAAGCAGGAGTGGTACAGTATCGGGACCAAGCTCGTCGAGCTGGGGCTGGCTGCGCCGATCGCCGACGACCGCATCTTCAAGGTCGGGAACCGCAAGGTGCTCGCCGGGGCGTTTGGTGTCGCCAAGGGTGGCACGCCGTCACCTGGCCAGGCGTGCGTCCAGCGCCTGATCATCAACATGGTCCCGGCCAACAGCTACCAGCGCATCATGAGGGACGACATCGGGACCCTTAGCGCGTCGCCCTCGTGGGTCGCCATCCCGCTCCCAGAGGGCCACATGCTGCTTTGGTCGTCAGATGACCAAGCCTCCGCTTTCTACTGCTACGAGCTGCCCGAGGCTTGGCAGCCGTACATGACCCTCGCGGAGGCGATCCCGAACGAGCTCATCGGCGTGCCGGGTCCTGGGAAGACACACCTCGCGCTGCGCGTCATCCCGATGGGCTGGATCAACGCGGTCACGGTGTTTCAGCACTGCCACAGGCGCCTCGGGTTCGGCTCTCGCCCCCTCGCTGCGGGGTTTCCCGCGGAGCTCGAGTGGCGCAAGGACCGGCCACTTCCGTTCAAGTCGAAGGAGCTCGAGCAGCAGTGGATCCAGTACTACATCGACGACTGGGACCATGGCGAGGTGGTGCCCAACGCGATGGTCGCGGAGCTCCTCGGCACGATGAGCTGCGCGCAGGAGGAGCAGAGGGCCGCCTACGGCCGCTCGGGGATCAGCGTCGCCCCCGGCAAGGCCAAGCACCGCGCGCTGGTCCTGGAGCGGATGGGCGCGGGTCTTGACGGGGCCGTCGGCCGGGTCGGGGTCACGACCGAGAAGCTTCACCAGCTGCTGGCGTTCATCCTGTGGGGCATGGGCAGACAGGGCCTCTCGTCGCAGGGCATGCTCATGATCCTAGGCAGGTGCGTCAGGGCAGCGGAGTTCAGGAGGCCTTTCATGGGGTTCCTCAACAGCGTGTGGGCTGCTGGGCGCTGGACGCGCCCGCAGGCTGTTCCCCTTGGCATGTGCGACGAGCTCTTGGGCTTCGCGATGGCGCTGCCGCTGGCATACACCGACCTGCGCGCAAGGATCGACACTTGTGTCATTGCGACCGATGCCAGCGAGCGCGCCGGGGGCATTTGCCACACGGCCGGGCTCTCGGCGCAGGGCGTTGCCTGCGCGAGAGGGGGAGCATCAGCAGTGACTTTGCGGCCTGGTGCAGTTGCGGCTCCTGTGCGTGGTGTGCGGTGGCGCCCTCGCATAGTTCTCATCGAGCTCTTCGCTGGCGCTGCTGGGGCCGCGGTGGCGGCCTCCAGACTCCCGATCGACGTGATGGCCCACGTCAGCTGCGAGGTCGAGCCCGCTGCCCGGCGACTGGTGCGTCGCCGCTGGGCGGGCGTGATTGAGCTTGGCAACATCGAGGCCGTCGACGCGGCGCGGTTTACTGAGATGCTGAAGGGCTACGCGCGGGACGCCGACTGGGTCGTCTTGACCGCGGGGAGCCCGTGCCAAGACCTTGCGAGCATCAATGTCGTGGGGACCGGCCTAGAGGGGTCGAGGTCGAGGCTCTTCTTCCGGGTCCCCGAGCTGATCCAGGCAGCGGAGGCTGCCTTTCCCAAGCGCACCATGTGGTTCGTCGAGAACGTGTTCAGCATGACCCTAGAGTCGAGGGCGGAGTTCACCAGGGCGCTTGGAGTCACGCCCGTGTTCCTCGATGCCAGGTGTCTCACTCACGTCAGGCGGCCCCGCCTGTACTGGTGCTCGTGGCCGGTCACGGCGTTCCTGGCGTCCGACGCCACCGTCGAGACCAAGGGTGTGGGAGAAGCCGCGTACTTCAAGGTCTCGCTTGCGGTGGAGAGGCTCCCACTGAGTGCCTCGCTCCTGGAGGGCTGGTCGACGCTGGACCCTGAGGCAGACCTCCCGTGCTTCACGAGGCCAATCCCGCGAAGCCACCCGCCGTTCCGGCCCGTGGGCCTCGACCGCGCCTCGGTGCTGGCCGCGGAGCGCTGGGCTGCCGACAGCTACCGCTACCAGGTCAACAACTACGAGGACGGCAGCCTCATCTGGGACGCGAGGCGTGAGCGGGGCCGGCTGCCCGTGCCTGAGGAGCGTGCTGCTCTGATGGGGTTCGACCGTCTCTATTTCCAGGCCGCTGTAAAAGATAGTGCCCCCGCCGCCGAGCGAGACAGCGTCATTGAGTCCCTGATCGGGAATACGTTCTGCGTCCAGGCTGTCATGTATCTTCTCGGCTCGTGGCTCGCTCAAGTGGGGGCGCTAGCGGCCGCCATCCCAGGCAGCAGCTGCCTCGCTGTGGGCACGTGCGAGGCGAACTGGAACGTGGTCCCCGACTTCCAGCAGCCGGGACATCACGACCCGCAGTTGGAACGCAGCCTGATCGTAGAGTTCCTGCGGGTCGCGGACCGCGGGGGCACGGACGTCCGGCTTGACACCGGGGCGCCCTACCGCGCCCGCGCGTGGCCGCGGGCAGCACTCCGTACGCACCTCTGGGCCTGGCGGATCGCCAAAGGCTTTCGCTGGCAGCGGCCTGGGCACATCTCGGCGCTGGAGCTGGAGGCTGCGGTGGCTGGAGCGCGCTGGAGGTGCCGGGCAGTTGAGAACCACCGCTGCCGCTACCTGCACATTCTGGATGCCCAAGCGATCGCGGCAGTCGGCACCAAGGGCAGATCGAGCGCGAGGGCTTTGCAGCCAGCGCTCCGCCGGCTCAACTCCCTGCTCCTCGCGACGGCAGGGTACCCGCTGTACGGCTACTGCGACACCGACGACATGCCCGCCGACACGCCGTCCCGCTGGAGCTTCGGCCGCCGCTGCCACGCTCCCAGTGCTGCCGCCGGCGAGGGCCAGGAGGGCCGCCCCCGGCAAGCGTGCAGCGCAAGCAGCAGCAAAGGTGAGCCAGGTCACGGCCCAGGCGATGGCGCGACGAGCTGCAGCGAGGTCCCAACCGCTGAGGGAGGCGATGGTCACGCCGCTCACCCTGCAGCGGTACCGTGCGGCGGTCGATGATGTCGTTGATTTCTGGATCCAGGAGCACCGGCAGCCGCAGACGCCCGCTCAGGTCGACGCTGGCGTGGCCGCCTTCATCGAGAGCCGTTGGCTGAGCGGAGGATCTTTATTTGAGATTAATAATGCAATCGCAGGCATCACGCACGCATTCCCGCCCGTGCGAGGGCACCTGCGGGACAGCTGGCGCTTGGCCAAGACGTGGCAACGCCTGGAGCCAGCTGGGCGGGCGCTGCCGATCGGGCCGCTGATTGCGGCAGCGTTCGCAGGGGCATTTGCGGCCGTGGGCCAGCTGGGCGCTGCGGCGGTGCTCGCAGCAGGCTACGACGCATTCCTCCGGACGGGTGAGATGACCTCGCTCGTGTGGTCCGACGTGCAGCTGTATCCACTCCGCCAAATGGCCGTGCTGCAGCTGCGCAACACCAAGAGCCAGCATCAGACTGGTGCCCGAGAGTTCGCGCTCGTGCGGAGCGGCGTAGCGGTCGCCCTCCTCGCCAGGGCAAAGGCTCAGGCGCACAAGCAGGACTTGTGCCTCGGGATGGAGCCAAGCAGTTTCATGAGCACCTTTGGCCGCGTGCGTGAGCTGCTGGAGCTGCAAGATGCGAAGCTCACCCTCTACAGCTGGCGTCGGGGCGGCGCGTCCGCCGACTTCCGCAGCCACGGCTCCATGGAGCAGACGCTGCTCCGAGGCAGGTGGGCCTCGGCGCGCACGGCCCGCTTGTATGTCCAGGATGCCGTCGCCGAGGCCACTCAATTAGATCTCTCGCCCACGCAGCGGAGGCGCTGCGGCCTGCTCGCGTCCCGACTGCGAGCAGAAGCGAGATGAACTGTTTCTTGCTTTGTACTGCCTGTCTGTCTGTCCCGCCCATCCTCCACCTTTCCTCCCTCATTTCATTACAGCAGGGTGGAGGAAATAGGTAAGAGCAAGAGGGAGCGGCTATTGCCAGAAAGGGACCGTGGAGAGAGCTAGGGGGTTCAGGGGTTGGTGACGTTAACCTCCCGGCGGTGCAAGTGTGTCAGCTCGTCTGGGATGCAGCGCGGGTGCTTAAGCGCCACGGCTGTGCCAGGCGGGTTGGGAGGCCCTTGGATGCCGCTGACGGGACGGGACCTCTCCCAACTCCTGGGTTGACCCCTGAGTAGCCCCCAGAGGTCCTGGCCTGACAAGCTCCCTGGCGGAGTGCACAAAAACAGGTGTAGACAAGCATATAGTAACCTTCCAAGGAAGCCTATGCGGAGTCCACCTGAGCGTGCGCGACGCCGTTGATGGGGAACGGTTGAGTTTCATCCATCTTCCGTAGCTGTGTTGGCCCACCCACAGACAGGGGGCAGCATAGCTACCGTCTCGCGCGTGGCCGTGCCTGCCTCCGCGCGAGTGATTGCCAGGACGAGAGCTAGGGGGTTCAGGGGTTGGTGACGTTAACCTCCCGGCGGTGCAAGTGTGTCAGCTCGTCTGGGATGCAGCGCGGGTGCTTAAGCGCCACGGCTGTGCCAGGCGGGTTGGGAGGCCCTTGGATGCCGCTGACGGGACGGGACCTCTCCCAACTCCTGGGTTGACCCCTGAGTAGCCCCCAGAGGTCCTGGCCTGACAAGCTCCCTGGCGGAGTGCACAAAAACAGGTGTAGACAAGCATATATATATATATATATATATATATATATATATATATACACACGCGTGTATATATATATATATGTGTATATATATATATACATACACCCACACAGCACCGCGCAACTGCGGACAAGAGCGAGGGGGTGACGGGGTCGTCGGCAGTCTAACACGCTACGCAGCGAGGCCGCCACTGGCGCCGATGCTTTCCGTCAAAGCAACGTGGGTGGCTCGCCGGTGGATCGCGGGGTGGTTCGCGGGTGGGTCGCGGCCGTGTCGCGGTCGAGGGCGACGTCAACAACAAAACACAGTAATTTCAATGTTGTTCGTTGCTGTCTCCTTGCCTGTCATTCAGCATCTATATATATATGTATATATGTATATGTATGTGTATGTATGTGTATATATATGTGTATATGCCGAACCCTCGATACCCTCCCTCTTTGTCTTAGATCGTACCCCCCTTACCTGCCCCGTGTAGTTGGCGCAGCCTGTGAAAAGGCAGGGAGGGAGGAGGGAAGGACAAGGGGCAGGGACACGGGAGGAGCACAAGAGAGACTAGCAGGAGGTGGGTAAGGAGCAAGAACGCAAACGGCACAACCAGACGGGTGGGTCGGATGGGCGGGGCCCACAGGGCGGGTCTGGCGTGCAGGCCCAGACGGCCGGGCCGAGCGGGCGGGTCGCTGAAGCGTCAGTCCTGCATGAATCGCGAGGACGTCTCGGGCGACAGCGCGATTCCCAAGCAAGTCGTGAGGGAACGCATGGCGAGAGCCTGGTTCCTGAGTGTCGAGGGCGCGGTTATCCAATATGTTGCGAGGACGTCCCGCGCGAGAGCGCAATTGCAAGAGAGTCCCGCGTGAGAGCGTGATTTGAATAAATCGCGAAGATCTGATTTGTTCCATTCGCAGCGCTAGAGGCTAGAGGTCCCGACCCTTTCCCGGGGGCCAGTTCCAGACCCATCTTCGATGGCCTTGGAGCACCAAGGGCCAAAATCTAAGAAGAAGTGCCAGACTGAAACAATCTCAGAGTGAGGGGGCCGAGCGGTCTTACACCGTCCCTGTGTGCGTGGCTGATGTGGGGCTCCCCGGCGCGGATTCTGCTAGTTGTTGCTGTTGCTGTTGCTGTTGTTGTTGCTGTTGCTGTTGCTGTTGCTGTTGCTGTTGCTGTTGCTGTTGCTGTTGCTGTTGCTGTTGCTGTTGCTGTTGCTGTTGCTGTTGTGGTGGTGATGGTTGTCGCTGTTGTTGAATATTCATTTCTAGAGAATGATTTTTGTTGATCTCCAGAAGCGGTTCCGCGCGCTTTCGCCTCGACGCTGGCTACATTTTCTCTGAAAACGAGGCTCCCGCCCGAGCGTTGGCTGGAGTGTAAATGTGGGCCCTTGGAGGCCCGGCTACGACGACAACGATACCTCTTCACAGTTTACCCCGAGACACCCTGGCCAGAGAGGCCCCCGAACTCAGGAACGGCTCTCTCTCTCTCTCTCTCTCTCTCGAGACTTCCTCACATTTAAATCAAGCTGGCGGAGGCCCAGCCACGACGGCAAGGGCTCCTGCTCGATATTTCCTAACGATTTACTCCGAGAGCCCCTGGCCAGGAAGGCCCCCGAACTCAGAAACGGCGCTTTCGCCTGAGACTTTCTCGCGATTCAGCCGAATCGATGGAGGCCCTACTGCGACGACAAGGGCTCTCACTCAATATTCCTTCACGAGGCCTCCAAGATGGCCCCATGACGGCCCAAGAGGCCCCCAAGATGGCCCCAAGAGGGCCCAAGAGGCTTCCAAGACTGCCAACATGGCCTCCAAGACGGCCATCTCAAGACGGCCACAGATGCACCCAAGACGGCCTTAGATGGCCTCAAGATGGCACAAAACGGCCGAAGAGTCCCCCAAGAGGGCTCCAAGACGGCCCAAAAGGCGTCCAGGAGGTCTTCCAGGAGGGCCCGAAGAGGCCCAAATCATTGATGTTCCGAAGGTTTTTGACAGATTTTGGCAGTTGCTTCTTCTCGGCATCCCGACAGCTCAAGACGGCACAAGAGGCCCCCAAGATCGCCCAAGAGGCCTCCAAGATGACCCCATGGCGGCCCAAAAGGCTCCCAACGGCCCCAAGTGGGCCCCAAAACGGCCCAAGAGGCATCCAGGACGCCCAAGCTGGCTTCTAGAAACCCCTGATATGCCCCAAGAGGGCCCCAAGACGACCCAGACAGGCTCCCAAGACGGCTTCCGACGGCGTCAGACAAGCCAGGAACGACCTAAGGCAGCCAAAGAGGCCCCCAAGAAGCCCCCAAAGGCCCCCCAAAACCCTCCAAGAGGCCCACAGGAAGCTCCCAGGAAGCTCCCAGGAGGCCCCAAGAGTGCCCAAGGAGGCGCCCAAGACGCCTCCTCCTCCTCCTCCTCATCCTCATCCTCATCATCATCCTCATCCTCATCCTCATCCTCATCCTCATCCTCATCCTCATCCTCATCCTCATCCTCTTATTTTTTCCTCATCCTCCCCCTCCTCCTCTTCTTGCCCCCCCCCATGCGTTTCCCGAAGTCTTTCCAAGCCGACTCGGGGAATAACTGGCCCGATAGCTTGGCCAAGCTCTGGCCCAGCTGTCGGCCACAGAGGCGCTTACAACGGGGCATGGGGCGGTGGTGATTCGCCGTAGGCGTTTTCGATTTGTTTGAAGGAAAAACCGAAACCAAACCAGTAGGATCTAGCACGCCAGGCACTCGTGTGGCAAGACCGCAGGGGGCGGCGGATCTAGTGGTCTTACGGCCCATCCAGTCACCGTGCTTGGGTTGTAGGTCAGGGGCCCTTGGGATGGTGTTGGAAATCTCTTGGGAGGCCTTTCGGAAGCCTCTCGGATTCGGTGTTGGGGTGTGTTGGGGGCCTCTCGGGGTTCTCTTGGCAGCCTCTTGGGGCCTGAGTTGGGCCTTTGGGGGTCTCCTGGAGCTTGTGGGCCTCTTGGGAGCCTGCTGGCAGTCTCTGGGGCCATCTTGGGGCGAAGGGCTCGAACTGTCGGTTCGTGTTTCCCATCTGGGGCCTTTCTGTGGCTTCTCCTGGAGCTCTTCTGGGCCATCTTAGGTTCTGGTTTGGCCGTCTTGGGTCCTTCTTGGGCCGTCTGACCGTATTAGGGTGCTCGTGGGGGCCTCTTGGGCCGTCTTGGGGCGATCTTGGAGGCCTTTTGGGCCGCTTCGGATCGTCGAAAGCCAGGAAAGACGAGAACACTAAAATCCTTCAAGCACCGAACGAGAATCAATGTCGTTGGCATCTCGGAGCCCTCTTGGGGCCCTCTTTCGGCCCTCTTGTAGCCCTCTTGGGGCGTCTTGATGCCTCTTTGGCGTATTGGAGCGCTGTCGGGCCGTCTTCGAGACCTCTTGCGCCCTCTTGGGCGCTCCTTGGGACCTTCTTGGCTTGTCGGGGCCCTCCAGCCTTTGCACAAGTCATGCGAGGAAGCCCGAGAAAGCGCGGGAGCGCGCGAAAGTTCTGGGGACCGATTTGAGTTGTTTGGCACCTTGCCCCTAGATCGAATAGTTCAAGATCCAGCTGCCTACGGCAAGTCCCGTCACCGTGCCTGGGTTGTGGGTTATGAGACTACTGCGTGTTCGTTGGGGTCTTCTGGGAGGCCGCTCGAGGGCCTCTCTTGGAGGCAGTGTGATGCCTCTTGGAGGCCTTTTGGGGGCCTTCTGGGGGCATCGTACCTCTTGGATGCCTCTTGGGCTGGGGTCTCTTGGGCGCTTCTTGGGGCCTCTTGGGGGCCCCTTGAGGCAGAAGGCTCGGATGTTCGGTACGTGTTCCCTCTCTGGGGCCCCTTTTGCCGTCTTGGGCGCCTCTTGGGCCGTCTTGGGGCGCTCTTAGACCGCCTTGGGGCCCTCTTGGAGGCCTCTTGGGCCGCTTGGGGGTGGTCTTGGGGCCTCTTGGGCCGTCTTGTAGCGTCGGAGACCCGAAAAGGCGAGAACGTCAAACTCCTTCAAACAACAAGTTCAATGAATGATGTTTGCCTTTGGGGGCCCTCTTGGGAGACCTCTTGGAGGCTTCTTGAGCCGCCCTGGAAGACTCTTGCACCATCTTGAGGCCATCTCGGGCGTCTTCGAGCGATCGTTCGGCGCATCGGGGCCCTCCTGGCCCGCCGTGGAAGCCCTGGAGAGACCCAGGGAGGCACCACGGCCGCCCAGGGACCCCCCTCGCGAGCATGGCCAGTGCGCGCGACGAGGTGCGACGGGGAGAGGAGGGGGGCCTTGTAGAGACTACAAAACCCTACCAAACTCATTTGGCATTCCAGCACGCCTCAACGTGCCTGGGGGCACGGTGGCGGATTGACTTTGGCACCCTATCCCTGATTCGAATAGTTCAATATTGGTTACAGAGTACAGAGAATTGAACACTCCGCTTCGTGCCTCGAGGCACGGTGGCGGATGAGTGTCCGTTGCGCGGTTTTTGGGTCTGTTGCAGCCCCAATGCAGCCTCCCCGCGTCTGCTCGGGCTCAGGCTTCCAGCGTGGATGCAGTCGCACCACCCGGCCAGCGCGGCGGGAGCCGTGATCACGTTCTCGGTGGTCGGCATCGCGGTCCACGGCGTGCTGTGGCCCGCGCTGGCTCCTGAGCATATTGGCTGTGCGCGGGGCGGCCCGGGCCACGAGCTCGAGGACAATCAGACGAGCATCAGCGCGGCGGCGCAGTGCCCGGTGCTTGATCCGCTGCTCCACTGCCCGGCGCCGAAGGCGCCCGAGGAGGCCGCTCCGCAGACGCTGCGGGCGGTCGGAGCCGGCCTCGAGGCGACGGTAGAGGTGCCCGCGAGACGCTTGGAGGCTGCTCGCTGGTGCCAGTGGCTGAGCGTTGGGCCTGTAACCTGGTGGCGAGCCGAACCTCTGCCAGCCTCGCGCTCGAGCCGTTCGGCGAAGCGCGGATTCGCGTGGCGTGATGGCGCTGGATGGCGCGAGCCCTGGCTTGCGCATGCTGGTGCAGTATCGTGAGGGCCCAGGCTGGACGCACGAGCGTCTGTTGTGCTGGCCCAGTGCTGCCAATCGTAGCTCGTGGATGGTCTACGCTGCTGGGGATGATTTGCATTCGGAGGTGCTAGCGGATTTCACTTCGGTGGTCGTCTGGACGGGCGGGCGGCGCTACTGCCCGGGGTCCGCGACGCGGTCGCCTGCAATCGTGAGCTGTAGCACAGCGAGGTGCTGAGCCTGATCATGCGCCTCCGAGGCGAGGCGTCGCTGGAGTCGGGTTCGGAGGCCACGGACCCGTGGCCAGGTGCTGGAGTCGACTGGGCCGGCCCGCGAGGTTGCTGCAGCGCACGGAGGCCTGCGCTCACGGGGCCGACCAGGCCAACTGGGGCGCGGCGAAGCATTTGGCGGGCACCTCGAACCCTCTCGGTACGGTGCCGGAGGCGCTCAGGAGTTACGCGAGCCGCCTCTTGACGGAGGAGCGCGAGCTCGAGGCGCTGTGGGCCCGCGCCAAGGCGCCAGGAGTGGCGCCTGGCGCCGCGGCGCGGGCAGCGGCTGCAGCTGCGAGCGCCGGCGGCCTGGGCGCTACCGGGGCCCCCCCGGGCGCTGGCGGAGGCGGCGACGCTGGAGATGGCGGCCGCGGCGGCGGCGGCAGGCGCGGGCGAGGCGGGCGGGGCCGCGGGGCCCGCCCGCCGGCCGCGTGACGCGCTTGGCCGAGGGAGGCGGGCGCCCGACCGCTTCCTGCAGACCGCGGGGCGCCCGGGGGCTGCAGGGCTCGCCGCGTCTCTCCGTGGCCCCGCTGCGCGCGCTGCCGGATGAGTGCTGCGACGAGCTCGGTCCGAGCCAGCGCCGCCGCTGGCTGCGCGACGGCCGCGCAGCCTGCGGGGGCTTGATTTATTGGCGTGGAGGCGTGCATCGTGCTGGGCGGTCGCCCCGGGGGGGCAGCAGCCAGCGCGAGGTGGCCGGCGTTCGATCAGGCGGACGCGCAGCAGCGCGTCTGCGCGGCGGCCCGCCGCTGGATCGACGGGGGCAGCGAGGAGGAGGAGGCCCTCGCCGGGCTTCTGAAGGGCAAGGCGGGCCACGTGCCGCTCGGCTCCACCAGCATGGGATGCTGCGAGCGCTCGCGGGCCTGCTTGCCTGACAGCGCTCTCGACGCCCCGAGTTGGGCGGCAAAGATGCTGCTGCCGCCTCAGGAAGCAACGTGGCTTCGAGAGCTCCACGGACCTCCCGGCTATCATGCCGACCCGTTGCTGCTGGAGCGGCCGCGGAGTCATGCGAAGATCGCTCGGTGGTGAAGAACGAGGGATGGAGAAGTGCTTCGCCTCATCGTGGACTGCAGGAGAAGCAGCGCTCCGCCCTCCGCCGGGTGTCGATCCACTATCGGGCGAGGGGTTCGGCCGCGTGGAGGTGCCAGTCATGGAGGGCGGAGTGCTCGCAGCTGTGCGCGGCGCTGGGCGTTTACGACGTCGCCGACTGTTTCCACTGGATGAAGCTGGATGGCGAAATCAGGTGCCATTCCTGCTGGCCACCGCTGGCGGGTTCTCTGGCTGGAAAGACGTTGGTCGAGGACCGCCCTGTGGCAGAAGGCGAGAAGGCGCGGCCCGTGAGTCAGAGTCTCCCGGCGGGCTTCTCGCGGGCGCTCTTCTTCGCGCAGGCCGCCAACCGGGCTCGACTCGATCGCCGGCCTTCGCTGCGTCGTAGCTTGCGGCTCGGCGACCGCGGGCCTCCGCTGGCGCTGGATGCGCGGGGCCCGGAGGAGGCCCTGGGCCACTGCATGTGCGTGGACAATGCTGGCGTCATCGGCCTGGCTGGAGGGCGCTGTCAGTCCGCGCATTGCGAGGCGCGGGGGGACTTCGAGCGCGGCCAGCTGAGGTTCCACGCGGTGGACCTGCTGCCCGAGGGCGGCCGGGCCTTGGTTTGCCACGTCGACGGAAAGAGGCTCGCGACTGCCCCCGCCGACGAGAGGTTTGCCACCGCGCGGAAGGGCCTCCGATGTCTCTTGAGGCGACGCAAGGTCGCACATTGGCAGCTGGAGATGGTGCTGGGGCACATGGCGCTCATGGCCCTGGTTCGCCGCGAGGTTTTGTCGGCTCTTCACGCTGTCCGCGCTTCCGTGGCGCGAGAATTGTCCACGCATGCTTTGTTTTGTGGCCGACCGTAAGAGAGAGGAGCTCGAGTGCTACTTGGGTATCATGGTCATGTTGGAGTCCAGCTGGGAGAGGCCCTGGATGCCCGTCGCCTATTCGTCTGGCGCCAGCTGGCGCGGCGACAGCGTCGCAGAGGCGCGCTTCGACCCTGGGGCAATCGCCGAGGTCGGCCGTGTCTCGGAGCTCGCACGGCGGCGCCTGGGAGCTGGGCTCGCGCGACTGCATGCCTTCGAGCGCGCGGGCCACGTGCTGGGCAGCGAGACAGGCCCTGTCGCCGGGGGCGACAGCGGGGCGCCCCGCCAGCTAGACGCGGAGCTGAGGCGCCTGCTGGACAGCGAGCGCTGGAGCGCCGGGAGGCGGATTCAATTTTTCCCCAGGGCGCCCGACTCGCCCATGCACGACTCACAGTGGGCAACAGCGATGGCCGACATGCGAGCGCGTGGAGATGATATCTTTAGACTCGAGGCGCCGGCGCTCGTGAGTGCGGCGCCTCGTGCCGCGCATTGTCAGCCAGTGAAAGGGTGGCGAGCCCTTCTTCTAGCAGACTTTTGCTGTTGTGCTTTGCTTTGCCGCTTCAGGTCCAAGGGCTTTCGGCTTCTACTTCAGGTGCGCCGTTTCGCTGCCCTTTGTCTAGCCAGGGATATCCTGTTCGTCGTGAGATGGATGAAAGAAGTCGAAGTTTCGACCCTGAGTGCGATGCCAGCGCGACCATCGTTGCCCATCTTGGCTCAGATTCGTTTCCGCACCAGGTCGGCCCGGACCTTGGACACGCCCCATTTGGCCGCCCCAGCTGGGCGCGAAGGGCGCCGAGAGAGGACGCCGAGCAGGGCGCCGCCGACGCCGCCGCCGCCGCGCCCCGCAGCCAGACGCCGGGCGCGAGCGCTGAGCGCTGGGCCGGCGGCTCGCGCCGCGCTGGGGGCACCGCTGCCGTGGGGGGCTCGGGCGCTGGATCGGAGCCGAGGGCTAGCTGCCGGGCTGGTATCGCAGGGATCGGCCCGTCTGCCCCTGGGGCGGCGCAGAGCATCCTGGGCGCGGAGCGCCGCGAGTCGCCGGGCCCGAGCGCCGCGCCCACCGGCCGCGAGGCCATCGCGGGATAGGCGGAGAGCCAGAGTGGCGACAGCAGCGACGCAGAGGAGCTTCCTGCCACCGCCAGCCGTCTGAGGCGTCTCGCTACCCGCGGCAAGGCCGGGGCGAGAAGGGCAATCGCGGCCCTGGAGGACAACGGGGACAGCCCTGCCGAGAGCCGCCTGGGGATCAGCTACCTCGAGAGGCGGTCGGTGGGTGCAGCCACGCTCGAGACCCACCGCCAGTGCGTCCTCGAATTCTGCGCTCGGGCCGGCGGCTGTATTTCGGCCATCGCGTTGCCAACCGATCGGGGCGCTCTCTCGGCGAGGTACATGGGTTGGGAGTTCTTACAGGGTGTCAAGGCTTGGCGGGGAGAGAAGCTGATGGCCGGGGTGATTTTCTTCCGCCCGGACTATGGCCACCATGGCGGCTTGAATTTGCCCCGTTGGCTGCGACTCCTGAAAAGTCGGAAGAAGCTGTCGCCATCTCGCTCGCGGAAGCCCTTGGTGCATGCGATCTGGGCAGCGGTGGCAGTGGGACTGCGCCGCCTGGGAGCCCCCCTTGGCAGGGGCACTGGTGCTGCTCATGGTGGGGTGCTAGCTGCGGCCGGGAGAGATGCCGGGTTCGACGAGCAACTCCTTCCTGGCTCCCAACGTGCACGCTGTTCAGAATTGGGTGTTTTGGCTGAGTCCAGAAGCGGGGGTCGCTCGGAGCAAAGTGGGATCGTCGGACGACGCCGTCCCTTGCGATTCAGGACGCTGCCCTTGGATGAGTCATGCGTATCGGGCCCTGAAGGACACGGGGTAATCGCTGCCCCTCCTGGGCTTAAGCTACCCGCAGTTCCTGACCCTCTTCCGACGAGCCGCCCTGGACACTTGGGTGGGCGCCGTGCACTATCACGTCCGACGCTGCGGAGCATCGCAGGGCGATGGTCACAGCAGGAGGTTCAGAAGCGGGGAAGGTGGGCAGCCGTATCATCAGTCAAACGGCACGAGCAGCCAGGTCGACTCAACGAGAGCTGGGAGCGCCTGCAGGAGGGCACAAAGTCGCACAGCGTGACCGCGTGGAAGCAGCTGGGGGACGTGCCCCCGCGGTGCCGGCCAGCGACGGTGCTCCCGCGCGCCCGCCGAGAGGGCTGTCGGACGGGCCCGTGAGCCAGCAGCTCAAGCGCCCAAATGAGCCATGCCTGCTGGATCTATTCTCAGGAGGCAAGGAGTCGCCAAGTGCGCGAGGTTGCTCGGGTGTCCAGCGTCTGGCCTAGACCCGAGGCGTGGGCCAGACAAGGATGATCTCAGTTCTCACAGCATAAGGCTGATTGAGCGACGCTTTCGAGCTGTGACGTGAGCCCCTCCTTGTTCGTCCTTCCCGTTGGCTCGGAACCGTTATCCAGCTCGCAGGGCTGAGCGCCTTGGGGGTCTCCCCAGATTGCGGGCCGTTGTCCGAGAAGTGGTGCGAGTTGGCAGTATGTGAAGTTATGCGTGCGTTGTTGGCCTCTGTTCGAGGCATGGTGTGTCGCATGCCTAGGAGAACCTTTCGACATCGTATATGTTGCGTCACCACTGTATGAAGACCACAGTATTGCCTTTCTCGCGTGTCCTGGACTTGCAACCGGCTGCTTTCAGATCCGCGCTGGGGGGCGCTACCCGAGCAATTTTCAGCTGCCTGACCGAGTCTGGAGACAACTGCTTGGCATGCCCAGGGAAACTGACATGTCACAGGAAGCATAGTTGTTGTTCTTTCCGTCCTGGCCACGAACGCGTTGTGTTGGAGGGGGGGCCATGACCAGCAAGGCTGCCGAATATCCTCATCGCTTCGCAAGACTGTTGCCAAAGATCCTTCGGAATCTCTGAGTCGAATGTTTTTTTTCTTTTCTTGGTTCAGGCTTGACGCCTCTCCGCTCCCGGCAATGGTCTTTTACGGCTACGTTGTGAGTTTCGGCTGCGCGAATGTGTCGAACGAGCCTCACTCCATGCATGGCATTTCTAACCCTTGGCTGGCACCCTATGTTATTTGAGTGCGCCACCGAAAAATCGTCATCCGCATGAGTGTGCGTTGCACGGTTTTGCTACGTCGCAGCCCCAATGAAGCCTCCTCGCGGCTGCTCGGGCTCAAGCTTTCCCACCCACAGCCACCCTGGTCCTGTTTTGTAAGTAGTGCACGTTCTCATTCGCATCCTTCTGGATGAGCTTCACGCCATGCATGCCTCTCGTAACACGCGGTTGGCACAATATTGTTTCATAGCGCACCACCGAAAGTGCGTCATCTGCATAAACATGTCATACACGCATAATCCAGATCCTTATTGCTGTGCCTTTTTCCTTTTCCCATTATTCCTCTCCCTTTTTCAAGGGCGCCTTCGGGGGCGCGAAGTTACTCGCGCTTCGCGGTTCGGCTCCGATTTCTCCTCATCCTCCCTTTCCCCTTGGGAGGCGGCGTGAGAGCGCGCAGTTATTCGCACTTCGCGCAGCGCGAAGCGCGAACTTGGGAACCCTTGCCTTTTTTTCTGTCGCGTCATCCTTGTCCGCCCCTCCAGCGGCCGTGCCGCGGCTTAATTTTATGCGCACGTGCGCCAATGTTGGCACCGGCCACATACACACACACACACTTGCTATCCATTCTATGGGGCTGCCCATTTCACAGTAGGCACATCAAAAGAGAAATCGGCCTGCCAGCAGGTGCCCCGCGGAAGTCCCTCATCCCTCGGCGGCCCGAGGGACCCACAGAAGCTTTGGGGCACCCTAGGGCCCGCAAAGATCGACGAATATTGCGCCCCAGTTGTTGTTACAACACCATGTATCACAGGATATACTCCTTGTAGTTCGTGTGTTGCATGCTCGCAACCTCTGTTCAAATACGCAGGCGTAAAACAATAGACAATGCGTCAGCGTAGGAGATTACCAACCACTAAACACCACCACGTGCATGCGTGCTCCATCTCGCGGGTCAGGCACGGTCAATGCTGTCCTGATTGTCGCACATGGCTTCCTGGGCACCACTCCTAGTGAGGTTCTTGCACTGAAGTTCTTCCTTGGCACCACTCAGTTGTCGATCTGCTCCCACGCTTGTCAGTCCCAGAAGAAAACGATTGGCGTTGTTGTTCGATTTATTTTGTCGATTCCATTCACCGCAGGCCGAGTTCGAGCTCCGTGGCGAGCAAGACATACGACTCAAGGGTGGGTGGTCGAGACCACAGGGGACTCACGCAGCGCACGAGCAGATCACGACGCTGGGGACCGGTTACCGCTGCGGGCAGTCTTTTCGTTGGTCCTGGGGCCCAGAGCGGGCCAGTGAGCGCCCCGAAGTCGCGAACGAAACGCCCCACGCGAGTTTTGTTGTTCGATGCATGGGTGCTCTGCCGCGAGGGCCATCGCCGCTCGAGCTGCCGAGAGGGCGCAGCCGCATGACTACCCCCAGCCGCAATGGGTCTCGATCGGTCGCAAGCCCCTCCATCACCACGTTGGGCCGCCTACGGTCTGATTCGATGCGGTTCGATTCGTCAGTCGGGGCCGCGATTCCGATTCGACTCAATTCGGCCACGCGCAGAGTGGCGTAGGGGGAGGGGGAATGGCTTCTTAGAAGCACCCTGCTTAGAAGGCGCGGGCCTTGCCTGTTCTGTAGATGTGAGGCCCGCGCCATTTAAGAAGCAGCCCCCTTCTAAGAAGCCTCCCCCCCTCCCCCTAACCCCCCTCTGCGCGCCGCCAATCGATTCGGTCAGATTCACCAGCATCGGCCAGGGCCAGCCGGAGCTTGGCGCGACGATCCGATTCGGGGCTCAAGAGACGGGGGTCAATGCAGGCGGGGGTCAGCCAGGGCACCGGATCTTGCAGGATCGTGCGAAGACCCCCTCTGGCTGACCCCGGGTCAGCGAGCCGCTCGTGGCCGCGAGGCGACCGCGCACGGTGGTTGACCCGGGTTTGCGAAGACCTGCGTTGCAGTTTTTTTCCTGCATTGCAGTGTTTTGGTTTCCTGCTGACCCGGGTCTGGATTGACCCGGGTCAGAAGATCCCGATCTCGATTCGATTCAGGACGAGTCGCGGGCGATCCGATCTGTTTGGGATCCGACCAGATCTTGCGGTGCGTTCCAGCTCAGCCCTGAGCTGCCCCGGCGCAGCGTCCTTTTACTCACCGTTGGTACCCTGCCTTCCTCCCCCTCCTCCTCCTCCTCCTCCTCCTCCTCCTCCTCCTCCTCCTCGACCCTTACCTTTGTTACTCGATCACTTCGTTCGCCTTCATCATCCTCTTTGCCTGTCTTCGTGTGTTGCCCTCGCGCACGCCAGAGTCTCTCAGCCATCTGGTACAGCCATGGCAGCGAGGGTCAGTCACGCTTGCGGCAACATTGTAGCATTCTATGATTCGATTCGCCCGGCATCGCACTTCAACAATCAGGCTGCAATCCCCCTCCTCGTCCTCCCTTCAGGGGCACGTGGGGGCGGGGGTTGGCACAGGGTATGCATCGACCTCCTATTGCCCATTGATTGTAGACAGGGGCTTGATAGCCCGCTCCGCCCAGGAACTTGCGGATTCGCCATCGGGGGGCGATCGCCGATCCATGGGCGATGGTTCGCCGATTCCAGGTCGATGTTTCTTCCCCTGGGCTGCCCACCCCGCTATCGCCCTCCTTCAGCCTCGCTCTTCAGTCAGACATCGGCTCCCCCTCCCCTCCCCGCTCTCCCTGTCCCCCCCCCCTGCCTCTGCCCGAGGCCTCATGCGGACACAGCTTCTGCTTCGCCGTCCTGCCCCTGGAGGCCCCGCCCGCGCGCGCCCCCCTTGGCACCGCTGCGCGGCCGCCCAACCTCTGCTCTCTCGCGCCCCTCCCTGCCGCGGGCCGACCCGCTCGGCCCCCGCGCCGCGTGCGAGTGCAGTCAAGCACGGTGCTCGCAGTACTCCAGATTTCGTAATAAAAGGGAGGGGGTCTCAACCCTCCCAGACGAGAAGTTTTAGACCCCCCCAGACCATCCATGAAAGGGCGGCCCTTTGCCCAGACCCCCCCGAATCCTCCAAGACAGCTCAAATCAGACCCCCCCAGATGTGACCCCCCCGACTTTATTATGGAATCCGGAGTCCGTTCGTGTCGTGCCGTTCCGCCGTACGAGTGCCGTCGAGCGCAGAGGCACGTTTGGGCCTGCACGCTCAGAAGCACAAAAATCGGACCGGGCCAAGACGAGGATACATCCGTTCCAGGGCGTTCCGGGACGCCCTCAGAGCGCCGCCTGAGACATCCTCCAGAGCAGCCAGGTCCTCGGAGGGAGGAGAAGCGATACCAACACCACCAGGGGACCCAGCTCCAGCGAGGAAGTCCACAATGCCTCCCCGAGCGGGAGACTGGGGATGTCTCGAGCGAGAGGGGGGCACCACACCACCAGGGAGACCCCCCTTGCCTCCGCGCATCTCCTCGCCCTGTTGGCGTTGGTGTCGCCTCTCCTTCTTTCTAGATCCCAGAGATCCTCGATTGTTCCTCACCCGATTTTGCCCTCGTCCGGGCCTCGGCTTCACGAGCAGCTGGACGAACCCAGCTCGTCGGAGGTCCGCGCGGACTTCTGGGGTCCGCTGCTGGGGCTGGGCCTCCCCTCGTCGTGCGAGGCGCGCCCAGGGGTGGCGCCCCTCCCCTGGCGCGTTGCGCACGCAGGATGCTGGGGGTCCAGCAGCGTCCAGCATGCTGAGGATGCTTCGGAGCTCGGGGCCCCCTCCCCCAGAGACCAGGGCTGCGCGCAGGGGATGTGGGCAAGAGAACCTGGCCCTCAGGGGCCAGATGTGGAGCCAGGCCTGTTGGCGCCCCTTCCCGAAAAGCCCAAGCCGCAGTGGTTATGGTTCAGTCGGGCCTGTCCCCCTATAGGGGGGATTTTGGACGAGAAATGAAAAATAGTAAAACAATGCCATAAAATATTCAAAATGGGTCCAAAAATCGTCCCAATATTATTTTCAACTATTTTTGAACATTCCCCATGTAGAGGGACAGGCCCGACTTAAGCCAAGCCCAAGAGATCCGTGCTGACCTCCGAGAGGTTGCGCAACGGTCGTTCAAAGCAGGGCGGAGGTTCGGGGGTGAGATGCGCAACGGTCGTTAAAAGTAGAGTGGAGGTTATCGCAGTAGAGCGGAGAGTCTCCAACCGGGAAACCGTTTTCCGGTTTCGTGTTCGTGTCGTGCGTGTGGGCGAGGCGAAGTTGAGTGGGCGCGCGAGTGGATTGACCCCGCCGTCGCTAGGGCGATCCGGATGCAGTGGACCGCCCCTCCCCCCAGGTGGGCGCGCGGTGGCCCAGGGTGTCCCGCCGTGGTGTCTTGTGGTGTGCCGTCGGTGTCCCGTCGGCGTTCCGTCGGCGGTGGGCGGGCGGTGGCCGGCGGTGTCACGCCATGGTATCGATAGTTAGTGAAATCGACAGTGAGATCTATTCAGTGATCACCAGGATAGGATGGATAGTAATATCAACAGTGAGATCGACAGTGCGGTTGCTTGTGACACTGGTTGTGAGGTAGACAGCGTTCACGATTGTGGCATTACATCGCAGTGCAACATCGTCATCACGCGTCGTCGCTAACCCGAGGGCGCGTCACCCGCATCGTCATCATCACACCCATCACATGTGCCAGCAGGTGGTGGTTTCTCCCCCCATCCCCTAACCTCCTGATCACCCGAAGGGTGGTCGTATAGGTATTTTGGACTCCCAGATTCCAATCTACTTCAGGCGCCTTCCTACTTCAATGATCGCGTGGTTTCACCTTTTCCACCATCTTGAGGGGGCGGGCGGAAACCCAATCTTCTGTCAACGCCTTCCTGCTTCGTGTTTCGACCTGCTTCTTCCAGCCGATTTCACGTGAGCTACACCTGTCAGAACTCTTATTAAGAAAACCAGCAGCGTTCATGGGCTCCGGGTTCTGCTTAAGGGGTTCGAGGGTCTGGACTGCACCCTGGACGTTTTTTCGGAGCTTCCTTTTTCGCATGGTTTTCGTATATCTATCTGGACCTGGGCTCCTGTTCAAGAAAACGCTGAGAGCGACGTCCATTTTCGTAATAAAGCCTGCCTTATCTCTGAGCAGGGGTGTAGGTTCGTGTCGTGTCGACGCGGCTGCGATCCGAGCGCGGGCTTTCAAGGTTGAACGCCGCCAGTGGTCCACAGTCGGCCAGGAAGGAGCGATCTGTCAATCGAACGCCCGCCGATTGTTCAGGGCTGAACGATCCACGCTGTGCCAGAAACCAGCGCCAGGGACGAACCCGCCGTGGACCCCTGGCGACTCGACGGTATCGCGCAAGAGTTGTGTTCGCCACTTTCGGCCTCCTCGAGCCGTTTCTGGGACCGCACGGCTCGGAACCGGGGGCTGGTCCCAGGACGGGGGTCGAGAATTCCGGGGGTCAGCGACTTGAAGTGTGGAGTTAATTACACCTTTGACTGCTCGGCACAAATCCATCGGCGCGGCGAACCGGGGGGGAAGCTAGAGGGGGCGGGCTGTTCTGAAGGCTCGGAAGTCCTCCAGCTTTCCGAGAGGTGTTCAAAGCCTCCCCCGAAGGCGCAGACAACCTCTCAGAGGGCGCGAGGGCTTCGGAGAAGCCCCGCCGCCTGCTGAGAAGGCCTTCTCCCTCTCACGTCCCCCCCTCGCGCGCCGCCGATGCTCGGCACACGTCCACTGTCATGTCGGGCCTGTCCCTCTACAGGAGAAATATTCAAAAATAGTAAGAAATAGTCCAGTGACCTTTCTTGTTGAATTTTTCCCCACATCCTGAGTGGGGTTCTTGTTTTCCCAGAACACCCTCTCCTTCCCACCCACCTCCCGCTCCATCACATACCATACCATACCATACCATACCATACCACACCATACGTACCATACCGTACCATACCATACCACACCATACGTACCATACCGTACCATACAATACCATGGCGTACCATAGCATACCATACCATATCACACCATACCGTACCATACCATATCACACCCCTCCAGGGAGGCCCCGCCTGAGCGAGGAGGGTATCGGAATACCATACTATTTACATGGTTTCGTGCCCCTCCCACCCCTCCAGGGAGGCCCCGCCTGAGCGAGGAGGGTATCGGAATACCATACTATTTACATGGTTTCGTGCCCCTCCCACCCCTCCAGGGAGGCCCCGCCTGAGCGAGGAGGGTATCGGAATACCATACTATTTACATGGTTTCGTGCCCCTCCCACCCCTCCAGGGAGGCCCCGCCTGAGCGAGGAGGGTATCGGAATACCATACTATTTACATGGTTTCGTGCCCCTCCCACCCCTCCAGGGAGGCCCCGCCTGAGCGAGGAGGGTATCGGAATACCATACTATTTACATGGTTTCGTGCCCCTCCCACCCCTCCAGGGAGGCCCCGCCTGAGCGAGGAGGGTATCGGAATACCATACTATTTACATGGTTTCGTGCCCCTCCCACCCCTCCAGGGAGGCCCCGCCTGAGCGAGGAGGGTATCGGAATACCATACTATTTACATGGTTTCGTGCCCCTCCCACCCCTCCAGGGAGGCCCCGCCTGAGCGAGGAGGGTATCGGAATACCATACTATTTACATGGTTTCGTGCCCCTCCCACCCCTCCAGGGAGGCCCCGCCTGAGCGAGGAGGGTATCGGAATACCATACTATTTACATGGTTTCGTGCCCCTCCCACCCCTCCAGGGAGGCCCCGCCTGAGCGAGGAGGGTATCGGAATACCATACTATTTACATGGTTTCGTGCCCCTCCCAAGCGGGGCCCCGCCAAAGCGAGGAGGGCATCAAGAAAATGGGTCCCACGAAACCGTTAATCTCTTTATGTGGGGAACTCCGTTAGCATAATTTTTTGTTTTACCATTTTGGATTATTTGTTCCGCATTTCTTGGCTTTCGCCGAAAATCCCAAGGTAGGGGGACACCCCCCGCTTCAAACTGGAGGCGGGACCCCAGGGGCGGGTAGAGAAAGAGCCTCCAAAGGAGAACCCTGCCGGGCAGGCGGGGCCCCGCGAGCCGAACGACCGGAGAGTGCAGCCGACAGGGCAATACCCAGGGCAGGCGCCGAGCGGCGACGCTCAGGACATCCAGCAGGCAAAGCAAGGGCTCCCAACTGTGTCTCGGCACGGGAGCCGCCGCAAGCTGACCTTCCAGCGGGTGCCCTGGGGCTTGCTGCAGCCCCGTGCTTGCGCTCGGCGCGCCCGCCCCCCTGCTCCCCCGGCAGACCCATCGGGACCTCGTGTTACCAGGCACCAGGAACCAGGAGGAGGAGGAGGAGGAGGAGGAGGAGGAGGAGGAGGAGGAGGAGGAGAGGGAGAGAGAGGAGGGAGGAGGAGGGGGAGGGAGGAGGAGGAGGAGGAGGAGGAGGAGGGGGAGGAGGAAGGGAGGAGGAGGAGGAGGAGGGAGGAGGAGGAGGGGGAGGAGGAGGAGGGGAGGGGGGGGGAGGAGGGAGGAGGAGGAGGAGGAGGAGGAGGAGGAGGAGAGAGGAGGAGGAGGAGGAGGAGGAGGAGGAGGAGGAGGAAGAGGGGGAGGAAGGGAGGCGGGGGACGCGCCATCGCCACATACCCCCTCCGACCCTCGCGAGCTCTGGGAGGCCGCTCGTCCATCTCCGCGCAGGGCGCTTGCGCCGCGCGTCGGCGGCGCGCACAGAGGCGGGCAGGGGGAGGGGGGGGGCTTCTTAGAAGGAGGCTGCTTCTTAGAAGGCGCCGGCCTTGTATCCATAGACAAGGCCCGCGCCTTCCTCGATGCATCCTGCATCCCTCCCTTTCCTGCCTTCCCTTCCTCTGTGCCTTCCCTTGCTCAGGTGCCTCCCTGCCCCTTCTTCTCTCCCCTTCCCGCCCATCTCACCTTCCTCCCACCCATGCTCTCCCTTCCCCTCTTCTCCCCCCCAACGCCCCCGCTCCTCCCCCTCCTCTTTCTCCCCTTCCCCTCCCTCTATCCCCTTCCTCATCGCTCCTTTGCTCCTTCCCGTCTCCCATTCCTCCCTCTCCCCCCCCTCTCACCCCTTCCCCTGGGCCCCACCGATTCCTTCCTCTCTTCCCGCCCTGCCTCGGGCCGCTCCCCATGATCAGATGCTAGCTGATTGAGCGGTACCCTCTCCTAGCTTGCACTGAGCGGGGCGAACGGAAGAAAGGATGTCTCCCTCCCCAGACGATGCCGACGGCGACGGTAACGGCGGCTACGACGTCGACCGCGATGGCGACGGTCCTGAGGCCCGAAACGGGTCCCAGATATGCTCCATGCCACCACACAAGGCCGTTTCTATGGTTTTCCCCGATACCCTAAGGTCTGGGTCATTTGCCCACAGGCAACGCTCTGAAATAAGCACCACGTTAGGCTCTGGAGGGGCCCTGGTTTTCGGACTGTTCTTTGATTCTAGGTTGGGGAACCTGTTCGTGGATGAGGCTAGCCGTGGCCAGAGCAGCCCCGTCCTCCCTTGTGCAGTTTTCCTGCTGGCAGCACGGTGAGTGTACAGTGGGGGCGCGCATCAAGAAACCATATGCTTTTCGTGAAGGTATCCTGGGTTTCTTCGCTCCTCGCGCTGCGCGGTGACTTCCCGCAGCCGTTGAAGGAGCTGCTGCGTTCAGGGTGCTCCAGGTTTCCCCTCAGGTGCACCTCGCGCATGGGTTCTCAGGGTTGGGTTTCTTGCGAGGGTTTCTTGCGGCCGCGCCCGCATTGTACTCCATCCTGCTCGTCCTCAGATTGTGAGGCGGGTTGTTTTCTCCCCCAGGAGCTGGAGGACCCGCTGCTCACCAGCGTGGACTGCAAGATGCTTGCTGCGCCGGAGGTGCCTCCTCCTCCTCCTTCTCCTCCTCCGCCTTCGGGGGACAGGAATTGGGCAGCATCTCCCCTGGTAGGATGTTCAAATCCTGGTGACCACTCATACGGACCATGGCGATGCACATTAGATGATTATGAGCAGCTCGATGGCTTGTGTCCGTGAAAGGCTCACTTTCGATGTTTTGGCTGAGCAAGCCGCTGTTCTGGTTTAGTGTCATTACGACGGCCTGACGGTCGGCGCCGCCGACGCTGAAGGCGTGACCTCCACCAGGACTCCCGCTGGCGAGCCCCCCCCAGGACCCGCCAGGACCCTGGGGGGGTGGTATTCTGACCCAGGACCTCCCCCCTTTTATCCTAAACGACCCCCCCCTCTGCCCCAAAGCAGGGGCGGGATACAGGGAAGGCTCTTCCCTTCGACTCAACTACGACCTTCCCTTTCCTGGTTCCTCAATTTCCCTTGGACTCACGACGACGAGAGCTTCCTCCACACGCCGAAGGGTCGGCGGAGCTGATTTTCTTTCTGGCGGGGCGCCATCCAGGTGTGATTTGTTCTAAGCGGGCTTTAAGGGGTTTTGATGTGTTGCTGTGTTGTTCAGGTCCTCGCAGCCATGTTGTGTTGTTGACTCGGTGTTCTAGAGGTCCCAAGCTTTTCGTGGGATTGAGAATTGTTAAGTCCAAGCGCTCATTTTGATGCTCCCTGCGTTGCTGTTTCCCTCTGCCGTAGGTTGGATGTCTTCTTCTGAGCAGGGTTCATACACGGTTTGCCGATTGCCCCATGTAGAGTTTTGATGTTACAAGCAGTGTTATGGTTACCGTCATGGATTGCTGGACCCTATCGGGCGATTTCTATGTGTTTCATGATTTTGTATACGTGGTGTTGTTGACATGCTTGTTTAGTGTGGTTGACCTTTGCAGGGTGCCCGCACGGTGGTTTGATTATGATTGGTTTGTTGTTGTGGTCCAGTTGTTGCATGTTATGCGCAGTTTGTCTACGTGTGCCCTGCCAGGCGCTGCTGTTCTTTATAGTGGCGTGGTGTCCAGGAATATTCCAGAGAGCTCCCTGTTTAATGTGGTTTTCTGAATGCTTCTGAAGCTGACCCGCGTCTTCTGGCTGCATTGCGGCATCTCCCCCCCCCTCGCTCCCCCCCTCCTCCTATATCTCCCCCCCTCTCCTGTGCTTTCGTTCGATTTTTTTTGTATATCGGAGGTTGGAGGGTGAGATCGCAGTGAAACGTAAGTCCCCCCACCAGGAAGTCGGATTCGGTTTAAGGATTCCCCTCCCCCGGGTGGCCAGCGGTGGCTCGGGGTTGCCTGACCAGTGTCCCGTTGCGCGATATCTTGTGGTGTTATGTGTTGTCCCTTGATGTCCTGTGGCGCGGTGTCCCGTGTTGTCCAGTGAGGTCGACTATGAGATCGTTAGTGAGATCGATCGCCAAATCGATCGTAAGATCGATAGTGAGGCCGATTGTGTGATCGGTACGTCGTGAGATCAAGGGATGGTGAGATCAATAGTGCGACCGGCAGGTGGATAGATAGTACAAGCGATCGAGAGAGAGAGAGATATGGCCAAACAGGTGCTCCGTGGTGCCCAAGCCGTGCGCGAGCTCAACCTATGACCGAGGAGGCCATCCGAGCAAGAAGGGATAAGCACCAGAGGCGTCGGCAGAACCGAAAGGCCAAGCGCCAGACCGAGCAGCTCGAGGAGATCGAGGACGTCGAGGACGAGGATGACGACTCGAGCGAGGGCGACGACGAGCAGGAGGAAGTCATTGCGGAGGACGTGGAGCCTTTTGGTGGGCACCCTGGCGCATCATCGGGGGACCACGTCTACGGCGACAACGTCCTGCAGCAGTGCGAGCTGCCCTACGAGGACTGCGTCGAGAAGGGAGCCATCGCCGATGGTCTGGCCAGATCAGAAGAGGGCGAAGAAGAAGATCTGGAGCCGACCCCAGAGGTGCCAGAGGGCGAAGCTCCAGCGGCGAGAGGAACCAAGAGACCTGCGACAGGAGCACAGCGTCCTCGCGTTAACGTCTACTTCGCTGACCACACCGCCAGGGAGACCGCTAAGGAGACAGCCGAGGAGGACCTCTTAGGAGAACAAGCCACCCCTCCCCGAAACCGAAGTACGCCGGGACCGTCGGTGTCCACCTCCTGCCCCCCGACGACAGCAACAGCGTCAATGCCTTGGTCCATCGTCCGACCCCGGGGCGAGCTATCCGAATGCGGTCGCCACTCCAGGAGGACAAGTGCATCGCGCCTATCTGAATGTTGCTCACCATGGAGACCTGGATGTCGACTGCGCTGCCAGGTGCGCGGCATGTCGGGAACTGAGCGAAGAAGCTGGACGGTGCATCCTTGTGGACGAGTTGGTGGACATCCCCATCGACAAGACCAAGGGAAGTGGTCTGCCTGGGTGTTCAGGATCTTGGTTTTCCTGCCAGAGATCGCTACCGCGCCTGGGTCACTGTGGAGGATCTCATCGCTCTACCAGACCTGCTACCAGCATGCAAACAACCGTTGGACGACATTCTGCAGGTGGAGAAGTAGAGGGTCCTGTAGATGAGGCAAAGCCTGATGAAACAGGTGGAGGTGATGAAGGACGGACCATCTGACTTCGAGAGGAAACGGACGGTGGCCGACCGACCGAGCCGTGCTCAGCCGTCCGCTTAGGACTCGAGCTTCAGCGATACCTTGAACGACCCCACGTCGGAGATGATGACCGTGCACCATTAATATCAGAGACAGCCTACTTTCCGCGTTTGGCTGAAGTTGCTGACGCAAATGCCACTGGGCATCGCTCAGAATCTGGTTGAATCGTGCAACACATTCGGGTACGAAATCGCGCAAGACTGCCTGACGAACGGAGACGACGCTGGGGACCACGACGACCTTTTACGCATACTTCCAGATGTGCACGGACACCGGACTCACTGACCTCTCTGATCTTCATCATCGGTCAGAGTTCGTCGCGATGCCATTCCACGACCGGCCTCGCTGGGCACCTGCAGCGCTGGCCATAATCCCCAATTTGAACTGGGACGACCTCCCTAGGATCGGTAGAAACCTGTGGCATCGCCCACGGGAAAATCAGCAGATGATGGTCGACAGTTGGGGGGAGCTGGTGACAGAAGGCGAGAAGGCCATCGAGGATATCATGGAACATATCAAGATTCTCGGCGAAGCAGGCGGAAGAGAAGAAACGGCATGCAGACTGGAGAACCTCGGTTTTGTCGAGAATCCCCCACCAATTGGGGGAGCTGTCACCGGGGCCATGAAGGCGGCGGCGACTCTGGATCATTACGCCGCTGCTCCAGGACTGGAAGGACATCCAGCTCAGCAGGGTGAGATACTTCTTGGACCGCAAGAAAAGTACATCAGAGCTCACTGGAGGAAGGCCAACACGCTCTCTAGGGAGGACCAGAAGGTCTTCAACAATATGATGAGCGAACACTGGAAAACGAGCCACGAGGTCGAAGTGGCGAAAGACCACCTACTCGACACCCTCCTTTACTGCGACTGCTCTGGTCGCGTTGGCTCTGCAAGCTCAATCTGGGATCGAGATCCCCGTCTTGCTCGTGAACATATCTCGGGACTCATCGACGGTCCTCTGTCCAGGGGCCACGGCATTTTCTGTGAGAGCACGTATCGCCGCACCTGTTGCACTTACTAGACGGTGCATGCGCCGTCAGACGTCAGCCCAGAGATGAACCAGTACTCTTGCATCTTCGAGCTGCGAGTGGATCGCCACCGTCGCGCAGGCCATCCCAATCAGCGCGTCCACAAGCAGAGGTGCCAGACCGAGGGCAGCGTCTACGTCGAGGCGCTCAGGATCCACGCTGCGACAATGAGGGGTGTTTGGAGCAAGATACAGGCGACGGAGCAAATGTGTGGATGGTACAAGGTCTGGAATCGCACGGTCAGGATGCATCTCGCGGCAAGGGCCCTCCCGACAGCGTTTCCGACTGCACGCGCGTGCTCAGTCGGAGCGATCGATGACTCCGACTTATCGATTTTCGAGTCAAGTTGGTTTTTGAGGACAAGAGGTGGCTTCTTCAGTGGACCAAGGGGCTCAGCGCGTCAGATCGGCTCTTGGTGCGCGCTGGCAAAACATACGGCCACCGTGGAACCGAGCCGCAGAGTTTCACGGGCCAGATGGGGCAGGCTACGGGCGCAGCGCAATCGGGTGAGCTCGTTGTCGCCACGGACCTCGAGCCAGGGAAGCTGTACCAGCTGCGCCTCACTGAGGCTCTGGTAGCACATGGAATGGCTACGGTATCGACAGTTGGAAGAATTTCACATTCTGAAGCGAGGCGGCGTTTCGGCTGCAAGAATGGTATGAACTGTGGTTGCAGAGCCCCTGTCAGCCTCTCCTCCTCCTGCGCCTCTGTCTGCACTGCCTCGTGCGCCGCCATATCGGCCCACCGGGGCCCTTGAGCTATCATGGCGCGCCCGTGACGGACGCGCCCACGCCGCCGTAAAAGGAAAGAGAAGGCGCTTTCTTCCAGCAGGGCCCCCCCAATTGTACCTCGTGTCGCTTTATATTCATACAGCCACCCCAGTGCAATCCACGCAGTCGTTTTCACATTTCAGTAAACAATCCTGGCAGCAGCGAAGGCCGCTATTGGCTGCTGAGCTTGCTGCAGGCCGTGCTCCGGAGTCATTCGGTGTGGTCGCTCTTCCTCCCCGTCGTTATCGTCCTCCGGTTCTTGTTGTTCTCCTTTCCCAGGATAACGCTCGTCACCTGGACCCCCCCTGGGCAATGCTAGCGATCGCACTGGGGTGGGGGGTGGGCCCCGCCTACATGCTGCGGGGCGGGCCCCCCGCAGTCATGGCGCTGCGCTCGCAGGCGCGTCGTGGCTCTGGTGCTCAAAAACGTGGTGTGGCGCTCGCAGGGTTCCCACCTGATGCGGCGCCGAGCTCACAGGCACGGTTTGGTGCTTAAGAGCAGATTTCGGTGCTCGCATGCGTGTTGTGGCGTTCGCAGGCTATCGCGGTGAGCGTAGGGCAGGCGGACGCACTGCGACGGTGCCCTATTCGGAGGGCGGCGGGTCGGGGGACCGATGTCGAGCTGTTTTCGGCTGGGCGAGAGGCCGCCGTTGTCTCTGGGGGGATCGCCGCCGCCGCCGGCACCATTTCGCCACTCGCCGCCACGGCCGCCGCCGCCATAGTCGTCCTCGTCGTTCGCATGAGCGTCTGACTGCGTGGGGAGCATGATCGCCTGAATGCAAGCATTGTTTTGGGAATTCCTCGGCGTTGGAGATCTCGACCCCATCGTGCAGCCGTTGCTGCTCCTCCTGTTGTTGCTTCTTTTGCGATCCTTCTGCTGCTCTCCCCCCCGCTAAGTACTCCATTCCCTCATTGAAATCCGCGGCCACCGTTGAAGTCCGTGAAAGCCTGGAAGGACGGGCCCCGAGAGTTTCTTTAGTCCGCGGCGAGCCCCGCGAAGAAGCAGAGGAGGAGGAGGAGGTGGAGGCGGAGGAGGAGGAGGAGGGCCAAGAACAGGAGGAGGAGGAGGAGCAGGAGGAGGAGAGTGAGGAGGAGTCGGCCGTTGCCGGTCGGTGCCTCATGGTTTTGAAGGCGGCGACAGGGCGAGGAGGATGAAGGTAGGGAGGAGGAGGAGGAGGAGGAGGAGGAAGTGCAGGAGGTGGAGGAGGAAGTGGAGGAGGAGCAGGAGGTGAATGGCGAGTCATGAAGGCCTCCGTGGTCTGCGGCGAGCCCGCAAACAGGCCTCGCGAGTTAATCATGTGCCCGTTGGCACGCTTGGCGTCTGTTTTACACAAGCGTTGTGGTGCACGGAGACATGGTGGTCGTCGAGAGCAACGAAAAGTTGTTCTCGAAAATTGCCAATGGGAAATCAATGTTCCAGACAAGCTGCCAGATGGGGAACACACTATGGGAAATACTTCGCCGATCAACACAAGTGGATGCACAATGGGAGACTCACAGGAAGCATTGCGGGCCCTGGCAATCGCAAAGGCAGCAGGAACTGATGGCATGCACCCATCGTTTTGGAATTTTCGATCTGCATCGGAAGACTCCTGCGTTCCCCTCCTATCTCTTTGTATGCAATGCTAGAAACAAAAACGCTTGCCAAACGACTGGGCAATTGCAAACGTTTTGTTTATGAATACATTAATGCTGTTACTAATAACAAAAATATGTATACATACATCTGTGTAGATATACATATATATATATATATATAAAGATGAACGGTGCAAGCACTCCAGACAGTTAATGCCCGATATCCTTGTTGACAGTTGGGTACAAAGCATTGGCATTGATGTTGCAAACACGTATCCAACAGGGCGGGGCGGAAAAGCGAATCAGGTCTACGCAGCTTGATTTTCGCCCAAAGCGCAGCACAGTGGATGCAATTCCGATCGCACGGCGGATTTTCTGCGGCCGCACCGGGCGTTTTGGCAGTAGTGCTGGACTGGGCCAGAGCATTCGACCGTATCAAACACGAAACGATATTTCTAGCTCTTGCCAGATTTGGGATCCCAGCCCTGATGGTAGAGATGATCAAAGCACTGTATGAGTATATGACGAGCGAACGTTTTATCTCCAAGATCTTGGTGGCGATTCTTCATTGCGAGACCAAAGAGCAGGAAGTGCGCATGGCTGCCCACTATCTCCACACTTGTTCATTATCGTACATACCTTCATGATGTTTGATATTGGCAAAACAGACGAGGACATGGCATCCGAGTTCACAGATCCCGACTACGTATTCTGCAACGATCTCCTGTATGTGGACGACACCGTCCTTCTTAGTGCAAGCGCGGGCAATTTAGAAATCGTTTTCGGCCATCTCATAGCGGAGGGTGAACATACGGATTGACATTGAACTGGAAGGGAACAGTATTGATGCAGGTCCGAACCGACGGTTGCGCGTATGCCCAAACAGGGGAATGCTTGCAAGTGGTGGATCGAAGCTTTTATATGTGTGGGCTGTTAAGCACAAAAGGGTACAGCAGGCCAGAGGTTACCAGACGAATCGGGGAAACAACGCGTGTATTTCAATGGTTGACATTATGTTGGGGCCACGCAAACATTACAGCGCGCCGAGCGGTTCATGTATTTCAAACAGTTGTTCTCTCAAAACGGTTGTGCAATTTGGAATCGCTTTGGCTACTCCGAGCGGGTCGTAACAGGTTGGATGGTCTCCAAGCGGCATGCCTGAGACAAATATCAAAAATACCGCGCGCGTATTTTTCCAGGATTACCAACCAATACGTACGACAGCAAACACGAGTACGATCATTGAGCGCTGACCTACTCGACAGACAAAGCCAATTATGCAACGGAATCACAGACGCACCAGAAGATGATTTGTTGCGAAGGCTCGTGTGCGAACTTTGGGGGCGGAGCCCGTCATCGTCGTAGGCGCGGGCGCCCGAAACTGCACTGGGCCGGCCACCTCTGTTCTCCAGCATGTGTTATTGCAGTAGCGTTGTCTCTGTCCTCACCCATCCCCCCCTCCTCCCGTCCTCCACTGCTCCCGGCGTTTGCTTTTGGCAAGCGCGCAGGCCGTCGCGCGATTTAATCCGTGAGTCATTCGTGCTCACGTCGATTCCTCGCCGATGCGTCGTTGCGTGGCGCCTGGCTTGTGACTGACTGGCACGCTTGGCGTTCTGGTGTGCAAAGGCGCTGTGGTGCACGGAGGCATTGTGGCGAGCACAGGCGCTGCGATACACATGGTTGCCGTGGTGTACACATGCGCCGTGGTGTACACGAGCGCCGTGGTGTACACGAGCGAAATGTTGCACGCAGGCAATGTAGCGTACACGGGCGCTGTTGCGCACACGTCTGGTGCAGTATACACAGGCACCACGGTGTACATGGCCGACGTGGTGTTGCGGTGCACGCGGTTGTTGCGGTGAACGGAGGCACTGTGGCGTACACGGGCCTCGCTGTGTTGCATGCAGGCATTGGGCATTGTCGTGTGCACATTGATTGTGGTGCACGTAGGCGACTGTTGCGCCGGTGGCGCGGACGTATCCTGGCAGGTGCACGACGCGGCCGCCTTGCTCCCTTTCCTTATTCTCTATCCACCTCCTCCTCGTCCTTCTCCTCCTCTTCCTCCTTCTTGTCTTCCGTTCCCCCACATTCCCTCCACACCAGATAGGCGCCTCCGTTCGTGGCGTCCCAGTGGCAGCAGGACTGGTTCGTCTACCACAACTTCATCCGCGGGACGCCAGCCGTCTCCTAGATGCCTTGGCGGGCGTGGGTACGGAGGGGCACCGCTATAAAGCCAAGGGTCCTGAGGGAGTCCAGTCCTGAGGTTCTTAGCTGATCTCGGTCCACCCACGGGTCTTGGGAGCTGTCAGACAACGATTCGCAGGACGAAGAGGTGATCCCGGGGAGTGGATGCCGGATCGAGGGCCCGTTTCCGGAAGAACCTGTCCTCTTCTTGGAGAGCAAGTGAGGAGGAGCTCCGCAGCGGGGCGAGTGCTCCAAAGCGGTCGGGCAGGCATATGAGGCGAGGTCGCGAGCTTTGACCAGGCGGCCGAGGCCAGGCGGTACTTCCCCTCGTCCTTCGCCTCAGCTTCTATGGCGGCCAACCCAGGCGGTCGTCCCCATGAGGGGGGGGGGCCGGTCGCCCCGGATGGATCCATCTCGGGATCCTGGCCACATGGCGCCCCAGGAGATGGCGTCCAGGAGTCAGTATTGAGGAGGGAGTGGGGGACGAGAGAGTGAGAGAGGTAGGGAGGAGGAGGAGGAGGAGGAGGAGGAGGAGGAGGAGGAGGAGGAGGAGGAGGAGCATGAGCAGGATGAGGAGATGGATGAGGAGGAGCAGCAGTGCGAGAAGGGCAGGCCGCGTGACAGGGCTGCGTGCCTGCAGGTGACTGGAGTGGAGCTGTGGAACTGGGGACAGGGGATGGTCTGCCTCACCAGGTCTCCTCTTCGACAGGCGATGCAGCTAAATTATGCTGTGGCTCCGGCTGCGGCGGCGGAGGATAAGCAATTCTAAGAGGAGGAAGTGTTGTTGAACTACTCGGTTTGCTTCGTCCCGCAAGCGATCGAGGAGGAAGGAAGGGGCGGGGGAGGAGGGAGAGGGAGGCACAGGAATACGGAGTAGGGAGAGGAAGGCAGAGGAGGGAGGAGAAGGAAGAGGTAGAAAAAGAGAAGGAGGAGGAAGGAGGACTGGACAGTGAGGATGGAGCGTGAGGATCAGGATGCCGCCGAGGAGAGCGAGCAGAATCAGGAAAACAGTTACGGAGGTGGGGGAAGGAGGAAATGACGACCATGATGAGGAGCGCGAGTAGGAGGCGTCCATTCCGCTGACCTCCAGAAGTGGAGCCCCCAGCCGAGGACGGATTTAGACCCGCTGCACGGGCCCCCCGCTCGCGAGGGCGTGTTCGTCGACATAGGCGCATGGGCCCCCTCCAAGTTGAGCATGTCTCTTCCATGCCTGCCTCCCTGGACCGCGGTATGGCAGCAGTGCGTATTCCGCCACCGCTGTTGGTGCTGCTGCTTGGTCTGCTCACTCTGCTGCCGCCCCTGTTGTTCCTGCTGCCGTTGCTACTTGAATGTCCGATGCCGCGGCAATTGATGCAGTCAATTGTGTATGTGCTGGTCTGGCCTCGCTGTGCCTCGGCACTTTCAGGAATGCGCACCCCCAGCGTGTGGTAGTACTTCATGTTCTGGACACCGTGCGTACTCACGGTAGGCCAAGAGGAATTAGAGTTGGCCGGCTTGGTGGACGCAGGGCGAAGTATGACGTTGTTGAAGGTGTCCATGTTGACGTTTGTTGTGATCGGGCTGACGATTTTGACAGTGGCAGCGGCAGATAGTGGCGAAGACGATGACAGTAACGATCGTGTGAGGAGTCGGTTTTCGTGGATTGTGAAGGGCACGGACACGCAGTGAATGGCGGGACGAAGAATAAAGCCGCCCAGGCGCGTTCCACCCCATCCACCTATCCAACACGTTCTTCTTCGAGCGTTGCCTCGGGTGGCGGGGCGTCTGCGCGGAGCCGAACCCCAGCTGGGGGCCCTACTTCGGCGCCTACCGCCCAAGGCGCCACGGCTTCGCGGGAGCGCGACTCCCAGTCATGGTTCTTGCCCGTATTGTACTCCGCGGGCATGGGTCTCGCAATCTCCGTGAGGGCGAGCCGAATGCTCACCCAACGCCGATAGGCAGGCGCGTTCCAGGTGATCCGCTTCGCTCCTCTCGGTTCATTCCTCGTCCTCCACCCCCTGCTCCTCCTCCTCCTCCTCCTCCTCCTCCTCCTCCTCCCCTTGCTCTTCCTCCTCCTCCTCCTCCTCCTCCTCCTCCTCAGCCGTTCCGTGCCCGAGCGGCCCGTCCCTGCGTGGACCGCCGGGGCGTTCCCGTCGCCAACTTCGGAGCGGCGATGCTTCGGGGAGCCGTAAAGAAGCATGGTGCCATCAATAAACGCCGTCGCCCGCAGTGGCGGCGCCGCGAATAGGCGCATGCGGGGCCGCCAAGATGCCTCCCCTTCCTTTCGCCCTCTCCCCGTCCGTTTCCCCCTTCCCCTGCTCCTCTTCTTGGCAAGCAGGGGTGACGCCTTACAGCGCACAGCCCAAGAATCGCAGGGGCCCGACGCCTTCCTCAGCCACAACGCTGGAATCAGCATGTGCGAGAAGTGCGAGAAGTGGCAGCAGACTCTGGCCCGACTCCGCGAGCGGGAGAGAGTAGGGATACAGCCCGCCGTCCTCAGCTACAGCGCCGAAAGAAGCGCGTGTGAGAAGGGTGGGCAGTGGCAGCAGGCTCTGGCTGGGCTCCGTGAGGCGGAGGTGAAGCTGGTGCCCGACGTTTTTCACTACAGCGCTACAGTCGGCGCGTGCAAGAACGGCGGGAAGTGGCAGCAGGCTCTGGCTGTGCTCCGCGCGACGCAGGTGAGACTGGAACCAGACGTTCTTAACTGCAGCGTTGGTATCGACGCGTGCGAGAAGGACCAGCAGTGGCATCAGGCTCTGGCTGTGCTCCGCGAGACGGAGGTGAGACCGGAACCAAGGCATCCGCAGGAGAGGGTCATCAGCTACAGTGTTGGTATCAGCTCATGCGAGAAGGGGCGCAGTGCTCCCACCCGGCATTGCGAGAAGGGCGAACGTGGGAGCGGGGTCATCAGCTACAATGTTGGTATCAGCTCCTGCGAGAAGGGGCGCAGTGCTCTCACCCGGCATTGCGAGAAGGGCGAACGTGGGAGCGGAGTCATCAGCTACAATATTGGTTTCAGCTCTTGCGACAAGGCGCGCAGTGCTCTCACCCGGCGTTGCGATAAGGGCGAACGTGGGAGCGGGGTGCCCAGCTACAATGTTGGTATCAGCTCTTGCGAGAAGAAGCGCAGTGCTTTCATCCAGCATGGCGCGACGGGCGAACGCGGGAGCGGGAAGCCAGCTACAAAGCAGGTGTGGGCTCTTGCGAGAAGGCGACCAGTGGCAGCTTCTGGCACTGTGGCACGGCGAACGCAGGGGAGGGTCATCAGCTACAACGCCGGTATCTTTCCTTGCGAGAAAGCGTGCGGGCATCAGCTCGCGTGCGGAAGGGCTGGGAGTCAGTGGAAGCACCTTGCGAGAAGCGGGGGGCGAAGCTGGAGCCCAATATGGTCGGGCACTCTGTGGCAAGCCTCTTGCGAGAAGCGGGGGGCGAAGCTGGAGCCCACTAGTGTCGAGAGCTCAGGGCCAACCTCTTGCGAGAAGTGGGGGGCGAAGTTAGAGCCCAGTATCGGCGGGGGCTCTGTGAGAAGCCTCTTGCGGGAAGCGGGGGGTGAAGCTGGAGCCCAATTCAGTCGAGAGCTCTGGGCAAGTTTCGTGCGAGAAGTGGGGGGCGTAGCTGGAGCCCAATATCTTAGCTACAACGCTGGCATCAACTCGTGCGAGAAGGGGAAGACAGGCAGTGGCAGCAACGACTGTCAGGCGTGTCAGCCGCGTTTTAGGCCAAGCTTTTCTGACGGTCGGTGTAAGTGGACGGTATTGTGAAGGAGGTATCCACCTTCCCGAACGAGAACGGCCAAGGGTAGACATATTCGTTATGGGAGTGCGGCCATTCACCAAGAACGCCTATGTAAGTACGGCTTGCAAGGCGTGAGGAGTCGGGCTTCGTGTTTTCCATCGGGGCTTCGACCTAAGTAGCACAATCCTAGCACAATCCTCCTCCTCCTCCTCCTCCTCCTCCTCGGCCTCCTCCTCCTCCTCCTCCGTCTCCTTTTCGTCCTTTCATCCTCTTTTGCCTCCCTCCTCTCCTCGTTTTCGTCCGTCTCGTCAGCTTGCTCCTCCAGCTGCCTCTCCCACCGTGTCGTTCCCCTCGTCGCCATCCTCAGCGCCACATGACCTTCCCGACCGAGCCCGACGCCGGCATGAGCGTGCCGACGAGCTTGCTCAGAGGTCGGTGGCGCACCCTTCGATCGGGGCCACGTCTGCCACCACGCGAGCCAGTCCACAATTACCCTGTGACGTACCCAACCCATTTGTATCCTGGGAAACGAGGAGTTGGCCAAAACTTGCATGGACAATCGAATTGCAGGATCCGTAGTTTGATATGTAAGCTACTTGGGACACGCGCCGATGGCATGATTCGCAGGAGAAGCATACAAGAAAGAGGGGCGACAGCTACAGGCTCGAAGAGGACATGAGAAGTCGGGAACGAAGAGCGGGAGAAAGACGTGCGGGAAGCCCGCTGTGCTGTGCCCCTCAGCAGGCTTCGAAAGTGGCGACAGTTTCACAGACCGCAGCCCCCCAGGGATGGCGAGGTCTAATTTGAGTCTGCGGTAAGTACCCACTGTGCTGGGCCCCTCAGCAGCCTTCGAAAGTGGCGACAGTTTCACATATCGCAGCCCCCCAGGGATGGCGAGGTCTAATCTGAGTCTGCGGTGAGTACCCACTGCGCTGTGCCCCTTCAGCAGGCCTCGAAAGTGGCGACAGTTTCACAGATCGCAGCCCCCCAGGGATGGCGAGGTCTAATCTGAGTCTGCGGTGAGTACCCACTGTGCTGTGCCCCTCAGCAGGCCTTCGAAAGTGGCGACAGTTTCACAGATCGCAGCACCCCAGGGATGGCGAGGTCTAGTCTGAGTCTGCGGTGAGTGCCCGCTGTGCTGGGCCCCTCAGCAGGCCTCGAAAGTGGCGACAGTTTCACAGATCGCAGCCCCCCAGGATGGCGAGGTCTACTCTGAGCCTGCGGTGAGTACCCACTGTGCTGTGCCCTTCAGCAGGCTTCGAAAGTGGCGACAGTTTCACAGATCGCAGCCCCCAGGGATGGCGAGGTCTAATCTGAGTCTGCGGTAAGTGCCCACTGTGCTGGGCCCCTCAGCAACCCTCGAAAGTGGCGACGGTTTCACAGATCGCAGCGCCCCAAGGATGGTGAAGTCTAATATGAGTCTGCGGGGAGTACCCACTGTGCTGTGCCCCTCGGCAAGCCTCGAAAGCGGCGACAGTTTCACAGACCGCAGCCCCCCAGGGATGGCGAGGTCTAATTTGAGTTTGCGGTGAGTACCCACTGTGCTGGGCCCCTCAGCAGGCTTCGACACTAACGACAGTTTCACAGATAGCAGCCCCCCAGGGATGGCGAGGTCTAATTTGAGTCTGCGGTGAGTGCTCACTGTGCTGTGCCCCTCAGCAAGCCCCGAAAGTGGCGACAATTTCACAGATCGCAGCCCCCCAGGGATGGCGAGGTCAAAGGCAGGGGGGGAGAGAGGGACGGGAAGGAGGGAAGGTTCGCGCGAGCAGTGCTGTATTCAAAACGAGAACCCAACGCAGGAGGGTTGGGAATAGTAATAATTATTACCGGCGGCGACGACGCCAACGACGTCCCGCGCGAGCGCCGAACGTCCTGCTCCTCATGCGCATCCTCCTCCTCCTCCGACTCCGCCGCCTCATCCTGCCCCGCAGCCCCCCTGCAACGGACCCAACCCATGCGCATCAAGTGGCAAGAGTAGCTGGCCAACATGCGGTGGGTATCCACTGTGCTGTGCCCCTCAGAAGGCCTCGAAAGTGGCGACAGTTTCACAGACCGCAGCCCCCCAGGGATGGCGAGGTCTAATTTGAGTCTGCGGTGAATGCCCACTGTGCTGTGCCCCTTCAGCAGGCCTCGAAAGTGGCGACGGTTTCACAGATCGCAGCCCCACAGGGATGGCGAGGGCTAATTTGAGTTTGCAGTGAGTACCCACTGTGCTGTGCCCCTCAGCAGGCCCCGAAACTAACGACAGTTTCACAGATCGCAGCCCCCCAGGGATGGCGAGGTCTAGTTTGAGTCTGCGGTGAGTACCCACTGTGCTGTGCCCCTCAGCAGGCCTCGAAAGTGGCGACAGTTTCACAGATCGCAGCCCCCCAGGGATGGCGAGGTCTAATTTGAGTCTGCGGTGAGTACCCACTGTGTTGTGCCCCTTCAGCAGCCCTCGAAAGTGGCGACAGTTTCACAGATCGCAGCGCCCCAAGCATGGCGAAGTCTAATCTGAGTCTGCGGTGAGTACCCACTGTGCTGTGCCCCTCAGCGGGCCTCGAAAGTGGCGACAGTTTCACAGATCGCAGCCCCCCAGGGACGGCGAGGTCTAATTTGAGTCTGCGGTGGGTACCCACTGTGCTGGGCCCCTCAGCAGCCCTCGAAACTGGCGACAGTTTCGCAGATCGCAGAGCCCCAAGGATGGCGAGGTCTAATCTGAGTCTGCGGTGAGTACCCTTTGTGCTGTGCCCGTCAGCGGGCCTCGAAAGTGGCGACAGTTTCACAGATCGCAGCCCCCCAGGGATGGCGAGGTCTACTTTGAGTCTGCGGTGAGTGCCCACTGTGCTGTGCCCCTCAGCAGGCCTCGAAAGTGGCGACCGTTTCACAGATCGCAGCCCCCCAGGGATGGCGATGTCTAATTTGAGTTTGCGGTGAGTACCCACTGTGCTGTGCCCCTCAGCAGTCATCGAAATTGGCGACAGTTTCACAGATCGCAGCCCCCCAGGGATGGCGAGGTCTAATTTGAGTCTGCGGTGGGTACCCACTGCTGTGCCCCTCAGCAGGCCTCGAAAGTGGCGACAGTTTCACAAATCGCAGCCCCCCAGGGATGGCGAGGTCTAGTTTGAGTCTGCGGTGAGTGCCCACTGTGCTGGGCCCCTCAGCAGCCTTCGAAAGAGGCGACAGTTTCACAGATCGCAGCCCCCCAGGGATGGCGAGGTCAATGGCAGGGGGGAAGAGAGGGACGGGAAGGAAGGAAGGTTCGCGCGAGCAGTGCTCTATTCAAAACGAGAACCCAACGCAGGAGGGTTGGGAAAAACACGGAAGAGTACGAGGGCCTCTGGCAGACGAGGCCTCGCTCGCACGGACGAGGCCTCGCCCGCTGAAGCCGACGATGCCAGGACTCGGTGGCCCTGGAGCGAGCAGGCGTCGCCGCGAGGCTGGCCAGCTCTCTCGCGCCGTAAGAAGAAGGCGGAGTGCCCGCACTGAGCCAAGGCGAGACATTCGCCCCTCCCTGCCCACACCTGGCACACGCCGCGCACTACTCCCCGTTCCCCAGCTGGACAGGGTTGATGGCGTGATGCAGTCAATCTGCCACGGCGACCCAGGTGACCGCGAGGTTGGCTCTCGCGAGAGCCCTCGGTGGGGGAGGCATCACTTGCAGCACAGGGGCGTGATGTTTCGCGCTGCGTTGCTTTGCTGAAACGCGCAGTCAGCCGACTCAGTCGAGATCAGTGCGCCTCGGCCCTGCTCGAGCGACCAACTGAACGTACTTCTCGAGAGCAAGTTATTTGGCGAATCTGGCCTCACGGAGACTGGCGGGAATGCTCATACGCCGCGTCATCCACTGGGCTCAATCTTCGGCAGGGTCATTTTCCACCTCATCGAAACGAAAAGACAAACCACGCCTGAACCCCCACCTTTGCACAGTGTCCTTTGACCTTGTGCACTACAACGGTTTCGATGCCTCCCGAGTCGCCGATGCGGTCCCAGACTCGGACCCACACTTCGGCCAAGGCACTGCACGAGGAGCATCAAAAGACCTGCCTCGACGACAAATGCTTTCGACGACGAAGGAGGAGTCGGAATAAAACTCGGCGCCTGGCAGAGAGTGTCGCAAGGCGCGCCATAGAGCGAACAGCTGATTCCTCCTTCTCCATCTCGATATCCTGATTTCTCCGCCCTCCCCCTCCTCCCTCTCCCCTCATGCATCGCCTCTTCCTCCATCTCCTATTCCTAGTGTGTTTCCACCATGTCCTACTCCCCCCGCGCCCCCCCCCCCCCCTCCTCCTCCCCCCCTGCATACCCCCAAGGATGGGAGAGCCCATGGGCCTCACTCGACCGCGACACGGTTGTGCTACCCACAATGGCGTCAGCGTGACACTACCATTCTTCTCCATCTTCTATTCGTGTTCCTCCTCCCTGTCCATGTTCCGTTCCTCCTCTCCATCCTTCTTCTCCACCTCCCCACTGTGATATGGAAGAGTATCGCTGATAACACTTTCTCGCACTCTGCGCGGCAGAGATCGTAGCTCAATTAGCCAAGGGCCCTGTTTTGAGAGAAATCGGTTGCGGCAGAGCGGGCATGAGAGACAGAGCGGAAGCGAGGCGGAGAGGGCGAGTCTTCTGGAATTGCACTCCTCCTGCACGGTGCGCGGGCGCACGGGGCTGAGGCGCCAGAGCAGCCGGGCATATAAGCCTGGCTCTTCATTGAGCGGAGTGCCAGGCGTGCAGAAGGCGAGCAAACGGCTCGACACGGATTGCATTTGCAGGCAGCCCCCTTGGGCACTTAAATGGACGCGCTGCACGCGACCTGCAGGATACTCTCAGCCCTCAGCGCCGCCGGCGCTCCAATCAAAACCAAGCAGAATAGCAATGACAAGGGTTCGATCGCGAAGCGACACCCCCCCAAAAAACGATCTTATCGAGATAAGATCGGAATGGGTGCGATCGTCATCACATCTTTGAAAGTTGTGCACACTGAGTGAAGTTTATCTAAATGCGGATTACGTGTAAATCTTTAGCTGGGTGTGAAAACAGAGCAGCAATGCGGATTCACATAAATCTCTAGCCGGGTGTAAAAAACAGAGCAGCAATGCGGACCTCCGTGTAAATAGCCCGGTGACAAAACTGAGCAGCACAATGCGGATTTACGTAGGCGGGGTCGCAATATGCGACCGTCTATGGCAACAGCAGCAGAATATTTGCTGGTTCGACCGGCCAAGCTGCCGTTCGGACACCAAGCGGGGTTCATCTTTCCTTCTTGGGCTTCGTCGGTTTGTCCATCAGGTCAGGTCCGCGCCAGCAGTCTCTGACGGTGAGCCTCCTCCAATGGCCCATGAGATCATTCATCAGGCCTTCGGGGAAGTTCGTGAAATCGGGACTGTTGTGCTTGTAGAACCGGAGAAGCCATGACGAGTGCTTCTTGCAGGTCTTGCAGGTAATGTAGACGCTACGCGGGTTATGCCCGATTCTGAAATCATGGCGGGGGACGGCGTTCACACAGTTGAGCATCTCGTTCGACGATACCGAAGGTGAGGAACCGTTCCACGAACCCAAACTCGCAGATACTGAACTCGATGAACTCGATACAGTGACTATGCTTGGTGAGATTTCGCTGACCTCGATCGTGCTGATGTTGCGGTAGGTGGTGCGCTGGCAGGCAGTGGTTCTGGCGGCAGCAGTGGCGGCGGTGGTGCTGATATCGGCGGCGGCGATGGGTGGTGTCCGAAAGATACGCCTGAAGCCGATGCTGATGAACTTGATGCATGCGAAGTGCTGTGTCCACCCGAAGGGTACATCGTGATGTCGCCGTCGTCATCACGACCCTCGGGGATTACAGTTGGAATGTTACGGTGCCGGCCAAGCACGCGGCCGTCCCAGCCGGGATGCTCGCCCAGTGCCTTCGCCTCGGCGACGTGCTCCTCGGTGGCGATCATGCTGTTTTGCTTCATGATTGTCCAGACCGTCGCGAAGATGCCGAAACCGATAGTCGTGCCGAGGACCAGCGTGAACGTCAGTAGGCAGATGTAGGAGCTGTAGTCTGGCACCGCCGGCGTAGGCGTAGGCTGTCCCTTGACCTTGCCGAGGCAGGTAAACAGAACAGAGGCGAGCATGGCGGCATGCGGCTGCCGGGTCCCGTAGCTGTGCTTGCGGGCTTCGAAGAATGCCAGCAGGGCGCCGACTTCCATCGCCCTGGTCAAGGCGTCCGCGACCATGGCCCAGGTCGGGATCCAGCTGAACTTGAGTGCGCTGTTGGGGTGCACGGCCTCCTTGATCATGGAGGCGGCGATGCGGAATCGCTCGTCGGTAGACTGGCCCACATCAGAAGCGATGTGCGTCACGAGACCCTTGCTGTCACTGTAGATCTCCCCAGGGCGCTTATCGGCGAGGACGTCGATCTACTTGAGCGCCATCTTGGGGTTGTCGGCCTCGGTGAGCAGCTGGCGGAACCAGATGTTGGTCTCCGATCCCTCGAGGGTCGCGTAGCCCTCGGCAGCGAGGGTCGACTTCACCGACCTCCTTGACCGTGCCCGAGTGCCAGGCCACGGGTAGGCAAAGGTCGTAGCGGCCGCCGACGACATCGCCCAGGCGGTGAGTGAGCCCCATCACCATGCCCCACTGGCTCTTGACCCTGTCCACGTTGGCGAACGCAGCATCGTTGAAGCACGCGGTGGTGGCCGTCATCAGATCGACGAGCCTGCGCATCAGCAGGATCGCGAAGTTCGCGGTCGAGTGCACGTAGGCGACGATATTGTCCAGGGTCTTCGCGTCGGCCACGGTGGCGACGTTGGTGCGGCAGGCTGCAGAGCCCACTGGGCAGGCGATGTCCACCCGGGTCTGGATTGCTAACCATAGCAGCTGCCCGAGCGTGTGGCGGTAGCTCGTCACCTCGGTGGCGGTGAGCCGATCCTCGGCATTGCGGCCTTTCGGGGCCTTCAGGTCGATGCAGTCCACCTACGAGGCGGCGGTGGCCTGGGTCACCCGAAACTCGTCGTCGAGCTTGGTGATTGCACGTCCACAGTAATTGATGACCCCGTCGACCTGCTTGAGCTTGAGGTGTAGCTTCTTCCCCAGCGATACAATAGCGGACCTCCACTTGGTGGAGTTGTTACGCTGGGCGATCAGGAAGTCGTCCACGCGGGAATGGATAACCGCGGCGATCCCACCTTCGTCGTAGAAATAGTAAAGGCCCTTCTCGAGCTTGCTCTCTACGAGGCCGCGTTCGGCGAAGACCTTCTGGGCGCCCCAGCGTCGCGCGTCCCGTAGATCGCGCCTGCGGCCGTCGCGATCTCGCCAGGCTGCGCCCCCGGCGGCGGGTTCTTGGCTGGCGTGCGCAAGAGCTGCAGACTCTCGATGTTCCCCGACGGTAGGTAGGCCGTCATTGCGCCGCAGGACGACATGTCCCAGTTCTTCTGGGCCGCGGCGGCCAGGCCATGGTACAGCGCGCCCCTTGACCCCGTAGGCGCGCCCGTCCTGATCTGCGATTTGTCCTCCTGGCAGCCCTGCGCGACCAGACGGGCCTTCGTAACGATCTGCCCCTTGCCGGTCAGCACCCAGCGTGCGCTCGCAGGGCGGATGCCAGGGTTGCGCCGCAGGAGCTCCTTCAGCTCCGTGGGCGGGGGCTTCTTGCAGGCGCCGAACTCCGTTTTTTTGACCGCTCGGCCTTCGTGGCGGCGTCCATGTTCTTCTTCTCGGAGGCGCCCAGGGCGTCGTATTTGAGTTCCTTGGCGGTCGCGTTGCCCGTGAGCAGAGCTTCGCGGAGTCGCGCGCCTGCGTAGAGCTCGTCCGCGTGCTTCTGGAACTAGTTGTCCAAGTAGAGGTCGACCTTGTTCGTGCACTTCGGCCTCTTGAAGCACTTGGGCAAATCGCTCAATAGATCCTTGCGCTTGGCTGCGCGCTCACGCGGGTCGGGCTCTCGGCCACGTCGAAGAGCATGCGGTGCGGATTATTGTTGAACCTGTCGTTGTGCCTTCGTGCCGCGATGGGTTTCGGTGCCCAGTGGGCGCCTTGCCACTGTCTCCTGTCGAGACTGCTCCTCCGCGGCCATTTGCCATTCCCGAATTATGTCCGATCCGGAGCCATCGGGCTTCCCGCCCTCGGCGTCGTCGACCGGGCCCTGAGGCGCGGGTTCAGGATGTGGATGAAAATCTGCGGCGGCAGGGGCAGTAGGATGATCAGCGGCAGCAGGAGCGGCAGCAGCGCCTGAGCCCACGGCGGGTGCCGCGGGGGGCGGCGCCGCCGGCAGCGGCTGCACCGCGTCTCCTCCCGAAGGTGGTGGGGCTGCTCCTCCACTGCCGCTAGCTTCTCCATTGGTTATGAAATCACCGTCTCCTTGATTGCGTGCCAACCATTCGGCGAATTTGTGGGCGCGCTGTTTCGCTGCGGTGTTCTCGATGTTTCCGGAATTGTGCGCCTGGATGGTTGGCTGCTGAACTGGCGCTGGTAGCGCTGGTGGTGGAGGCTGTTCTTTGCTGCGGGGTCGCCTCTGAGGTGTAGGGCCCGAGAGGTCGAGGGAGGTGTTTTCGTCTTCTCGTGGCGGCGCAGGGCCATCGCGTCCTCCATTGTGGCCAGGCGGCGGGGGCCCACCACCTGCGCCACCGCCGCCTCTTCCAGGATCGGGAGGAGGCGCGGGCCTTGAAGTCCAAGGCGGGGCGCCTGGTGGTGGCCCGGGCGGCTGGCTGCCGCGCAGCGCGTTCAGCACTTGTCCCCGCGGCGCGAGCTCCGACGCCGTGGCGCGGCGTAGGTGCCCACGGTTGACCCTCGCGGCCGCGGGGCGGTGGCTGACCCAGACGCGCGAGGCACCCTCGAACCCGATGATGACGCCGGGCCCGCGCCACTGCAAAGCCCATTCTCGCTTGTGCTTGCCGTCGCCCCTCCAGTAGTACACCTGGTCACCAGTCTGGTAGACGTCGCTGGCGTGCTGAGCTCCATCTGCCCGAGACCGGGCCTGCAGCGCTCTCGAGAGGGACTGGTTGAATTCCAGCTGTGCGGAGATCTGCGCGGCCTTCACGATGGCGGTCCTCTCTGAGAAACTTGTCGGACTCGATGCGCTCGCGCAGGGAAAGCCTGCCTTCGTTGTCCAGCAGGCAGTAGGGGGGCCGAAGGCCTCGCCCGAGCACCCACTGCGACGGCGAGTAGCCCGCGGAGTTGACCCCGGCGCACGGAGGCGATCAGCCACTGGACCACGTGGGCGATCTCGGGCCGGTCGAACCTGATGCTGAACACGTCGATCGGCTTCCCCGCGTGCACCTCCCACATCCCCCCATGTCGCTCCACGGTAGCATTCTGCTGCGGCGCAGCCGCAGAGGTGGTCATCAGACGGCAGCCCGTGTCCCCCAGCTCCTTGGAGAACTCTCGCCCGAACTCGCCTCCTCCATCGAATATGACGCGTTGAGGCGCGCCGAAAGGCGTGATCCAAATCTGCAGCAGTCGAGCGAATGCAGCGGGTGGGCGCCTTGAGGCAACCGTGCCGCACATCGTGAAACCCGAGGTCAGGTCGGCCACGTTGCCCGCGTAGCCGGCCAGGGTAAAGAGGTCCACTCCGATGGAGCCGTTGAAATCCCAGCCCAGTCTGGTCCTGCCTGGCAGGTGCGGCAGTGCCCGTTGATGTGCTGCACAGACCTCACAGAAGAGGTTGAGAGCCATCATTATGGATCTCTGCGATCCGCCTGTCACGCGGATAGCTCGTGCAAGCGAGTCGTTGGACGGGTGCCCCGTATTCACGTGGAGCTGCATCGCGGCGGACTTGAGCGTCCGCTCCTCCGCAGCCGTGAGCGCTGGTTCCTGTGCGGCTGCGGCGGCCGGAACCGTCCTCCTGCTCGCCCATCGTGCTGTCGGGTGTGTTTCGCGTAGGGGTCGGCGGTTTGGCGGCTGCAGTTGTTCGGCCAACACCATCGCGAGCTTGCGCGTGTAGTTCTCGCTGTTCTTCGCGATACTGCCGCGATCCTCGGCGTGGGGATGCGACCCATCGCAGAGCCTTCTGAGCGAGTCGTCAAACCCGTAGTGGTTGGTGATGACCTTCCACGGCTTCTTGATGTGGGCGCCCTTCTTCGTCGCGAGGTCGAACGCGCAGCCGTTGAAGTCTATGACTCGCGGGAGCTGCTCCTTCAGCTGCTTGGCGGTCGAGTTCTTGTCAGGGCCCCATCCGTCGCAGCATCTTGGCCACTCGAACGAGACGGCGAGCTGGGCGCCGAACTCCTTGCGCAGCCGGGGCATGGCCTGCAGAAGCAGTCCGAGCATGAGCTTGGACTTGGCCTGGTCCTTCTTGAGCTGCGGGATCTTACTCGGGTCGATCTTCACGACAAGTCGCGGTAATGAGGTCCACGGCTGGCAAGGAAATGCAGCGTGGACTCGCACACTCGTGCCACTGGCAAGGTTGGACCTGATCCTGTCCTCCAGCTTGTTGACCACGGACCGTTTAGAGAGGTCGTAGCCTGGAAGACCGCACCTGGCAGCAGCTTCTCCCTTCTTCCTCCAGGTAGCACGGAGCCGACTGTCTGGTCTGCAGCACCACTCGTAAAGCACGGTGCTGTTCGCTGTGGAGGTCGAGTTGGATATGGCAATAGATTTCGCCAGGTTGGTGACCCAAGCCTGGCTGATTTGATGCGGCTGGATGCCGCTCTTTCCGGCGACGATCGCCGCTCGCTTGCCTGCGATCAGCTGCGGCTTCGTCCCCTTGTTGAGCGTCCGCACGCGCGGCTGCTCCTCCTCCGCGATGTTGACCGCGGGCCCGGGGCTGGCGTCCGTGATGCCACCATGTCCCTGGTCGTAGCCCAGAGTCACGGGCGCACCGAAAATGCAGTCCGAGCAGAACCCCAGGTGGCTGCAGACCTAGTAGGCCTTCTCGCCACAGGCGATGCAGTCCTGCAGCGGCTCGGTCACGGCACGTTGTGGGGGAGGTGGCCTGCGGCAGCGTCGTCAACGTGAGGCTCTGAGCCGGCGCTGCGGTGGAGCAGCTAACCAGAGCTGAAGCCACGGCAGACAGAAGCCGTGACCCTTTCGGTCGACGAGGCTGGAGTCGCCTCTGGACGTCCAGCTCCTCCTTCGTGACGAGCTTGTTAATCGTATCGATCAGCATGCCGATCTTAATCGCGGCGTTGACCGTGGGTTCGTCGCTCACCTTTGGTCGGCTGGCTGGCTTTACGGGCTGCTCCATACCAGCGTCCTTGATGGCTCGCCAGTCCTCTGGCTGCAACTTGATCGCGGGGTGGCCCGCGGCGCTCGTCATGGGCTTCTGGGTGGCGTTCCCGATGCGGATTTGTCCCTTCCAGAGAGCGATTTCGATCTTGGAAGGCCGTATGAAATCGCGGCCACTGAGCAGGCCAAGCGCGGGGCTGTCCACGACGCTGAACACGATGCGCCCGGCCTCGCCGCAGAGCACGAGCGGCGCGGTGACGCGCAGCTTGCTCGGGAGAGCGCCTCCGTTGCCGAACCTGCAGACTTCGCCCTCGGTTTCCTCGAGGTCCTGGTCGGCGAGGCCCATCCTGGTGAGGATGTCGTTGTAGTTGTCGTACCACTTCCTGCCCGAAACGCAGAGAAGGCAGGCGGTGTCCACCGCGCCGATGCCTTCGTCCGTGGGCTTCCCGTTGCCGATCGCGACGTTCACGTTCGGCAGGTGGCGGGTGAATCAGCCGCTCTGAGACGCAGGCCTAAGGTGGCGGCGACGCAGGCCCCTGCGGGTGCAGGGCAACATCTTCGTCTGCGAACTGGACCTGCTCGGTGATGTGCGCCTGGCGCTGCGGGCGACCTCCTCGGCCCCCCTGCCCACCGCCCTTGGACTTGCCGTCCTTGGGCGCGAACTTGCGAGCACCCGGCGCGGGGCGCTCCTTATCTCCTGCCCAGTGCCCGGTCTCGCCACAGTCCCAGCACTGCGACGTCATCTTGCGCTGGTCGACCCGGTCCCGGAGCTTCGCTGGGCGGCGAGACGGCGCGGATTTGTTCGACTTGCCGCGGCCCTTCATGGCCTCCTGGGCTGACCTGATGGTGGCCATGGCCCCGGGAATGGCGGCAAGCTCCGCCGCGGCGGCCGACTCGACCTTGGCAGAGTCGTCGCCGTCGAACAGCTCGGAGATGTCCACGTTGGAGGACTCGAGCTAGGCGCTGAAAGCCTCGAGCTCCTGACGAATGACGTCTTGCGCGTCGGCCCCGCCCTCGTCGCCCTCCCCTTGTTCTTCGTCGTCCTCGTCGGCGGGCTCGTCGACGACGTTAGTAGATCGCCCTCCTCGGCTGGGCGAAGCGTTGCTGCGCCAGCCGCCGTGGGGGCGCGACTGGTTGCTCCGCGGCCTCGAGGGCGGCACGGCGCGGCGCTCGGAGTTTGGATGTCCGGGAACATCCGCGCCAGCAGTCCGCGGATGCGCTGGTAATTCGCCGCAGCGTTCGTCGGGCAGGTTGCCCACGACGCGCTGGCGGCGCTCGGCCGTGAGCCCGGCCTTTCGCAGCAGGAACCATCCCGCTACTTCGTCCAGCGCGTTGAGGTCGACCTCGTTCTCACGTAGCTGCTGCAGACCCGTCTCGAAGCGGATGAGCCAGTCCGTCATTCGTTCGCCTCTCCGTCGGCGATGCTGGGTAGATTCGAAAAACTGCTCGAGGGTCTCGCCTTTCTGCACGGGCTTCTGCTGACCCAGGTTCGCCTCCAAGTGCTGTAATACATTTTCGATGCCGACCTGATTCCGGTGGCGCTCCTTCTCGTCGGCGTCCTCGATGCGCGCTGCAGCTGCCAGGTGCAGCTGCTCCTCCGTCATATTCAACGCTGCGGTTCTAGCTGTCCCGCTGGGCCTGAGCACGAACTTCGAGGCGAGACTCTGTGTGACGGAGAAGTTCTCGCTGAGTTTCCACAGCTTCACCTCCTGCTTGTAGTCTCTCCACTTTTGTGGGATCTCCGTTCCATGTCGGCATGACTGACTGTCCGAAATTAAGAGAAATGTCCGTCATCTTTGCGAACAGGGAGTCGGAGTAAGGGAAATCGAATTCGGCGGCGTCGCTGATGTTCTGGGAGAAAAGGAAATCGAACCCGGAGGCGTCACTGATGTTCTGAGGGTTAAGGAAATCGAACTTGGCGGCTTCGCTGAAGTTCTGGAAATATATGAAATTTGATCCGGCGGCTTCGCTGAAGTTCTGGGGGTGCGAGAAATCGAACTTGGCGGCGTGGGCGCTGGCGTCGCTGACGCTGGCGTGAGAGTTTGCGTCGAAGGCGTAGTAGGCGTTGCTGCTGGCGTCGTTGACGCTGGCGTGAGAGTTTGCGTCGAAGGCGTAGTAGGCGTGAGTGCTGGCGTCGCTGACGGTGGCGTAGGAGTTGGCAGGGTAGGCGTAGCAGGCGTTGGTGCTAGCGTCGCTGACGCTGGCGTAGGCACTGAGCAACAGCGCGAGGAAACCGCTGGGCTTCGCTTCCAGTGCGGATAGACGTGTCGCAGACGCCGTCGTTGCAATATGTACGGCCCCGCGGGCCGGGATAGCGAGCCTCGCTCCAAGCTACCACTGCGATATGGAATATTATCGCTGATAATGTTTTCTCGCACTCTGCGCGGCAGAGATCGTAGCTCAATTAGCCAAGGGCCCTATTTTGAGAGAAAGCGGTGGCGGCAGAGCGGGCATGAGAGACAGAGCGGAAGCGCGGCGGAAGAAGGCGAATCTTCTGGAATCACACCCACCAACCCCAGCCGCTTCCGCACATGGACTCGACCCTCATCCTCGCTTCCTCGCCCTGGCGATGCTGGTGCCGGTGCCGTAAGCTGCTCCCCCCCCCCCTTTGTGGCGGAGGGGCGGCGCGGGCGCCGCCGAGGTGCCGGCTCGCGCAGAACTGCGTGTGGAGCGCGCCCCGGAGCGTGGCCCGCCCCGCCCCGCCGGGTTCACTTGTCGAGGGAGAGCGTGCAGTGCCAAGGGGGGTCACCACCCGTGCGGTCACCAGCTCGTGGAAATCGGACATCGAGGAGGAGAATCGAGGCTCGACGGTGTTTCGGGCGCTCTCAAGCATTTCTGGGAGTTCTGGTGGGGGGGCGGGGTTGGGGCGCCCAGGGGGGATCGTTTCCTGTACAAATGTGGCGACCCCCCTGGTGATGACCCCCCTGGGCCGGGCCCAGGACCCGACGTCACGAGAAAACAGCGGTGGCTGGTTTCTGACAGTTCCCGGTTCCCGAAATCCGTCTCTGGACCTCTGGGTGAAATTCCGGTGCCCAGGGAGAGGCCTCGAGATCCCTAGAGGCCCACACCACGGAAAGGCTGGCGCCATGGGAGAGGCGGGTGTCAGCGACGTTGAGCGCTTCAGAGGCCCGGGGCATCCAAGAGGGGGGCGAGGACGGGGTGAGGGGGGCAGAATTGGGCCATGCCGCGCACCCCCCCTCTTCCTGACCGCCAGAACGAACAGAGAGATCTCTGCGAGCAAGGGGGTGTGGCCTTGGATGACCTCGGGCCATCCCTGGGCCGTCTTAAGGCCGTCTTAGGGCTCTCTTGGGGCCCTCATGGGAGCCCATGGCCTCTTGAGGCCATCCTGGAGGCCATCGATTACAGGGGGGGGGTACGATTTCTGCCCCCTTCCCCAAGAGCCCTCGGAATCGCCTCTTGGGGCCCTCTTGGGCCGTTCTTGGGCAGCTCGTGGACGCTTTTGGGGCCGTCTGGGAGTCCGATTGGGCCCCTATTGGGGCTCTCTTGGGCCATCTTGGAAATCCTGAGGCCTCAAAAGCACATCGGAAGCGAACGGCGAGAAGGCATAAATCATTGGTTGTCGGTAGGTGGTTTAAGAGTTTAGCCGCTTGGGGGGGTCCTGAGGGGGCTTCGAGGGCACTTGGAACCGTCTTGTGGCCCTCCTCGGGCCTTTTAGGGGTATGTCAGAAGCTATCTTGAACCATCTTCGGCTAGCTTGAGCCGCCTTGAGGGCCATCTTGGAGCATCGGAGGCCTTCTTGGAGCCATCTTGGGCCGTCTTGGACGCTCTGGCCGATCGCGGCACGCCCCCCAAAAAACCTCAGGGAGGGGAGGAGGAGAGTACCCTTCTCCGAAGGGAAGAGTGTCTCGGAAGAGGAATGGAAACACTCGGTTCGCCCGACGTTAGGATTTGTTCATGACGTCGACCCCCAGAGGTCTCGAGCCATTCCCAAGGACCGGCTTGCCACCCCAGTCCGTGTTTTGACGGTTTCGAGGCCCAGCGAGGGCTCCCAGAGGCCGAAAACAGTGACAATTTTTTCATGGCCCGAGAGTGTCTGGGATGTTGGGCGTCTCCTGGGGGGGGCGTGTTTAGCTGGCGTCCGCGGGCGGGCTCGCCACCAGCCTGCTTCTGCCGGCCTTCCGCCAACCCTCCGCCAGCCCTCCGCCGAGGCAGAGAGGTCGACCACCAGAGCGTGAGGGCAGCGCGGTCGTGAGGAGGCCCTGGACATTCGACGGACAGAAGCTTGCATTTGGCGTTCCGCGCGGATTTCTTGGATCTGCGCTGGGGCCCCTTCCGGCGGCGCCTCCAGCGCCGCCCCTGGCGCGCTCAGCGCGCCAGGGAAGGGGGTCCAGCTCAAATCCAAGAAGTCCGCGCGGACCGTCTAGAGTTTATGCTTGTGCCGTTGTTGATTTAGCTTCAGGTCCGCAACGAAGCGCGCCCTGCCCTTCGATGGCGCGCTGGCTTTTTAGGGGTGCCAAGCATATCTGGCCAACGTGATCGACCCACGAGCCTGGAAATTGATTTCGAATTGCGAGGCATTGCAATGTCATCAAGACATCTGATTGGGCGACGGCCAATTGCAATGCTGAAGGTATCGATCGTGATGTATCGTGCCAAAGGTTATGATGATGTGCTCTGTCGTGCTGAAATTAAATGCATCATGTCGTGATCAATTGCGCTGTTCTCTATAGCGTTTCGGATGAAGTCAACATTAACATCCGAATCCTGACCGAATTGATGTGGATCTTAAGCTCGATCTGACTGAGCGCATAGCTTGCCCAGAGCTGGTTGCAGCCGAAACACCTGGGACGCTCAATCAGCTCGAGATCAAGGTCCCATTCAGTTCCGAAGCGGGATGGGGCGGCACAAAGCGCAGGGCGCGTGGACGCCCCACGGGATCTGCCAGGGGCGCACTAGGCGATGCTCCAGAGGACGAGCCAGGAGACGCGGCAAGGGGCGCGCCACAGGACGGGCAGGGGACGCGCCAGGGGACAAGCCAGGGAACGCGACAAAGGGCGAGCCAGGGGACGCGCCACGGGGCGCGCCGAGGGGGCGTGCCAGGGGCGGTGCTAGGGGGGCGTCGCGCCACGGGGCGTCGCAAGGGACGCGCCAGGAGACGCGCCAACGCGCCCGTGGGCGCGCCACGGAACGTGCCAGTGGACTTGCCAGGGGTCGTGCCGGGGGGCGCGCCGCGCGATGTGCCAGGGGAGCGCGCAACGAGATGCGCCATGGAAAGTGCCAGGAAGGACCCGAGCCCCTGAGAGAGGGGCCATCTACAGGATTACGCGTAAAAGCACAAAGGTTCGAGTCCAGGAGAGGGGCAAGCTATAGGGATATATGTAAACGCAGGGACCCTTGGCCACAGTAGAATGGCAGTCTATAGGAATACGCGTAGAATGCTAGGGACCCGAGCCCCAGGAAGAGGGCACTCTATATACACAAACGCATGCCAAGCACAAAAAGGATCCGAGCCCCAGGAGTGGGGTAATCCATACGGATATACAAAACTCATGACAGGGCTCGAGCCCCAGGAGAGGCAATATGTAGGAATATACGCAAAACGCAGACACGAAGGATCCGAGACCCAGGAGAGGGGCAACAGGCACGAACGTACGTTAATTCTAAAGGATTCGAGCCCGAAGAGGGGGGCAATCTACAGGAACGCGCGTAATCGACAAAAGGACTCGAGCCCAGGAGGAGGGCGATCGATATGCAGATCGGAGGTTGGGGGTTGAGTCCGACGTGAAACGGAGACCCTCCCCCTACCGGGAAATCGATTTCGGTTTCGGATTCGTGTCGTGCGTGCGGGCGAGAGGAAATTCTCCTGTGGCTGGGCCGCGGCCAGACCAAATGTAACTCCTCCGGCGGCCCGTGCCCCGCGGTGTCCCAGTGGTGTCCCGGTGGTGTCCCGTGGTGTCCCGTGGTGTCCCGTGGTGTCCCGTTGAGTGAGATCGATAGTGAGATCGATACTGAGATCGATGTGGTGTCCCGAGGTGTCCCGTGGTGTCCCAAAAAGTGAGATCGATGGTGAGATCGACGGGTGTCCCGTGGTGTCCCGTGGTGTCCTGTTGAGTTCGGAGGTGGACAAACCTCCTACCCTAACACGTCGATTGAGGAATTGGCCGTTTTCGGTTCGTGAGAGGGCGTCGCGGCCGTCGTTTTTGCGGGTCCAGGCCCGTCGGTTTCGGTCCCAGGCCGATTTCACTAAGGGGAGGTTTACTAAAGGGAGGTTTGTCCACCGCCGATGAGTGAGATCGATAATGAGATCGATACTGAGATCGATGTGGTGCCCGGAGGTGTCCCGTGGTGTCCCAAAAAGTGAGATCGATAGTGAGATCGATGTTGAGATCGACAGGTGTCCCGTGGTGTCCCGTGACGTGCAGTGATGTCCCGTTGAGTGAGATCGATAGTGAGATCGATAATGAGATCGATGTGGTGTCCCGTTGTGTCCTATGGTGTCCCGTTGAGTGAGATCGATAGTGGGAACATTAGTGAGACTGATAGTGAGGTCGAGAGGTGTCCCGCGATGTCCCGTGGTGTCCCGTGGAGGCCCGTGGTGGCCCGTGGTGTCCCGTTGAGTGAGTTCGATAGTGAGACCGATAGTGAGATCGAGAGGTGTCCCGCGGTGTCCCGTGGTGTCCCGTGGTGGCCCGTTCTGTCCCGTGGTGTCCCGTTGAGTGAGATCGATAGTGAGATCGATTGAGTCAGATGTTTGTTCCCCCCCCTCTCCCCCCCCCACACAACCTCCTTATTACCCGAAGGGTGGTCGTATAGGTACGTATAACGAGAGGGCTCGAGCCCCAGGAAAGGGGCAAGATGTAGGAATACTTGTTGAATAAAACGGGTCCGAGCCCTAGGGGAGAGGGAATGTAAAGGACCGTCATACAATGCGACGGATTCAAGGCTCAGGAGAAGGGCTCTTTACAGGAACACACGTAAAACGCAACGGTTACGAGCCAAAGGAGGGGTCAGTCTGTAAGAATGCGTGATAGACACGAATGATTCGCGCCCCAAGTCAGGACCATGTATGGGGCAGGCGTAGAATGCGAAGGACTCGAACCCCAGGATAGGGTCAATCTATAGGAATGCGCGTGCCACACAAAGGGTTCGAGCCCCAGGAGAGGGGGCAACACATATATATATATATATATATATATATATATACAAGACTGCAGTGGCGTTTCGCGCCATGCACCTTGGTCCTTGAAGTTTGGCATGCAGGCGGAATAGCAGGAAGGTCAAGCCGACAATTTAGCGATAACTCTTGGTTGCCTTTTCCGGCGTCGCCGCTATAATAATGTTATTCGTTATCCTTCCTCCATGCTTCTTTTTCCTTATTTTCGCAATACCCTGCGCATTCTCCCCATCCTCCTCAGCTCTTTTTTGCGGAGGCTCCTCCTTGGAGAGCCTCTAGGGGCCTCACAAAATTTGTTTCAGGCTTTCTGAACGCCTTCTGGAGGCCTCCTGGGCGCATTCTGGGGGCCTCCGGGGGCTTCCTCGGGCCACCCTGCCTCCAACCGCGGTCTCCCTGAACGACCGAATCACGATTTGGAATTCTTCGGAGGGTGTCTTTGGGCCATCTTGGGCCGCCATGGGGCTCTCTGAGGGCCATCTTGGACCCGTGTTGTGCCGTTTTGGGGCTCTCTTGGACTGCCTGGAAGCCCTTTCGGATGGTTTCTGGGCGATTTTGGAGCCTCCCAGGCTGCTTCGGACGCCCAGAAGATCGCCGTCTTGGAGCGTCGGGAAGCCGAAAAGATGAGAACCCCAAAATGTACCGAAAACCTACGGAAAATCAATGATGTTTGCCTCGGGGGGCTTTCTTGGGAGTTCTCTTGGAGGCCTCTTTGAGGCCGTCCTGGAGGCCTCTTGGGCCATCTTGGGGTCACGTCGGTCACCCTTGGAGCGCTCTTGTGCTGTCTTAGGGGTCTCTGGGGCGTCTCCGATGACCCCCCTGATCGCCCTAGGTGTGCTGGGAAGGCTTGGCAACACGCCCTGCGAGGCCCGGTGGCCGCTTCGAGGCCCGTCCGGAGGGTCCCAAAGCCCCAGATCCCGGGAGTCCGGTTGGGGGGGGGGTCCCCCCGCCCGGGCTTATAAAGATATAGGAAGAGGAATGTATGTAGGAAAACGTGCAAACACAAAGGATTCGAGCCCAGGAGGGAAGCAAACTATAGGACTACACCTGACACACGAAGGATTCGAGCCCCAGGAGAGGGGCACTCGATAGGAAGATGTATACACGACTGCTTCGAGGCCCAGGAGAGGGGCAGCCTGTAGAAAAAGACAGGCGTTTCGCCCGAGGCGCCTTCAACACATGATGCAAATGAGGCATGGCGCATGAGATGTCCGCAGCAGGCGACATTATCCTGCGTTCTATCGCTCGGAACTTTAAGAAAGAGCGTTTTGCTTGGAACGTTCTCAGACACAAGATCCGGTGGACCACCCTGTCCATGTTATTTATCAAGTAGGCGTTCAGCCAGCCCACCCCTTGAATGGCACCAGGGTCAGTGGAAACAGACTAGTTGAGAACCCTGGGCCAATGCGTTTTCCAAACGCATGATCGACCCAGGATTTCTGCAAGGGATTTAGACCTGCGAGGCATGGGAACGTTTTCAAGCACCTCAATTGGGCGACGGGCAGTGGCAGCCCTGAAGATATCAATGGTGATGGTCGGAGGTCGGGGGGTGAGATCGCAGTGGAACGGAGACCCCCAACCGGGAAATCGTTTCGTTTCGTTCGTGTCGTGCCTGCGGGCGAGGCGAAGCTGCGTGGGCGCGTGAGAGGAATGAACCCGCCGCTGCTAGGGCGAAGTCAAGACAAATGTTGTTCCCCCGTCCGTCCGTCCGTCCGTCCGTCCGTCCGGCGGTGGCCCTAGCGGTCCTGTGGTGTCCCGTGGTGTCCCGTGGTGTCCGCCGTTGCTAGGGCGAGGTCAAGACCATTGTTTCGCTCCCGTCCGTCCGTCCGGCTGTGGCTCGCGGTGTCCCGCGGTGTCCAGTGGTGTCCCGTGGTGTCCGCCGTTGCAAGGGCGAAGTCAAGACACATGATTCTCCCCCGCCTGCCCGTCCGTCCGTCCGTCTGGCGGTGGCTCGCGGTGTCCCGCGGTGTCCTGTGGTGTCCCGTGGTGTCCTATGGTGTCCCTTTGAGATCGATAGTGGGATCGATACTGAGATCGATACTGAGATCGATGTGGTGCCCCGAGGTGGCCCGTGGTGTCCCGTGGTGTCCCAAAAAGTGAGATCGATTGTGAGATCGACAGGTGCTCCGTGGTGTCCCGTGGGGTCCCGTCGAGTGAGATCGATAGTGAGATCGATCGTGAGATCGGTACTGAGATCGATGTGGTGCCCCGAGGTGTCCCGTGGTGTCCCGTTGTGTCCAAGAAAGTGAGATCGATAGTGAGATGGATACTGAGATCGACAGGTATCCCGTGGTGGCCCGTGGTGTCCCGTTGAGTGAGATCGATAGTGAGATCGATAGTGAGATCGGTACTGAGATCGATGTGGTGCCCCGAGGTGTCCCGTGGTGTCCCGTTGTGTCCAAGAAAGTGAGATCGATAGTGAGATGGATAGTGAGATCGACAGGTGTCCCGTGGTGTTCTGTGGTGTCCCGTTGAGTGAGATCGATAGTGAGATGGTGTCCCGTGGTGTCCCGTGGTGTCCCGTTGAGTGAGATCGATAGTGAGATCGATTGAGTCAGATGATGCCCCCCCCACTCCCCCCCCCTCCCACAACCTCCTTGTCACCCGAAGGGTGGTCGTATAGGTATTATGCTCAGGGCTGTGTTGTGCTGCTCTGCCGCGCCGCATAACGACGTACCAGTGCCGCGCCACAGAACGTGCCAGTGGAAGGGCCAGGGGACGCGCCAGGATACATGCCGCGTTGATCTGTGCCGCGCGCTATTGCATAGTGAGTCAAGCTGTCGTTGGCGTCAGAATCCTAACCGAATTGCTTTGGATCTTAAGCTGCCGGGCTAGTTGCAATCGAAGCGCGCGAGGCGCTCCACCAGCTCGACCAGCTCGAGTTCAAGTTCCGATTCAGTTCTGCAGCCCTGGTTGGAGATTGACACCCTCACACTTTGCTCTTGCATGCAGCCAGACGACCACATGTTGGATATCTCCATGTGCAGCCTGGACGCGTGAAGACGTGGTTTCAGCTCGGGGCAACCATGTTAGATGCCCTCCTGGGTGGCCTGGACACGTGAAAACGCGTGGTTGCAGCTCGGGGCAACCATGTTAGATACCGCCCTGAGCGGCGTGGACACGCAATAACACGTGGTTCCAGCTCGGGACCACCACGTTAGATGCCCACCTGGGTGGCCTGGACACGCGAAAACATGTGGTTCCAGCTCGGGGCCATGTTGGATACCCCTGTGGGAAGTCTGGAAAATCACCCACCGAAGAAGCTGCACCAGGCTGCTACGCATCTGGCGCCGATGGATGGATTCTGTCTGGCTCTCGTGAGCTCCCACGCTGGGGGCGCCCAGGCGACCACACGTCAGATAACCCATCCCCCGGGTCATCCTCCTCCTCCTCCTCCTCCTCCTCCTCCTCCTCCTCCCCCTCCTCCCCCTCCGTAACCATTTTGGCTCAAGATGCCTGCATTGATGGGGCTCCGCGCCTCCGTGCCTGCAGGGATTCCGCTGTCACCGCGGCAGGCAAGGCAGTTCTGCCTGGCAGCGCTTTTGTGCCTTCACTGTGGGATCTGGGCCCCCACATCTGCAGCCCCATCTCACTCGCATCATTTTGTTGCCGCTGGGATGGCCGCGAATGACGGAACGAGGAAGTCGGTCATCAAGTCTGCTGGCAAACCTTCTCGTGGTGGCTCTCGCGTCGTGCGCTCGGCTGGCACTGGTGCATTCTCACCTGGAGTTGCTGCGGCTTCCAGCGGACCTGAACAACACTCCCTGGTTGACGACTCAGATGATGACATGTCCGATGCCCAAATCCACACCATCTGCGCCGAATTGTTCAAGGGGGAAGTCTCAGCGCTGCAGAACCAGTTCGAGTCCATGGTCGTTGCCACGGTCAAGACCACTGTACATGAAGAGGCAGCGACTATTACATCAGCCTTCACGAAGAACTTCGACGAGTACCTCAAGAAGTGCCAGGGCGACTTCAACAAGATCGGCGCCAAGCTCGACGAGCGCATTACCTCCGCAGTGGCTCCGGAAATGGATGAAATCCGACGCGAACCCACAGCCAGGATCGATGACATCCAGTCGCAGGTGCTGCACCATAACAATCGTCTCGCTGGACATGATGAGCTTCCCGGACAGATGGCAACTCAGTTCAAGCGTTTGGAGGAGGCATTGGTGGTGGCAAATTCTCAATCTACGCGTCCAGCTCAGATCCAGTCTTCGCAGTTCGACAGGGACACAGACGGCACGAGCATCAGGGTCTCAGCTGGGCAACTGGTGTCTAAGGATGCGGTGTTGGCTGGGCTTGCCCCATGCTTGTCCGAGGTCGGCTTTGACAACGACAAGTACGAGCTCCAGTCTGCAGATCCCCTTGCGAAGAAGTTCATTCTCAAATTCACAGGTGCCGCTGGCTTGGCTGCCCGTCGCGTGGGCAAAGCTTTGCAGTCCCTTCGCTGCAGTGACGGAACCTGGCGGTCATTCGCAGTGGCTGCGCACGGTGGGGGTGGAGATGCCCGGCTCCATATCTCGCCAGATAAGAATCCGCGTCAGGTCAAGCTCGAGATCCTCGGCCGCAAGACCAAGCTCGCCCTGCAAGAGGAGCTGGCTGGCCGCAAAGTCTTCTTCGATCGTGATCGTGGATGGATTTCAGTTGGCTGGGATGCGCTATGCAAGATCGAACCGAAGCAGGGCAGGGAGAAGGCGGAGCTCAGGTGGAACATGGCGACGATCCGCAAGCCCGGAGTGTCCAAAGAGTCCCTCGTTGCTCGCACACACCAAATCTTCGAGCCTGATGCTGAACCTGAGTGGTGTCGTTGACAGATTCACTAAGCTGCTGCCGAGGTCGTCGTCGCAGGTGTTATGTGGTATGAGTTCGGTGGGTGGCATCAATTTCACGACGTGGAATTTTAGGGCGTTTCTCCAGTATGAGGGGGCTCATGCATCTGAGAAGCTGGGTTATATGATTAGGCTGCACCTCGGTTCCTCTGTTACTTCGTTTCAAGAGGTCCATCAAAACGAGGTCCAGCTGCGTATCTTTTTGCAGCGCGTGCTCCCAGGGGTTATGTTTTTTAGTTTCTGCGGAGAAGATCGCGAGGGCCGCGCCCGAGGGGGTGTTGCCACGGTCGTTCCAGGGGTTCTTACTCCAGGGAGTCCCACCCCTACTCTTCCTCCGGGCGTCTCCTCCTCCTCCTCTGCTCCGTTTCCTGGCAGGGTCTTGCGTGTAGTGATTGCGAGCGAAAATGCGAAGATAATCCACTGGACTATTCATGGCCATGAGCTCACGGCAGCTCAAGTTCGTGACGCGTGCGATAAAATATCCAGGGGTCGGGCCGAGTCTGAAGCTAACCCTGAGGGCTGTTTAACGGTGGTCACAGGCGATTTTAATGTTGCGCCCCAGGAAAAGCTGAGCTTCTCGCAGCCATCTGACGCTCAAAGAAACGCTCGTCCCCTGCATGCGCAGGCGCCGAGATGGTGTGACACTCTTGACGCGTTTATTGAGATAACCCCTGCTGCCGCCACCCACTAGGATAAACGCGCGGATGCAGTGGCCGCTATCGATCGCTTCTGGTGTTCCTGGCCTAGTTGGATGATGGCGCCAATTTATTCGCGCGCGAGAGTTGTGGGCAATCCCGAGGGGCTTTCGAAAGGCAAGGTGAGTGATCATGCTGCACTGGTCGTCACGTTTCTCCCTGGCAAGATCCCCAGCGAGTTTGATCGACCCATCCGGAGGCATAGTGTGAGATCTCCTATGTTAAGTCTGCTCTTGGGAAGTATATGGAAGCAGAGGCTTAACATCTTGAGGCAATGTGCCCCCCTCGTAGATTGGAGCGTTATAAAATGTGGATGCAAGAGGCCAGTCGAGTTGCCTGCAACCTCTTAACATTCAAGAACCCGCATGATCCGCGGACGCTTTTACTCCTTGCTCGCGCCCTGGCTCGCGCTGTGTGGCGCCAAGATTGCGAATATGCCGGGTTATTGCTGAGCTCGCACGAGATGGCCCCAGACTCTTATCAAGATCTGCGGCGGCCAGGTGCGCTTGCTCCACGCGGCCTCGTTTCAAATATGGCCGAACGAGGTGCAGTTCAAAGCTGCTGATCTGGATCGTGCTTCGGCGCGGGCTCGGCTCGACCAAGCTCAGGCTGTCAGCTCCAGGACTCGTCTTCGCCAACGTATTCAAGCAATCGGTCGTCGCGCTCGACTTTGGGTCCGGTTTTCCAGGAGATTGATTTTCAGAGCGATCATTGCCGATGGGATCAGGATGGAGGATGCGTCGGATCGTGCTGCTGCTCTTACCAAGCATTGGGGCTCTGTATTTGCTCGGAAACCATGGCCTTCTCAGACTGCTGCTGTTTGCGTCAATCGCTTCGTGAAACCCGCCAGCTTCGAAGACTGCCCGCCGCCATCACTTGCTGTTCTCAGGAAAGTTGCACTCCGTGTCAGTGATTCTGCTCCTGGAGTGGGCCGTCTATGCTACGCTGCCTGGCTCGCTCATCCCTCTGGGCTTCTTGTGCTGCACGACGCCCTCTTGTGCACGTTATCTGGCAATGGCCTTTTCTTGTCGGGGAGCGTGGCCCTGCAGGCCTTCCCGCCGAAGGGCGAGCTCGCCTCCGACTCTCCTGATGGCGAGTGTGATCGGGGAGCGAATGCTGTTCGGGTTCTGGGTATCCGAAATTCGAGTATCAAGCTTTTGTCGGCGGCGGTGAACCTTGCCATCCGAGGGCCTCTGGACCGTTTTGTCCCTGGGGACCAGCGCGGTTTCATGAGAAGCCGAAATTTCTGTATGAATATTCTTGAAGTTGATGCGCTCCCCCGCGCGCGCTCAGCTCGCCCCGAAGCTGGCGATGACTGCCCTGTGCTGTATGATCTGGATTATGGGCATGCGTTTCCTAGCTTGTCTCAGGAGCGCGTGATGCATGCCCTTGCGAAGATGGGGTGCCCGTCAGCGCTGATCGATTTCATTATGATTTTGTATGATGCCATCCAGGGGGTGATTGCCGTTCAAGGTTTTCTGAGGCATGCGTTTTGGATCCGTTCTGGCACTATCCAGGGTGATGCGCTGTCGGGATCCCTGTTCGCCATTGCCCTGTCCCCGGCGCTGGTCGACCTCCGTGGCTGCGTCGAGAGCAAGCGTCTTGGAATCAACCGCGCATGCGCTGACGACCTCGGCGGTGCCCTCAAGACGCTCAGGTCCTTCATCCAGTTGTTCAGAGTGATGAGTATCACCGAAAGATCGCCCACCTGAAATTGAAACCTGCGAAGTGTGTTATTGTTCCTGCTTCAAGTTGCTTTTCCCCCGAGCTCAAGATGAAGGCTCAGAAGTTTTTGGATATGTTTATCCCTGCTTGGAGTGAGTTCAGAATTGAAGATAAACTGCTTTACCTGGGCATGCGGGTTGGTCCTGGAGCCTCAGAAGATGACTCATGGGAACTGCCGGCTTCGAAGTGTCGCTCTCGTTGTGCTGCGGTTGGTCGTGGACCGACCCCTGCGTCCTTCTCGGCGATCCTGCACAGCACGCGCTGCACTTCCGTGTTGAGTTATGTGATGCAGTTCTTGCCGATACCGAAGTCTTTGAAACAAATCGAACTGGGCTGTCTCTCTCAGGTCATTCGAGTTCCCCTGGGCAACTTCAGGTCTGCTGATTGGCCTCATCTGGCTGAATATCACGGGCCGAAAGGTTTTCCCTTGGAGGTTACGAGCGCTGCGACAATGGCGAGAACTGCTATTCACACTCTTCCTGGACACGCTCGTGTCTTTCGGTGGCTGTGTGCGCAGAACGACAGCGCCGAGCACGCTGACGAACTGCGGCTGTCGATAATCCCAGCTGGCAGAATGTCGCCAAGGCGTTGGAAGTCGAAATCGCATGTTGAGCATATGGCTGCCGCCTGCCGTGGATCAACTCCTGAGCTTGTGTCTGAGGGTGCCGCGTGTTTGTAGGCCCCCTCGTGTGCCTCTCGAGGCCTTGAAGCCCCGGCGTGCTGCGAAGACAGCTTGTGCGCAGTGCTGGCAATCGCGCTCGCTCGATTCTCTCCTGAGGTCTTCGCCTGCGCAAGATGTTCCCTTCGAAGGCCCTTGCGATTGCCCGCGAAGATGTTGTTGATGCCCGCCAGGTTTTAAACGAAGTTCCCCCGTCCTGGGCTTGGTCCTGGCTCAGAACGGTTGCTGGAGGGTGGCTTACGAGCCTTGGTATTTTGCATGCTCGAGGGAAGCTGTCGTGTCTTCTTGGGTGCGCAAATCAGCCAGATTCTTTGCGCCGCTATTTATGTTGCCCCATGTTAGCTTGGCCCATCTCATGTTCCCTCCGCTCTCGTTCTTTATGCCTTGACCCCCTCGATCGTCTTGGGATCCCTGGATATTGCACCGTCCCGATATTAGAAGAGATTTATGTGGCTACACACATGTATCATCAGCTTCGTCTCCTTCCTCCCGAGGTCCTTTTCCTCCCTCGGACTGCCCGCGATGCAGCGCGCGCTGCGGCACGAGATCTCCGCCTTCCTGCACAGGCAGGACAGCGCGAGATAGGGTAGGGTGGGACGTCGTCGTCGTCGTCGTCGTACGCTTGCCTCCTCCTTCTCCCCCTCCTCCTCCTCCTCCTCCTTCTCCTCCTCCTCCTCCTCCTCCTCCTCCTCCCCCTCCTCCTCCCCCTCCTCCTCCTCCTCCTCCTCCTCCTCCTCACCCTCCTCCTCCTCCTCCTCCTCCTCCTCCTCCTCCTCTTCGCTGTCCTCCTCCTCCTCCTCTTCCTCCTCCTCTTCCTCCTCCTCTTCCTCCTCCTCCCTCCTCCTCCTCCTCCTCCTCCTCCTCCTCCTCCTCCTCCTCCTCCTCCTCCTCCCCCCCCGTCCCCCTCCACCTCCCCCTCCATCATCAGGGTCGCCTGCTCACGGAGTAGCACGTGGTTCCAGCTCGAGGCAACCATGGTAGATGCCCCTCTTGGTGATCGGGGCGCATGAAAACACGCGGCTGCGGCGCAGGGCCACCATTTTAGATCCCCCCCCCCCCACACACACACGCACACACGCGCACGCCCTGGGAGGCCCGGACACATGACAGCGCGGCACGTGGCTCCAGCGAGGAGCAAGAGGCAACCGTCTTAGATGCTCCCTTTGGGCGGCCTGGAAACGTGAACGCACGCGGATCCAGTTTGGGACCACAATGTTGTATACACTATTGGGTGGCCTGGGCACGTAAAAAAACATGACTCCAGCTCGGGACCACCATGTTCGATGTCCCCTTTGGCTGGCTGGCCAGTTGAAGACTTACGGTTTTATCTTGGGGCCACCATCTTAGATGCCCTTGGGGTGGCCTGAACACGTAAACAACACACGGTCCCAGCGCGGGGCCATTATCTTAAGTACCCCTCGGGCTGGCTTGGACAGGTGAAACCACACGGTTCCAGCTCGGGGCAACCATGCTCGATATCGCCTTGAGTGGCGTGGACACGTAATAACACGTGGTTCCAGCTCGGGGCCGCCATGTTAGAACCCCCAGGGGAAATCTGGACAACCACCAGCCGAAGAAACCGTATCAAGTCTTTATACACCTGGTGCCGAAGGATTTTTTTTTTTTTTTTTTTTTTTTTTCTGGTTCTTGTGAGCCCCTTGCGGTGGGGCGCCCAGACAACCACATGTCAGATACCCTTATTGGTTCACCCGCGCGCGTAGAAACATGCAGTTCCACCTCGGGCCAACCATGTTCGAGACCCTCCTGGGTGGCCTGGACATTTGAAAACATGTGGTTCCAGCTCTGGACCACCAGGTTAGATACCCCACTGGGAGGCCTGGGCGCGAAAGACATGTGGCTCAAACTCGGGACCACCATCTTCGATACCCTCCTGGGTGGCCTGTACTCGCTAGGCCACTTGATGTCATTTGGGGACGAGCATTTTAGATATCCCCTCTGGGCGATCCGGGCGCGTGAAAACAATCATTCCGCTTGAAACATACGGTGGGTTCTGGCCCCAAGAGGGGAGCTAACTATATGACAAAACAAGCGTATCGCTCGAGACGTGATTCACAAATTATGCACCACAATCGTTTCGCTTGAGACATCCGCAACAAAAGAACATGTGTATGTTCACCGTGTGTAACATCAATCGTAATTTCAATACCGGGGACACCCTCAAGTTTTAATCCGCCAACCCACCTGAACTTTGTTGTTCGATCAGGGAAAAGATCCGCCGACCCACCCCGAACATGGCAACGGGAACAGGTTTACCGACCAAAAGAGGACCCTGGGCCCGAGCCCTTTCCAGGAAAAACACACCAACCTGCCACCGCCACCCCAACAGGGCTCGATTTTTGTTCGATTCGATGATTCCCGTTACCAGTTTTCCGCAACCTTGTTTTCGTCAGTGTCTTGTCCGCCCCCTCCTTCCCCACCCTTTCCCCTTCCCCCTTCTGCCCAGAGATGGAAGGAGGCCGAGGAAGAGAGAGAGGAAGAAACTTAGGAAGAGGAGGAGAAGGAATGAGGGAGGGGAGGAGGGAGGAGGAGGAAGGAGAGAAGATGAGCTGGGCGGGGAGGAGGGAGGTAAGGCGGGCAGAGGAGAGGAGAGAAGAGGAGAGAGGAGGACGGAGGCCCGAAGAACCCCCCTTTCCCCCTGCAGTGCTGTCTGTCTCGACAGGCCCATGGGCCGAATCAGCATTGAAATCTAAACAATCCTTGTCGCCGTCGTCGTCGTCGTCGTCGTCGTCGTCGTCGTCGTCGTCCCGCCCACCACTACCCTTTTCTCCGCCCTCCGAAGCTCCACACCTCCTCGAGTGACTGGCGGGATCAGCTCGCGTTGGGCCATGTCCTCCATACCAGGTCATGTCCTTCGAGAAGGACCCCATCGAGGCATACATACAGGAGACGGCGCTTGCACCTCTCGGGCTGCGCTTCGGCCGAGACATGGTGGGGGCAACATATCGACAGGAGAACTAGGAGGAGGGGATCGAAGACCGATAATCTGAGTGCTTTGACTTGCTTTGTTCGGTGCTTGGTTTAGTTTCCGCGTGCCCTTCACCCAGATGTCGAAGACGGCTTCTTGAACACAATCTCAACTGTGGAAGCCCGCATGAGGAAGGAGTGCGCCGCGATCGCGTCAGCGGGGTCCTGCTGGTCTGTTGGTCGCTCGTTTCTTGCGGACCGCCGTCACAGCCTCGTTGTGTTATCCGGCCTTCCACCTGCATGAGGGGGTTGCAATCAACCACGACCATCCCTTGCTGGGGCCATCCTCGGCCCCAGGATCGTGTACAGACCTCCCGGTCGAGCCCAGGAGGGTTTAATCACCATCCCGGCCCAGGATGCCGTTCGCCAAAAGGGTCGGGCATTTGTTGGTGGGAAGATTGCCCCCACAATGTACGACCATCCTCCGAACATGATCTGTAAGAGGCTTGGGGAGGGGACCGAACAACATCGAACATTTCATGAATGCGTTCTTCCGTAGCCATTTTGGCTCAATTCGGTTTGGCCGATTTGGGACCAGACTGATTTAGACCACCTTGGTCCTAACCATTTTGGCCTGCGGGCTTGCCATCTAGCGCGCGAGTTGATATTTCACTTGCATTACCAGCCATGCCGACGGGCACGATCAAGAATTTCTTCGAAGACAAAGGCTTCGGCTTCATCACGCCCGATGACGGAGGCGAGGACGTTTTCGTGCATCGCAAGTTGCACGGCGACGGGCAAGATCGCACTGCGTACCTCTCACAAGGTGACGCTGTCACCTATGAAGTGGAATGGGACGACCGCAGGAGCAAGTTTAATGCCTCTTCCTGCATCGGCCCATGGAAGACAGGCGGTGGCGGTGGAGGCGGCGGTTGGGGCGGCGGTGGCAAAGGCGGAGGTGATTGGGGCGGTAAAGGTGGCTGGGGCGGTGGTGGCAAGGGCGGCGGATGGGGCCCGTACTGAGAGTGAGATGACGTCAATTGGTTGAATATTTCTGTTGCCGTTCTTCAATATCGAAGACGCCTACGGCGAACCCTCGCCACCCTTGCCATTGGAAGCGCTCCTGCTTTCAACAGTTGAGCCACCGTCTGGCCAAGGTATTGGGCTATTCGTTCCCCCCAGCCGTTGCGGAAAACTTGGGTGAGCATTTGGCGGGAGGAAGAGGCAGAGGAGAAGATGAGGGGGGCGCTTGAGGCCCCCTTGGGGGCCTCTGGGGGTCTCTTGGCATGTTATGGCCCTTCGGAGGCAGCCTTAAGGGCCTCTCTGGGCTATCTTAAGGCCCTATTAGGGCGGTGTAGGGCTGACTTGGAGACCTATTAGGCCGTCTTGGGCCGTTTTGAGTATCTTGTGGCCCGTCGTGGGGGCCTCTCGGGCCGTCTTGGGGCCAATGTGGAGGTATCTTGGGCCTTCTTCGGCTGTCGGAAACCAGGGAGAACGCCAAACTCCGTCGAAGGCATCTGGGGCCGTCTTCGGCTGTCGGAAACCAGAGAGAACGCCAACATCCTTCAAACACCTTTCTGGGACATCAATGAGTTTGACCTCTTCGGGCCCTCCTGGAAGGCCTCTTGAAGCCTCTTGGGTGGCCTTGGGGGCCCCTTGAGCCGACCTCAGGCCGTCTTGGACCGCCTTGAGCCGCATTGAAGACGTCTTGGTCGCCCATTGGACCCTCTTGGGCCGTTTCGGAGGCCATCTTGGACCCCACTTGAAGACATCTTGGCTGTCGTGGATGGATTGCAAAAACGAAGGATTGCAAAAAAACCTTGAACGAAGGATTGCAAAACCTAGGATTTGCAATCCTTCGTTCAAGTGTTGGGGGCTCGCAGCCTGGGGGGTACCCTCCGGTATGCCAGGATCTGGTGCTCGGCGGCGCATGCCCGACGGAGCGAGGCACGAAGGACGGCGTTGGAGTTGGGGCGAAGCCCTTCAGGGAAGGGTCCAGGGGAGGGGCTTTGCAAAAAAAACCTTCGTTTTTTGCAATCCTTCGTCCAGGGTTTTTGTTTTGCAATCCTTCGTTTTTTGCAATCCTTCGGTTTTTTTGCAATCCTTCGGACAGGTCAGGATGGTCTACGGGTCTGTGTTCTTCTGTTTTTTTGTTCGAGTGAGGCGGCTCCCGGGCGGCTCCCGGGGGCCCGTTGCTGCATGTGTGTTCGGGGGAAGCGGGCCCCGTGCGGCTCCCATGGCCCGTTTCTTCGTATGTTTGTCGGGTGCAGCGGCCCAAGGGCCTCAAGACGGCCCAAGAGGGCCCCAAGACGGCCCCAAGAGAGCTCCAGATGGCCGCTAGACGGTCCAAGAGAGACTCGAGACGGCCCCAGAGGCCTTCAAGAGGGCCCCCGAGAGGGCCTCAGAGGCCAACAAATTTTGATATCCCTAAGGTTGTTGCAGGTATTTCGGGTTCTCCCTTTTTCCGTCCCAGAAGGGCCCCAGACGGCCCAAAAGGCCCCAAAGATCGTCCCAAGATGGCAACGGTCCAAGAGGGCCCACAGACGGGCCCAAGGCGGCCCAAGAGGCCCCAAAGGAACCCCAGACGGCCCAAGATGGCTCCCAGACGGCTTAAGAGGGCCCCGCTACGGCCAAGAGGGCTCCCAGGGCCCTAAGAGAGCCCAAACGGGTCCCAATAGGCTCCCAAGCGAGCCCGAAGATGAGGAGGGGGAGGAGGAGGAGGAGGAGGAGGAGGAGGAGGAGGAGGAGGAGGAAGAGGAGGAGCAGGAGGAGGAGGAGGAGGAGGAGGAGCGGAGGAGCAGGAGGAGGGAGGGAGAGGACGGCGGAGGAGGAGGAGGAGGAGGAGGAGGAACGGGGACGAGGCCAAGGGAGGATGAGGGAGGTAGAAGGAGGAGGGGGAGGAAGAGGAGGAGCAGGAGGAGGAGAAGGAGGAAGAGGCGGAGGAGAGGAGGAGGAGGAGGAGGAGGAGGAGGAGGAGTAGGTGGAGGAGGAGGAGGGAGGAGAGGGACAGGAGGAGGAGGAGGAGGAGGAGGAGGAGGAGTGGGAGGAGGAGGAGGAGTAACGGGGACGAGGCCAAGGGAGGATGAGGGAGGTAGAAGGAGGAGGGGGAGGAAGAGGAGGAGGAAGAAGAGGAGGAGGAAGAGGAGGAGTGGGAGGAAGAGAAGGAGGGAGAGGAGAAGGATGAGGAGGAGGAGGAGGAGCAGGAGGAGGAGGAGGCGGAGGAGGAGGAGGCAGAGAAGGAGGAGAGAAGGAGAAGAAGGAGGAGGAGGAGGCGGAGGAAGGGAGGTAGAAGGCGGACACGGAGGAGGAAGAGGAGGAGGAGGACAGAGGAGGAGGAGGAGAGAGGAGGAGGAGGAGGATGGAGGAGGAGGAGGAGGAGGAGAGGAGGAGGAGGAGGAGGAGGAGGAGGAGGAGGAGGAGGAGGAGGAGGAGGAGGAGGAGGAGAGAGGAGACAAAGGAGGATGAGGTAAAGGACCAGGACGAGGGAGGAGGAGGAGGAGGAAGAGGAGAGGAGGAGAGGAGGAGGAGGAGGAGGAGGAGGACGGGAGGAGGAGGAGGAGGAGGAGCAGGAGCAGGAGGAGGAGGAGGAGGCCGAGGAGGAGGAGGAGGAGGCGGACGAGGGAGGAGGAGGATTTGAGGAGGATGATGAGGCGGAGGAGGAGGAGGGAGGAGGAGGGAGGAGGAGGGAGGAGGGAGGAGGGAGGAGGGAGGAGGGAGGAGGAGGCCAAGGAGGAGGATGAGGAAGGGGAGGAAGAGGAGGAGGAGGAGGAGGAGGAGGATAAGGAGGAGGAGGAGGAGGCGGAGATAGGGAGGTAGAAGGAGGAGGAAGAGGAGGAGAACGAGGAGGAGGAAGAGGAGGAGGAGGAGGAGCAAGGCTCCCAACTGAGAACGGTGACGTAGCACGCGCTTACCAGCAAGGCTCCAAAGAGCGAGCGGTGACGGACGCAACACGCTCTTACCACCAAGGCTCCCAAGAGCGAGCGGCAACGTAAGCATCTCTGGGCACGAGGACTCTGAACAGAAAATGGTGACGTGACAAGCTCTTCCCATCAAGGCTCCCAACAGAGAGCGGTGACGTAACACGCGCTTGCCAGCAGGGCTCCCAAGAACGAGCGGTGACGCAACCAACTCTTACCACCAAGGCTCCCAGGAGCGAAGGGTGCCATGAGCCATCTCGGGCAGGTTGCTGCAGCGCTCTTCCGTTTCCGTGACGGCCCAGGTAACGGAAAGAGCGAGGTACGAGCGAATAACGTTGTAGCGTGGGGCGAAGCCCTTAAGGGGGGAGTGCAGAGGGGGGAGAGGTCCAGGGGAACGGGTTTAATGGCCGCTTTCGGGTTTCCCCTATGGTTTTTGCATGTTTTTCGGGTTCTCCCCGCTTCCGTCCCAGAAGAGCCACAGGCGGCCCCAGCGGCCCCAAAGCTCGTCACAAGACAGCCCCAGAGGCGCCCCAAAGGAGCCCAAAACGGTCCAAGAGGTTCCCCAGACGGGCCCAAGACTGTCCAAGAGGCCCCCAAGATCGTCCCAAGACGGTCCCAGAGACCCCCCCAAGGAGCCGAAAACTGTCCAAGAGGGCCCCCAGACTGCCCCAAAGGAACACAAGAAGTCCCAAGAGGGCCCCAAGACGGCCTACGAGAGCCCCAAGAGGGCCCCAAGAGGCTCCCAAGCGGGCCCCAGGAGGAGGAGGAAGAGGAAAAGGAGGAGGAGGAGGAGGAGGAGGAGGAGGAGGAGGAGG